>MQTX01000090.1:514241-758788 GCA_009735665.1 Angiostrongylus cantonensis
CGCGCGCACCGCTTTGCCGAGGTCTCTCATTCGCGTTCTGCTCGGCGCCCTCATACGACCACGACCACTCTCCTCGTCACCTGCACCGTCACCATCTCCTTTCACTTGATCTTTGGCCGATCTCGCTAGAATCATGAATTATAAACATTTTTTGAATGAAGCTAAAATACTCTTAAACGCTAGCATCCTAGTTTAGTGACTTTGTGACCGTACCTTAGAAGTCTTGTTAGGCATTCGATGTACTTTTTGCCATAGAACTCGTCACAATTGATGGAAGTAGCTGAATCGTGTGTATCGCCTGTCTGGGGACTGAGCCAACGAGTGAGAAAACATATTTCGTAACTATGGTCTGTGCAGTTAGTAAACGCGTAGTGTGTTTAGCCGCCTGGATACTTCCTGTTGCTTGGCCGTTCTTCGCTGGTTCTGAAGACCCCCGTATAGTTTCCATATTTGCGGAGTTTTGCTGGCTTAGCCACTATGGTTCCCTGGAGTCCCGAGGTCAGCCTTACCAAAGTCTGCCCCAGGTCTCGTCACCACCACAGACAGTCGCTGCCATTGTGGATCAGAAGAAGCGTTGCGACCATGCGACTAGTTTGATACCGGGACAGTGGTTGATCCTGGCATTGGTTTACTCTTAGCTGCGCTTCCTAGTGGAAACGCCGGGCTCCTCAGCTTAGGAGAACTTTGCCAGGAAGACGAATCCCCCAGCTGTACATCGCAGTTCGACACACAGCTACACCTGCGAGCTACGATGAGGCGGTAGACCGTTGAGAGGATAGTTTATTTACACATGTAGTAATTATTTTAGACAATAAGCTCTTAAGTAAAATATTGCGAAAGGATGAAGGAAATTCAGAGAAGCTTATACAGTTTGAGAATAGTGTCTGTCTCTTGGTTTCTTCCTGTGATGTATCCATTGTCCTTGAGAGTTTTCCATTATTTGTCATTCGAAGTGTGATATTTGTCTCGTTACTAGTTATCACCATGCGCTAATGCTTAGCTCTTGAGGGTTCTGTAGGAGCAAATTTAAGACAACGATCGAAACATCACAGCTGCTAGTGCAGTCTATCTTGGGCAAGGTCTATTCGGAAAAAGAAGGAAAAAAATCGGAAAAGATGGACTGTCTTTATTTCAGTATATTCTTTTTGAGCAAATGCAAAGTAGTACTTTATTCTTTTATTGACGGAGAGGCTTGCGCTTCGGCGGATTTTCCCTTGTTCAGAGCGTGGAAGGGTCAAGTTGTCTGCAATCCGTCCGGCCGATTACCTCCTTAACCAAACAGAGAAAGTGCTAAACCAAGCTTTCAGTCGCATTGAAAAGGAAATAACTTTAACACAATCACCGCTTTCTATGAGTTTTTCATTTTTCTATATGAGGAACAACCAACACACAGAGTTCACATAGATGAATAGTGGACCTCTCTGACAGTGAGATATCAATCTGAGAGAGTTTGAGATCAGTCGTTATCATTGTCGTTATATCAGTTAACTCTCTTCTTTTCGTACATTACGTAAAGCGGTGAAATTCGGTAATTGAATAGCTTTTTTTACCGTTGAAAATCATAGGTCAATGAAGTGACCATGATGCTTTTCGTTAAAGGGTGTTTGTTTTTAGGTGAATCTGTCAGGTACTCGTGATGATAGAAATTTCTCAATAGACCAACAGGATGTATTACAAGCTTTTCCGGTTACTGTAACATACTAGGTAGTTTGGGCGAGTTGTCGAAATTGTTTCCGTTTTTCTTTTATTAGGATTTGACACAAGGAATTACATAAAGGCACTTAGAGGAAGTTTAGCGCGTTACCATATTGTTAAGGAGTGTTTTTTAAACTTTATTTTATTTAAGCCTTTTTTTTGTTTTATACGATCCGTCTTCACGTCTGCTTTGCGTATTCCATCAATTCTCGCATTCGATTCGTTCCCTTGCATCCATCATCCACTAACGTCTTCCAAGTTTTACGTGTGGCTTCAGTTACTGTTTGAGAATTTCCATTTCATCTTGAATGTCGTAGAATGGTTGGTGGGCTCGATTCTCACTGGGGTCCTGAGATAGCCGATCTTGGTGGGTTCCATTTGAGTTGTAAGGAGCGATTTTTACCGGATAACTCTGGTTGTAATTTCGTAACGCCAGAGGGATGGAAGGCTTGGGCTGGTGCGGGATAGAACCATCACCGTGCACGTGGTGACCGGGGGCCACTACCACTGTGCTGTCTTCGCTTACTGAAAGCCGTTTTCCATTAACTGGAACTTATTCAGTAGATTAGTCGACAGTTATGAAGTTGCTAATGTTCATAATATCGACGAGGAATATGATCGGTTCATTCAACATCTTCACGTTAGCGGTGTGAAAGTTGATAGCTTGAGCTCACCAAAAGAAGTCTAATGAATGATTTACCTGACATAATTGGTCAATTACCCTTTGTTTGGTTTGTCGAATGTTAGAGAAAAACATGACTTTTTATAACTTCTAAATAATCTTATGGGCATTATTATTTTACGTATGTGGTTTTATAGGACGCGTGTGGCGCGGTGGTTGGAGGCGCCACTGCGACACGCACGTGGAATGCGACCATGGCCCACCAAGCCTTCCATCCCTCTGGGGTCGGCAAATTGGTACCATACTTGTCTGAGAGGATAGCGGCACTGGCTCGATACATCGGCAGGCCACCACGAGTCATTGTAAAGGCCAGATATGCATTCAATCACCTTCAACGATACTTAATGAAGTCGATTGCATGGCGCATCCCTCAGGGACTGATCAACGTCGAGAGCTTTATCCTTTATTTATCCTTTTACGTGGTTTTATAGGTGACGGTAATAGTATGAATAATCTACGTACGAGGATGGACAGGTAAGAGTTAGCCCAGTAGTACTGGTGATGTATAATACGATCACAAAGTGCTATAATCCTAACAGTATATTTTATGTAAAATAAAATAACAAATGGGACTAACGTATATTTCTTTCCTTCTACAGCGCGCTACTGTGAGGGGAACATAAAGTGATTGTAGGGAACTCGCTGATTCTAGATTTATGCGTAATAGCTTGCAGAGGGAAACTGATATGAAACTTAGCTGCTACGAAGGTAGTACATTTGAGTCCGCACGTTCGTTATTTGGAGCATATTCCACCTCTCTAGAATAAAAGGATAAAGCTCTCGACTTTGATCAATCCCTGAGGGATGCGCCATGCATTCGACTTAATTAAGTATCGTTGGAGATGATTGAATGCATATCTGGCCTTTGCAATGGCTTGCGGTGGCCTGCCGATGTATCAAGCCAGTGCTGCTCTCCTCCCAGACAAGTCTCGTACCAATTTGCCTACCCGGGAGGGATGGAAGGTTTGGTGGGTCATGGGAGCAGGGATCGATTCCACGTACGTATCGCAGTGGCGCCTCCAACCACTGCGCCACATGCCCTCTTTTCCCATCTCTCTAGGAAGGAAGCGTTATTAAATCCATTCATGGATATTTTTTTCAACGTGGCACCTACTTTGTAACCTGGTGACATGGTACTTGCTGTAGCTTTTTGAGATGGGAAAGTGTTTAGCAGATAACTCTGTTTTGCAAAGAGAATTTGTTGCATTGATTTCTAGTATTTGATTTCGAGAGGTTTAATCCTCAGTGAGGGGCGCGTGTGGCGCAGTGGTTGGAGGCGCCGCTGCGACGCGCACGCGGAATGCGCCCATGGCCCACCAAGCCTTCCATCCCTCCGGGGTCGGCAGATTGGTACCAGACTTGTCTGGGAGGATAACAGCACTGGCTCGATACATCGGCCGGCCACCGCGAGTCATTGTAAAGGCCAGATATGCATGCAGTTACCTCCAACGATGCTTAAAGAAGTCGTATGCATGGCGCATCCCTCAGGGATTGATCAACGCCGAGAGCTTTATCCTTTTATCCTTTATCCTTTAATCCTCAGTGGATGTCTAATACAAGCCTGCTTATTCGTCCTCATAAAACCTTCCTTATGTTTTAGGGAGAAGTTATGTAACTTATATCAACGAACATTGTTGTATCATCTCGGAACTCGAAGAAGTGCTATCCATTCTTTGTTAAATTCATTTTTGTATGCGAAAATTTCATTTTCAGATGAACCAGAATTTAACCTACACAACGTATACAACAGATCCCCGTGCTCCTCAAGGACAGCAGGTAGACAGCCAAGTGATTTTCTAATCACCAATGATGATTGTTTAAGCAAATCACTGTTTTCGTTGAAATAGTACGGATGATTACTGATAGTACCTAAAACACAGCTGAGAGATGAGAGGCAGGCGAAACGAAAGACCCGCATAGTGTGGTGGTGAACACGTTAGCCCCCGGGAACAGCGAGTTCGATCGCCACCGCAGACACGTTCGGTCTGAAGTTTTGCAAATATCTTAGCATCGTTGTTTTCAAATAACAATTGGGATGTTTCTAAATTGAAGGAAGTGATCTCTAGTATATGACGAGGTCTTAGTTTACCACTTTCTAATTGTATGAATAGTATTCTTGCATGATCGTTGATTTCACTTTAAGCACTCCTTAATTTTTACAGTGTTGCCAATAAGTTGTCGTCGAGAGTTTAGAAAGAGTGAAATATGATTAGAATCTATCACCACATCTGTTGGGAATGATGAAGTCTCTACACTACGTTGTTTTTCAGGGGATGTCATTTCATCCATCATCGTACCAATCTTCGACCTACACAACTTCATCTACAGCACCATTCCATTCCTCCAGCTCCACTGCATTCATTCCCAACAATACAATTACAGTGTGTTTTTGAGAGTAGTTCAATCGTAAGACTACAAGTCTAAGAGCAGTTTTGACAACTGTCTGTACAACATTAAAAATTGAGGTCTGAAGTCAGTCCATTTTTGATACGAAATTTACTACGGTAATGTTTTGTTAAACACATTCGCAGCGGTGGTCGATCTAACAGAGTCATATATGGTTCGTATCGTCATGGAAGATCATGTTCTTTTTTGTTTTTCGATTTTAAAAATACTCACTACTGAACTTAGGAAAATGTAAGGTAACGGAAGCAATTCGAATTTGCGCATCTTTAAACAACGTGACATAGATTTTCTTAATCTACAGTAGTACGTGTTTTGGTGGAATCTATGAGCTGTTTCTCTCTTCTGACTTTTTTGTCTCTTCGAGGCTCGTTTGTCGGACAGTGAAACGATTGAACAAATGGGATTTTGTTCAGTGAGATATGATGGTTTTCGACGTTTATGAATGCGTATCTTACGTCAACACCCACGCTCGTGTTAAGAATTGTAGTTTCATGAAGGCTTTTTGCAGACATTTATGCCAAAAATTAAAATAAATAGAAATAAAAATAAAAAATAATGAAATAATAAAATAAAAATAAAATAGTAATAAGTAATAGTAGTAATAGCTTTCATTATTATTTATTCCTCTAATACCCTATGTTTTAGTTGCAACAGGCACCCCAGTCGAGTCGTGCTGGTCAGGTTACCCAAACCCAAATGCGTCTTTCAAACGACAATGACGAGAAAAGGATTTCACAACTACTTGACACGTATTTCTTGGATCAGCCTGCACCGTCTACATCAACATGGGCAACATCGAATCATCAAACAGTGCAAGTAAAGATATTTCAGATTGTTGTAGATGTTGACACCCTTACGGTGAATGATTGTAGGTGCAATCCAACCAATCACTGCAAGGGTTGCAGCTAGGTCAACTCCCTCCGCAGATATCCTATCAGGGAGGCACACTCGTTACAACAACAAATGTGAAAGGCGTCAATATGAATGTCAAGGTATCACCAGTTTCTCCAGATAAGGCTGAAAAGGAACGTCTCAAAAAAGCACGACAAGCTGAGGCTGCTAGAATGAGGTGACAATCATGTTATTCGTAGCTATGCTTTCAGGATCAATAACCGCTTTAATGGTATGTAATAGTTCAGATACCATCGTTTAACGCCAGCTGAGAAAAGAGAGCTGAACTTAAAGAGAACTCTTGCTCAAAAAAGGAAGAGGCAGCGAGAGAAGGAACTGGAGGAGCTGGAGTCCATTCTTAGGGAGACGAACGACATTCAGGTTGGTTATGTCTTTAAGACCGCACAGAATTGTTTCTAAACTGTGTTAATGAATGTTATACGTTTGTTGATATTGGAGTTTTCTACCATTATAGCGCTAATGGTGCTAATTGAACGGCTTTATTGCAGGAAGATCCTGATATTACCGAACAACTTCGTGAGAAAAGAATGAGAGCCAAATGGGCCGAAGCTGCTCGGCAAAGGTTTATTCGATCTTCTGATCATTAGCACATGTGGAAGGTAGTATGGAGGCATGTATTCTCCAAACATTGGAAATTCACTTCCAGATATGCACGAATGACACCTGAAGAGCGCAGAGCCCACAATAATCGCCGACGTATGCGTCAGATGCAGAATGCTTTAGCTGCTGTCAAGGTTTGATGTTCAGAGCTTCTTGTAGTTTTCTTTGGAGTTGTATACCTTCTGCTAATTGAAGTACCATTGTCTTATAATACGAGAATTGGACTTTACTTTGATATTACATGAAATATTTTACTGTTCAGGCTGCTGGAGGTACAGGTGATCCCATCAAGGATGAAGAAGCAGTGCGTGCTCATATTAAAGCCCAAAATGCAAAAAAAGCTGAGGCAGCAAGACAGAGGTAGCTGTCTTTCCTCGTTCTTATCGTAGAACATCCCATTTATGAATAAATCTGGAAGTGAGGATTTGTGTGCTTCTCCTCCCAGAGTTCACAGTGCTTCTTTTGAAGTTGCTGTCATCTGTATCACTGTCGTCCCTTTGATCGAGTGACTCGACCGGCCTCACTAAATCTTCCCATTTTTCCCATCGCATGCAAGAATAACCTAGGAGGTTCTGCTCCCTCTAGGGACTCGTTGAGCATCATACCTTCCTTCTAAACTTTTCGTGATGAACTCTTACCTTCAAATCAATGGTGTTTCTGCAGTATGTATGATATCCCGAAGAATCCAGTCTCTAACGGTTATTGTCCATCGTTTCATACACATTACGTGTCCGACCCGAAGTTACTAATAAAGAGGCATATCACTTAAGTAATGCTGTAGTTTCTTAACTGAAGCAAATGAACTTTTTTTTTGGATGAATCCTGTCTTACGACATCACCTAGCACATGTGAGAGTGATACTAAGTTGTAATAGATTACCTAGTAATGCTAATAATTTACTTTAATTTTGCTGCTACGTTTGTAAGGTGATGTTTTTTCTGCTGATGTCGCGGGTAAATAGTACAACGAATAGTGTAAAAGTTTCTCTTAGATATCATCGTATGACGGAGGAGGAAAAACGCATTTACAACCAACGACGCACAGAGGCATTCAGGCGTCGCAGAATGGAAGAGGAAATGTTGCTCGCAATGCCTATTGGAAGAATCAATGGAGAAGCTTTGGACAGGTAATGATTCTTCATCTGCTGTATTTGAAATAGTCTTTAAGCTGCTTGAAACGTAGTCATTTTCAGAGCACAACAGATTGTTGTACGTAATGCTAAGCGGGCCGAGGCGGCACGATTGCGCTACCAGCGAATGACACCAGATCAAAGAAAGGTTTTTACTAGAGTGTTAGCGCTGTAGTTAATTTCACCATGAGTTTTTTTTAAAATATTAATTCTCTTCCAGTCATACAACCAAAAAAGATATACCCCAAAACGTAGACGACTGGATGGGATGGATTCAATGTTGTCGTCTAGTGGAGGGTCGTTGGTTTCTTGTAAAAAGGTACATCTGACTTTTTCCGTTTTACTGACGAAATTCATTTTTCTTTTAAGTGTGGTTTTTGTTAACCTATTCGCGACTGCGTCTAGTTTTGCTGTCCGCGGCGAGGGATGACGCCTAATTTCAGCTTTTACAGAATTTCTTTTTTTTTTAAAACAATAAACAGTAATTTCTCGATAGCTAGAAGGCTTGGAGAGTTGAGAACATGACAAATTGTGAAAGAAGAGGTTTTTGCTGTGTCTTTCTATAGGTAAAAATAATATGTGTGCTACTACTTACTTCATGTTACTATGGTACATCGGGCAAATGCATTTTATCACGATTTGGAAGGTGGTTTTAGCAGCTATTGACTCTATTCTCCCCAAATGTTTAACCCCTCATAGTGGCCGGGAGGTCTTTCTGGGTGTTGGGCTGGCTGTGATCTACAGTGGGGGATATAGTGGACAAGTAGGTAAATATTGAGTCTATTTCGATGTTTTTTTTGTACCCACACGTTCCACACAAAAAAACATGATTCATCGTAGGGACTAAGATGGGATAATAGTTAAGTGTTAACGAAATTACCAGTCGACTAACACTTCCGAAGAAAGGTGTTTTGCATAACCAATTAAAGAGAATGTTTTTTTTTTGGTATGACCTCTTCTAGATAGCTATGCTTTGCATAAGCTGATTACAAGAAACTATGGTGAAAAGCTATACGTGTCAAAATAAATTGTTGGGAAGAAAATGACCATTTATACCAACCATTCCCAGCCGCCTATGGCCACTGTAGTGTCTACGCTGTCGCAAATGAGTTTGCCTATAAATCAATGGCTTAACCATATTATTCAATAAAAGCATACTCTGGAGATTCTATTTACCAATTTCTTACATGAAAAAATTTTAGGAAGAGGATGCATTGTCAGCAATTGAGCGCGACGTGTTGAAAAAGACTCAACAAGCTCAACAGGTAAGTGAAAACTCGTTGATGCAAGAAGCGTTGTGGCGCTGAGTTATTCCTTGTAGGCAATAATGCGTCAGCAGCGACAAACTGTGCAAGTGCTCTCACAACCCGTGAATACCACTCCGACTTCGCAAGGAGTTCAGGGGGGTACTTATATCATTCAACAAGGGACATCAACTCCCATTGCTCATATTGGACAAGGTCAAGTACAGCAGGTTTGTTAAACAGTTGAATGTTAATGTGATCAGTTTACAAGGTGTGATGATGTGAAGTTTTCAGATGAGAGGAGAGGATAGCATTTTTGTAATTCCGCTATTCCTAAGTGCTTGCTGAATTCTTTTATTTTTGCTTATGTCCTAGAGGATAAAAAATAAAGGGTAAAGCTGTCAGTGTCGATCAACCCCTGAGGGATGAACCATGCATCATCGACCATCGACCTCACTTAGCATCGTTGGAGGTCATTAAATGCACATCTCTACAATGACCTGCGGTGGGGTACCGAGGTGTCGAACCAGTGCTGCTACCCTCCCAGACAATCTGGTACAAATTTGCTGACCCAGGAGGAATGGAGGGCTTGGTGAACATGGGGCGATGAGATCGATCCCCTGTCTATTTCGGAGAGTCCTCGACTACTTCGCTGTCTTAGAGGAACAGATGGAAAAGTGAAGGTGGTCGTACCAAACATAAACGCTGATCTAATTCTTTGTATTCTTGTTGAGCAAACGCGAGGTGTTGTTATTATTCTTTATTCACAAGTAAGCTGACGTTTCGGCGAACTTCGCCTTCTTCAGAGCCTGGAAAGGTCAAGTTAACAGCAATCTACTCGGTCAAACGCCTCCATAACCAAACAAAGAAAACGCTAAACCAAGATTTCAGATTTTTGTTAGGGAGATTTGATGTAATGGAGTAATTTGCGGCACAAGTTAAAGATCATGTAGAGTTATTTTTCCTTTTTATTGGTAAAAACATTTTTTGTACTCTTCTGAGTGTCTGAGTCTGCTTACTAGTAGGCTAATATCGGTAAGAAGGAACATTTCTTTCAAGTCGTTATCATTCAGATACAGTTGACATCATCAAATGGAGTGAACCATCAGCAAGTGGTACATGCAGTTCATCAGGTTCCAGTGCAAACAATTCAGGCGCAACAAGGTGGTCATGTTTCCGTCAGTCAACAACAGGTGATTTCGAAATCACGTCCTTATTTCTTTTCCCTCCTATATCTACGCCATTTTCCTTGGTAGATGGTCTATCGGTAATATGTTCTTGTAGATGCCATCATCGTCGAGTCACTTGGTTGTGCAGCATCAAGCTCCTACCACTTCTGGTGGTCAACAACTTGTCCATCAACATACACCTCAGCAGATCACCTATACTACCGGTGGAATGTTGGTGAACGGGCAGCATATTCAGCAACAAATCATCAACCCCTATGGAGCACCACCTTCGCGAGCTTGAGTACGATTACCTACTTTTGTTATATGAGTGGTTCTCTTCCATAGGAAATCGTTTATCGTTTTTCGATCACGTAGAAGTAGACATCAATCCATATGTATTTGACCAACAATGTTTTCCAGTGAAGACAGTGATGGTATGTATTTTTCGTACATTTATCCAAGTTGCATATGCTTATATTCCAACGTATTGTTGTATGAGCAATGACAGACGATAGGAAGGGATTTTGTTTTCATCATTTTGACAAATATTTCCAACCGTCTAGATCTTACTCTGTGCCTGTTTGGGACTCTTTTTGCCATTTTTATGGTACATTGTTCGGATCTATCGAATCATTCATTACTGTTTGAAGGTATGCGTGAAGTTGGTGATTTGTATCACTCTTATAATATTGTTTATTCTTCATTTGTTGGTTGTCTCGTGTTTTGAATATTCTGACAACTTAACAGCGAATAAACATTAATAAACTTCGTTACAGTTTGTTACATTTTTGACTGATTGATGGCAGCGTCTATCGCTTTTATATCTGTTTTCTTTCTACTTTTACGAGCTACTTTCTTTCACTCTCTCTCTCTCCCTCTCTCTCTCCCTCTCTTTCTATCTGTGTGCATGTGTGTTCGATAACTCATTGCTTTGAAACATTAGATGAACCAACATCCGATCTATATAACTGCGGGTTCTCCGAGGGACAGCTCATCACCGCATAGCCACAGAATCTTGGAGACGTTGACCCCAGCTGAAGTTTCGACATATTCACAATCCGACCTGTCGTTCCA
This sequence comes from Angiostrongylus cantonensis, assembly GCA_009735665.1. Classification (NCBI taxonomy): domain Eukaryota; kingdom Metazoa; phylum Nematoda; class Chromadorea; order Rhabditida; family Metastrongylidae; genus Angiostrongylus; species Angiostrongylus cantonensis. Next base: position 525,153 of record MQTX01000090.1, read on the forward strand.
TCCTCAAGTCTGTTTCTCAATTCGTTTTTTTTTTCTTTAAGTACTTCCACTTTGCAACAACTTGGCGACATTGGAGTTTCAGCACATATAATTCAGCGCAAGGGAAAACTGCTTCTATTCCAGACAACTACATACTACACTCCTGCCCCGACAACGTTTCAGACGAATTCAACGACGATGTTTTCACATGACCAAAAGAGTGATTATGTATGGAATAGAGTTTGATTTCCTCTAATATGTTTAAACTGTATCTAGCGCTTTCAGCTTTTGGTTCCGTCTAGAATTTCGACAGAGCTCGACCCGCACGACTCACTACATTTGCCGGAATTGTCCTCTTCTTTAAGTACATCGGAAAATGGACTGGTTTGTTCGCAGTTCGAATCTGTAAGCGTAATCTAAATTGCCGGCTTTTAGCTATCGTCTATCGTTACTTTGTCGAAGGAGCATCCAGCAGTCGCGCAGGCGGATCAGATGAATGCCTTTATCGACACGTATTTCGTCGAGCATAAGCCGAGTACTTCATCGCAAACGATTGAGGGCGGGGAGCAAGAGCACGATAGGTTCTTTACTGTGTTCCTTTTTTTCCTTGAGTACATCTTCGTAATTCCTCTGTTTGAATGCAGTGTGAACCACACCTGGAAAGCGCTGGCATATGTGAAATTTCGTAGTGTCTTTCTACTGTGTAGTTTTTGTGAGCGATCATTTTCTTACTGGGGAAGTAATGAGCAGATATGTCGCTCTTCTTTTTTAGCAGTATTTTTTAGCATCCTTATTGTATGTTATCGCCGTTTCTGTAACCATTATAGAACCTATCAGGTTTCCATTCATAAAGTTTGAATGTGTAGAGGTTTAGATTCGACCAAGTTGTCCAATCGGCGGTGGATCAAGACATCGAGGCTAGAAAGAAAGAGCAGAGAGAAATGGAACGAAGGGAGCGCGACCGAAAGGAATTAGATAATTTGCTGCAAGAGTCTAACGATGGAGAAGTTAGTGTTTGTTTTGCTTACATTTCGGTTAAAGCTCGCAATACTTTATTGTCTAAGATCGACCTGCAAAAATACCGCGAGCAACGATCGAAAATGCGACGTGCAGAGGCGGCTCGGTCACGATATCAACGCATGAGCGACGAGGAGAGAAAGTAGGCTTCGTTTTCGAAAGCTAATTTTGATTTTGGTAAACAACTCAGTTTCTGAATTTGTACTGTGGTCTTGTAAGTGCCCTGTGTTGTTTTATATACTTAATATAGTTGACATATTGAACATAGTTGACGTAACTAATGGCCCGAAATATCTGAATCCACCAGTGATTGATCGAGGACACAGGAGTTTAACTTTTGTGTGTAGGAATTAGAAAGTGGTGTTCTAGGATTTATAATCATCGACGGCGGCTTCGAGCACTAGGACTTGATCCGGACATGCCTAAAGGACAGTTTGTGGACAATGAAGCCATCCGAGAGCACATCAAAATGGCAAATGCCAAGAAAGCTGAAGCGGCAAGATTGAGGTGCCTTTATGTAACTTAAATAGAGCGTTTTTGGTAAAAGCAGGAATGCATAAGCTGGTCATTTTGCAAGCATTTGAGAGAGAACACGTTTCTTCTAGAAAATTTCACGATGACGTCTATGTGTTATTACGTCAGTTTCCTTTCTCCTTCAAGATATCATCGTATGTCTGCTGACCAAAGGCGAGAATACAATCAACGGCGAACAGAGTCATTTCGAAAACGTCGTGTCGAGGAAGAAATCTTGCTGTCCACACCAGCTGGTCGTATTTCTGCTGAAGCTTTACAGAAAGTTAGTACTCATTCTTTCAGTAAGCACCATCAGGTGTGTTTTTACATTGGTCTTTCTTTACAGGCTCAACAAATAATGATAAGGAATGCACGTAAGGCTGAAGCTGCTCGAGCGCGCTATCAGAAAATGTCACCGGAACAGCGAAAGGTTCATTATTAGAAAATAGCCTACGTTGATTTGTTTCTAAATATACGTGTATTTAGGAATACAACATGCGAAGGGCTCAGGCGAAAAAGCTGCGTGCTATGGGACGTGAACAGCGTGGAATGATGAGCTCAGATTGTTCTATAGGTGAAATTTTATCTCAGACATTTCGTTTTGTCTTCTCGTTCACTTTATTATTAAGACGGAAGTATTCCTGACTCATCTGGATTGAGTTCATCGTATCAGCACAACAGTACGGTATCATTAATGGATTCTGGTGATATGTCCACTGCCCAGGATCGTTTGAATGTAGTTAATTCTCAGGTATAATCTACGATTTAAAACAAGTTTTATTATATCAATGATTCTGATCATCAGGTATCTCATTCTACGGATGACATTTTCGAACAAATGGAGCGAGAAGTTATTAAGAGAACTAAGCAGGTACTCGAAATTGAAATCAATTGCAAGTGTTTGTTTCAATGTAATCTTGAAAATTCATTGTAAAGGAATGTCAGAGGTTATAATCGAATTTTGAGGTATATTGGGCACGGGTTCTATTTTGTAGGCACACATGGCTTTGGCACGTCAGCAACAACAGTCACAAGCAACTCGGTTCAATTCCATAGAACAACAGCTTATTGATGGTGACACAGTTTTAATCACAAATGAAGGACACATTGTGGATGAGAAGGTTTATGTACAGGTATTGGTTTTTTATGGCATTGTTTTGAAAATATCCTTTTGCCTAGTACCTGTAGGTTGCTTTGACAAATGGATTTTTTAATGTTGGTGCAAATTCTGCTACCTACTTGGATCTACTCTTCCGTTTGTCTTATCCCTTTCGATTTTTTGTCTTCAACAATATGACGTATTCCTATCATTCTCCATTTTAACATGTTTCAAGTGTATTCCTCATTGGTTTAAAGCTAATTCCCATGGCTTCCTCTCTTTCCCCTTATGGCATACTTTTTACCCTACTTGACGTTCTTGTTGTTGATCTACCATTTGCATATTCCATTGACCACAGTGTTGTTCACGTATTGGTCAGACTTGGCCATAAATATCCTTTCCACCTAAACAGTTCGAGTTGAGAGCTGAATTTTATATAAACTGCTGCTAATTCTTCGATAAGTAGAGTACTTTGTGAGCTGGGAATTTCGAAGGCTTGCAGGAAAGATTTTGCTGTATGGGTATAACGGAAAATAGGTAGGATATTCTAGAAGCATTATTTTATTCTAGAGGTCCTCTAGAAGTGAAAGTACCTTAAAAAAAAATCGTGGAAGCAAGATATAGGTTTTCGACACATTATACCAGATCCTTGATTTCGCCTGCAATGGGGCTTCGCCCGAAGAAAAATCCCGAAAAATCAACTTCTACGGAAATAAAGAAATAAAATAACACCTCGTGTTTGCTAAGCAGAAGTAAAAATAATTATTAGAATATCAAATCTTGGTTTTATATTGCAGAAAAATTTCAAACAAGAATTACATGAAAGATTTCGCTCCTTTGCGCTAGAGTTATGTATTCAAAAACGCCTTCCTGAAGTGTTTTTTTTTCATTGAAAGCTTTTTGAAACTCAAATTTGAAGCATATCGGGTTCCTTCTTTTCGAATAACAGTAAAGTTAAACCACATTGGGAAAGACCTCTGTATTCTAGTTTTTTTTCAATTAATAAAGGAATATCTGGGTTGGGGACATAGAAAGGCTTATTATGATGTCCACGACATATGTTGCTTCTCATTCCACAAAGTCGTAAAACTCGCACGCTGTCAAATGCTAGATTCAAGCGAAACTGTTTATGCACCTCATCGACCATGTGCAGTCTTGTTTTTCATAATTTAAGAGAATTATTGATGCACTGATTTCAGCCTTTAGAGCCATTCGAAAAGTGTCTTCTATGACCATGACCTGCCTTCAAGTGTTTATATATTGCAGTTGTCGGAATACTTCTGCAATCATGAACGATTTTTATTTTTCTATTATCTCTTGCTGTTTATGCTGTTTTTTTCTAAAAATACTTTTTGTTTAACTTCTCACCGCCGTTTTATTTCGCATTTATTTGGGCCTTCCACTTAAGTACATAGTGTTGTCTATTGCGTGAGAAGTGATGTTCCTCGGATTTTGGCTCAGGATATCTTTCATTCCTTGATAACGGTTTCTCAGAAGCTATATTGATGCTCTTCTTTGATGTGCGATCGCAAGCTATGGTTAACTAATGAATGTGAATGCGTTTTCTTACGAAAGGATATACATAATGTTTCTAGCCGTCACAGCTGATAGATGAAAAAGCTCTCCACGAAATGTTAATCACTGGTTTGGACGCCAATGGGCAGCCGGTAGAGTTGCGCACTGTAGACGGCACATTAATCCGGGGTGAAGAACAATTACGGTATGGTTTTTCACCTCTTATCACTGTGTGAAGGTATGGTTTGTTGTAATTTCAGTGCCATCACTAATGGCCAGCCTTTCCTGATTCACCCGCAGCCATTACCTATTTCAAATGTGGATAATCAAGGGAAACCGCTGGCATTCACGAATGCTCAGGAACAGGTTTGTAGCTATTACTAACTGACTCTTAATTACCTATTGTTAATCTGGCCCTGCCTTGCAGATCGAGCTTGTACCTACGTCATCGTCTATGGTATTGGAGTCATCTCATGGTTTATACGCTTCTCATGAAATAGTGGTCGACGAAATGGTGATCGAATTTTTATGATGCTGAAAACGAAGCTATTGCTTAGGAAAGTTTAGAAAAGACAAAAGCGGAAAAATTAATAGGAGAATTGAAGCTTTGTAATGGATAAATTTAGTACACCTGAGTAGTTAGTTTTCGGTAGGCTAAACCTTGTCGTCGCACCAAGAACATACCCAACTATTTGTACTTCAAACGAAGAAGTTAATTCTATAAAAATCTACTTAAGAAATATGTTTATGGCCTTATATTTTCTCGCTTGCTTGTTTTCTGCAAGTTTTTCTAATAGGTGATGATCTGTTTTTAACACCAATATTTTATAACCTTATAGCTTAATCCACAACCTTTCATCAACCTAGGATTTTTCCGACGAAGTGGTGATCATGTTTCTTTCTGTTTTAAATTCTAACACTACTGTTCAGTATTATTTCCATTTATTAAGAATAATTTAGACTGATTCATCGCAGACGAGCATTAGATTCCAACCACAACCTCAACCCGAGTCACTTCGTCGATCGCTTCCAGTATCAATGGGGGGAAGCGGTAATACGGCTGGTTTAACGGTAGCAGAACGAAATGAGATTAGCAAGGCAAAGCGCGCGGAAAGGGCGAGAATACGGTGCGAGAATTGGCACCAAAGTGACCTCATTAAGAATTGAGTTATGTTATAAATAGCTTTGTTTAGGTATCATAGTATGCGACCGGAGGTACGACAGCAGCAAAATGCGAAACGTGCTGAGTTACTGCGTAAGGTTAGCTTTGTCTGTTTCTGAAGCACTGTGTTACGCTAGTGGAACCTCTAGCTTTATTTTTTAATAAAATGGCGTGAAAAAATCTATAAGTTAACCTTGGCCACTATACGTGGATGGTTTTCAGAAAGGTTGAATCTGTTTGCTCGACACTGTTCACAATTTCATTACTATTTTCATTATGGTACGACACATTCTCCATGTTTCAGGCTCGACAACGGGATGAGGAATTGTGTCATTTAGCGGAAACCTGCCAACTTGATACACTCGATGAGGAAACTCGGAGAGCAATCGCTGAAGCTCAAATGAGACGAGCCAGAAGGGCAGAGCAAGCGAGGGCAAAGTATCATAGAATGAATAGGTTCGTTTGATACTGATACTTATTTTAATCTTCTCATTGCCTTTTTAATCACATAGTTGACTCAGTGAGGAACGGAGACAGTACAACGCAATGCGCGATGCACAACGGCGTCAGAGGAAAAGAGCACAAGAGGAAGCGAGACAGCGAGTCGTAATGAACGGTAGTTCATTGGGCGATTTTTTTAACCGTTTGTGCCGCGTTCTAAATTATTTATTTTCAGCGGTGTTATCCACCGAAACAGGGTTAAGTCCGAACTCCTTATCACCAATGAATGATTCGATCTCGCCGAATGATCACGGTTTGTCACCTGGTGGTGCTGAATCCGGTCAAATCATCTATTCAACTTACGAAATGTATCAGGAACCGATGTTTTTACATCGATAAACGCTGTACAAACTATAATTGGTTTTGATGATTGTAAAATTACGATGCTGTTCATATTGCCGTTGTTATTGTTGCACTGTGATAGTTTGTAAAATCGTTTTTTTTTTGTTTTTTTTAAAGAAAAAATTTCAGTGCAATAATTAAGCTGTCTACACTGTTATAAGAGATCATTTTATGTTGTTGTTGTTGTAGACACGTACGTTAATAGATGATCATTCCCTTCTCCAGCCAATGTTGAAGGAGTTTACGTGTTACGCTTGCTGTGCTTCGTTTATTCGTCGATGTTCCTTACGATATTCTTGTCTTCGTATATCACTCTCAGTCATGCCTTTTCTCGAAATTTGCCAAATATCATGTAGTTTTTTTTTCTTTTTTTTTCTCTTGTATTCTTCAAGTTTGTTCGGCTACAGGCTCGTTACATTTTTTAGAAGAAGAATGTTGGTTTGTAATAGTATAGCTCAGTAATTTTGTGTCAAGATTTAAACGATACGTACGTTTTCGTTTATAAAACGGGTTATTTTCTTCTTTTTCGTACATGAGTGCAATTTCGCACTGGTTGAGAGTTTTCTTCGGGTGTTTTGGTATACCGTTGAATCCATGTGGTATGTAAAATTGGTGTTTGAGAAGTTGGGGTTTCATGTTGGGTTGGTGGTAGGTGTAGATTTGAGAGAGTACCTACTGGTGGGACGAGATAGAGCCGTTATTTGAAGAACTGAAATTAGTGAGAGAGCCCGTTTTTGGGAATCAGTGACGAATTGTCTTTGTTGCAGGTGGTTCGAGAGAGCTCAGTGTAGTTGTGCAGTGTTGGAGAGTATTCTGAATGTGGTAGGATACTGGTTCTGTATGTGGTCCTCTCTAATGACGTGTATTATTGATGTAGTAACTGCTCATATATAGGAAATTGTCGTTACGTTACATCAGCGTGTGAACATGGCACATCAGTGGCATAGTTATGCTGAAAATACGAAGAAGTACAACGATTTCGGAGGACATGAAACTAGAATAATATCGTCCACGTACGACAACATACTGTTCTGGGTCGGGCAATTCTCTGTGGGAAAGTCAACGCCATTTACGTTTGTCGTTCACACAGGAGGAAGATTACCAATCTTAAATGATGCTATCGTTCAAACGTTTTCCAGTCGTCTTATAAATGTGAGTAAGCAGATATGCACTCACATTCAGCAGGATTTTTCGGTAGCTGAGCTTGTCACAATCGAATATCGCGACATTTATGGTGAAGTGCAATTTGTGTTTAGCATAGACAACAAAAAGGGAAATCTAGATTAGAAGTAGATGTCTTCGACATAGATGAGAATTAATCGCATGTGTCATGATTGTGTAGTGGTTACCGCATAGGAAACATTCTCGAAGTCAAATGAACGAATGGTCCAAGTTTCTGATCTCAATGGAGGTTGGAATTGTTAATTTAGTGAAAAATTTATTATGATCTTACATTTCTGGAATGGAGTTTTGCTTCGAAACAAAGACATGTCCTACATGATGCTCGTTAGAATGCTAGCGTGCACTGATGATCTCGCGTGCACCCAATCCATCGTTATTCAATGTAGGACCCATCATTGGCTATATAGACAGATAGAATAATACGGTTTCTAACCCTAATACTTTCCTAGTTGTTGAAATAGTTTCCAGCTCATGTTGTGTGGCAAAAACTCATGTGTTCGTGGGTCGTCATAGTAATGGGCGTCCTAAGAGCTCGAACGTAATGAAATCCTTACCGCTTTATGTACAAAGGTTTTTCGGCTGCATTGCCATGCATCTGTTACCCATGGCATGTCCTCATATAAGATCTGGTGTTGAGCATTACACGGTCATGCTCCGTCTTCAGTCTCTGCGTCGAAAGAGAAATGATAAGCTGCTAAACGACATAGAAACTTCCACAAATATTTGAATACCCGCTCACGCGACGTCGATCGTACTGCATTTGCAGCCACCTAGTGTTAGCTGCAAGTATGTTTTTGATCTTATAGGTGGTCATTTTAGAACACATCCAAGCTCTTGATATAAGCGAAACGATGATTTTCGGAAGGAGTGAGTTTGCAGAGTAAAATCAGCCACGGAAATTTCTTCGGTTACCCTTTGTGGCGGTAAGACCGTGCTGGAGATCCTACGCTGCTATGGACAAGCTTTCCTTCCCTGATGAGTTGTCATGTGTAATGAAAGAAGTGACTGGTGCTTAAGGTTTCAAGCTTAAACGAGGATAATTGCAATGCTATTTGCACAGAGAGCTGTTTCTATGTTCATGCTCTTTTTCGTAGCTCAGACGTATAGCTTATTGTCAGAAATCGGCAAAATGTACCGTATCGTTCAGCGGATCAGTATTGATCAATCGAAAAGGATCAAGTCCGTCGAACGATAACGGTGGTCTAAGTGTCGCATAGTTAAAACTGTAAAAGTTAGATTAGACCAAAGATTTAATTAAAGCGTTCATTTGTACTTCGTATCAGATTTACAGACTACCGTACCAATTCGATAAGCATATGAAATGGAAATAAAGCTAATTTTTAGAAAAATATAACGATCGAGCCGTTTCTGAGAACACCTCAGGAAGATTGGTGAACTCCAGCTACTAAAGCTTTTTCGTAGTGAAACAACTCAATTTATCTTCCTTTGATGAGCTTATACGAGGTTGATAATAATATTTATTATCGGCTAACGTTTCGACGTCTTCGTCTTCATGAGAGCCGATGATCCGAGTCGATGGTCCGTGCTTGCTGTTCGTCTCGATGTGGCGGCTTCGCCTTCGTGTCGAGTCAGGTCTTCCTCAGCGGTCCATCTCCTCGAATTAATCGAATTCAATTTATCTTGTTTAAAAGTATGCCTAGATTCTAATCACTCTCATTTCGCTTAACAAAACATGCTGAGTTTTCGTACATGTGTCTCTGAGGTGCACGGGTTTTTTTTTGAGAACATGATCCGACGTCACATGTTGTACCGATGGTTGCAGCTCTTTCATTCGATTTGTGTTATCTCATCCATAATCCCCATAGATCTTTGAAGGTTTTTTTGGCGCGGAGTTCGGGTGCTGCTTGAAGATTCTTCGCTTCCAATTTATGAATGTCGTTGAATGACATTCAGATGCTTAAGAAGGGCAGATATCTAGAGGAATCGGTAGCGATAATTGAAATACCACCGAATACTTTTCGTCGCCAGTTAGTTCGTAACGTATTTGTGTGTACGTGTGTGTATTTGTGTGTGTGTATGTGTGTATGTACGTATGTGTGTGTATATGCTTTTATGTGTATGTCGTCCGCAAATCTGAACGTCTGATTGATGAATTTTCCCCTGTACGCTTCGAATTGCGTTATGTCCATCGCTGTTGGTTATTGTCCTTGAATTGCCGTTAATACTCATGACGTGATTGGGCAGTTAAACGATCGGTATTACGATTATCGCCTCCGTTTATGTTGAAATGAAAGGCTTTTTGAGCCAATGAATGTAAGGTGGAAGGGTACCTTGATCCGTTTCGATACTCCACTTGACCTTTTTTATCATGGTGTTATTATTCCTAGTTGTAAAAATAGGATCGCAACTGCTGCTTTCGCGAGGCTACGTGGCGCGTCCCCAGGTGGCGGATAGGGGGTTAATCGCGGACCAAAAGCGACCTTTGCTTCCCTGAGACGCAGGCGGATCCAGGGGATGGACTCCCTGTTTCTGCTGCGCCGATTTGGCACATACTTTCTGTATTTGCTAGGCGTATTCATGCATGCGTATGTGAGTGCGTTCTCGCTTATGCGGATTGCATTCTACGAGTCAACTCGGCCAAAAGCCTGCAATCAAGTCATAAGGAAGTAGTCTGGTGTGACAGCCTTCGTCGTCTAACCACCAACATCAAACTACGACGAAGAAGAAGTCGGAGCGTTCTATATGGAATTGAAGTTGTGCAGAGAAGATCATACACTGTTCAAGTCATCAATGGAGGTTTTAACTGAGATAGCTAAGCTAAGATTGGACTAAGAAGTTCCTATTCAGTACATAAAGATTCTTCATGAGCTGTATAAAAACTTCACAATCGTAATATCGTCATTCTACAACGATATTAATATCGATGTGGAAGGAGTGGTAAGGCAAGGCGATATCATCTTGGCCAAAATTATTTTCCATATCCCTCGAGAACATCGTGTAAACACTAAAATGGAACAATATAGGAGTGAAAATAGATGGTCGGTAATTACACCATCTTCGCTTTGCTGGTGACGTCGTTCTTATAACACCAGACATTAGCCAAGCGGAACGAATGCTTGTAGACTTTGATAAAGCGTGTGGAAAGATTGGTCTTCGACTAAATCTCAAGAAAACGATGTTCATGAAGAACGGATTGGTTTCGTTTGCCCCATTCACGCTCAACGGAACGAATATCTCCGAATGCTCCAGTTATGTCTATCTAGGTCGGGAAATCAATATGATGAACGACTTAGCTCCAGAACTGAGCAGAAGGAAACGAGCGGCTTGGGGAGCTTTCAAGAGCATCGAGGATGTAGTGAAGAGGACGAAGAACACTCTGCTTCATAGCCACCCTTTCGACACCACAATTCTTCCAGCCTTAACGTATGCTTAACAGATGCGGTCACTACGTAAGCGAGATGAAAGGTCATTTAGCGTTACTGAACGCGCATTCGAAAGGACGATGCTAGGAGTATGCCGCATCACGGAACTGAGAAAAGGGATCCAAAGCTCCGATCTTCGTTAACGATGAAAAATCAAGGGCGCCGTTCTCTACGCCAAAGTGTCGAGTATAAGGTGGGCCGGACACGTAATGCGTGTTATTGACAATCGATTGACATGAACCGTTAGCAGTCACTAACGGCTCTTGTCCATCGGTTTCCTCGGAATGTCAAAAGTACTGCAGAAAGTCGACACCAACCTGGTGGTGAGAGCCCTTCACGAAAACCCTAAAAAGAAGATATGAAGCCCAAAGAGTCTCTGTAGCGAGTAGAATTCAACGGGATGCGTGAGAGCGGGAAATGGAAGATTTACTGGAACCTTTTCGAGTCACTCGACGGCAGGTGACGCCCTCGAATCCTTTGAAGTAGCTGGTGAAATGTTCCAGAATAAGTAAAAAGATTTCTTGTTTCAATTAGAGCTGAAAATGTTGATCCTTCGCTACATACATCAAACCACAAAAAAGTTGCTCATCGATCCCTTATTGACCTATGATTCATAGGAAGCGCGGTGGCAGAGTCGCCTTTAATTACAAGTGGAGAGCCACTGGTTCAAACCTGCTCCAAGGTGAGCTGAGCCTCCCTTCTCTCTAATTTCTGAAATGCTACAACATTTGAATGTAAACGGCATTTTCCAATACCGAAAGCCGTGATCTGCTTGCGTTGAAGACCTGTTAACTCTAGCGCCGTTATCCCAGGATTCCATGGGAATTGACTCGAACAGCATTCAGTGACATTCAGAGCACCTAAGATCTTTAAGTCCTCATGCAAATCAGAGGGCCACCGTGGATGACGTGGCAAAGGTACGAAGTGCTGGTTGCGCACAATATATGATCTCGGGCCATGTGATAAAGAAATAAAGCATAATTTACTCTTTTCTTGACGACCACGTCCTGAGTTTTTATTGATCAATGCCGAGGCTAATGAAAGTCGATCATGGGAGTTATAACAATAATCTTTATAATCATAATCTTAACCGTTTTATTTACTGCCTACTATTTTTAATGGCAGGTTATAATGCGAAATATAACTACAACGATGCTGAGATATTTGTAAAACTCTGGACCGCGGGTGTCTATGGTGGGGAACGAACGCGCTATTGTCCTTTCCGGGGAGTAACGCGTTCACCACCACGCCATGCGGGTCCTTCGTTTCGTCTGTCTTTCAGCTATTCTTTATGCTGTCGTGTTTTTTTCGGTAGCGTTTATCACACAGGTTTATGTAAAAGCATTTCGATAATTTTGATAAAAGGAGAGAAATGGGAGTTTATTTTTAATGAGAGAAAATCCCTACTACATCCAGCATTCATAAACTTTGCTGAGATATCACGATAAGCAGTTGGAAGCCTTCTGCACAAATGTCAGTGAACTCAACCTGAGAAAACTGATTGTGCACGTTTAAGGTATGAAAGAGTTGATTAGACGAACAACCGATATCGAACCAACGACTGTATGCATCGCATGGCGCTTGTAATCACGACGCCACAGGTTCAGCGAAGATGTGTCTTATAGATGGTTTTTATGGCTTCCGTGCTCTCTTCTGCACAGATGATACAGAAAATGCGGCGATTCTTCGGTGCTTTCGTCGGGTTGAGGAACCTCTTCGTCTTCCGGCCCATTAATTTCGCCGTCATAACACGAACTTTCCACAAAAATTTTCGAACCGACCATTATTTAACCTCGTTAATAAAACAATCGGCATGTGTTTAAGTTGTTAAGCGCTTATACGAGGTTGATAAACTCGATCATTTGAGCCATGCCCATTGAAGAAGATCTGGCCCGACACGAGAGCAAACAATTGTGGACCGTCGAGTCCGATCATCGGCTCTGATGAAGACGAAGACGTCGAAAGGTTAACCGAATAAATTCATTTATCAACCACATGTAAGCTCAACAATTCAAACACTCTGAAAAATTTCTCAAAACGGACTGCCCTACAAAGTCAGCGTGAACGATCAACGTACTTTCTACAGTATAAATCACTATTACTAGACGATGAGCAACAACCGTCCTGTATAAAAGGGGCACTGGTGAGTTATGTTCCCATTTGAGTTGGCTTTCAGTTCAGAATAATCCAATTGATATGAGTACAAAGAATCATATCGCGTGGGCGAACAACTGTGGACCATTGACTCAGATCATTCAGCTCTGATGAGGACAAAGACATCGAATCGTCAGCCAAATAACAGCTATACATCAACCTTGTGCATGATGAACACTCTCAAAATTCTTGCACTCATAAGAGAACCTTTCGTAGCAAAAACGCTGACAACAAATTATATCTAAACTACCTTCCAGAACGTCGGCCAATGTCGGTGTCGAAAAGCGATGTGCAGTGAAGAGACATTCCCAGAAAGGTCTTGATTGCTGTGAAGGTATTTGACATTTCCATTTGGAAGCACAGGACTTCTTGTGTTGTGATGAGAACAACGCTTTCCGAATAGTTCGGTTGCTGACAAATGAGGTTTAAATGGTTCTCGTTCAAACTAGCAATAACCAGGATTACGGGTGTAGTTGCAGGTGCCCAAATTAGTGAAAGGAAACAGATATCATATTCACATTCTGAATATTTGCGCTTCTGACTAGACCGAAATGCTCATGTCGATATTACGAATACATCGCTTTCCCCACTGCAGAAAATGACGGCCTTAGTATCACCACAGTCCAATAGGCAACCCGAATTGTTGATCCGAACTAGAACATAATCGGACTCTCGTCGTTTTTCATGCCCATTTCTTAGGAACAGCAGGCTATTATTTTATCGTAATAGGTGGAGGTGGATTACTTGTAGCAGTACATTCTCATTATAATAGTTTATATATAAATCTGATTTATGAGCTATAAAAATATGCCAACATGAGTGTACTGGGTTTCATAGGAGGGTAGTACTAGTAACGCGGCTGTCGTTCTGAGCGAATTTTTTTTTTATGTCTTTTAGGGATAAACTGCAAAATCGAAAATGACAGCTATGCGTCGGGTTCGAGATCTCGAAAGTGCGATTTCTGGTTTGAAGGTAGAAGTATTAAAGAAGAACGACGCGGACAAAACTCAACAGAATATTTCTGACAAGCAAAAACCACTCAAAGCTAAAAATTGATTTCAAGTAATTCTTTGTATTCTTGTTGAGCAAACGAGAGGTGTTATTATTATTCTTTATTCACAAATAAGCTGACGTTTTAATTGTGTCGGACACACTTCATCTACAGAGTGGTTCGAATCGGGGCAAACTGTGTCGGTGAAATGATGGTGGAGCCGTTTGGTTGAAAAGGCTATTTTATGGTGTTTTCTAAACATTAACGAAAAAATAATGCGACATCACAACCACAATACTACCGTCCATGGTTTTGTTAATATCTAAGCATTAATGTGGTTGTATTTCGCATAATAAATTGGATAAGAGGATAAAGCTCTCGGCGTTGATCAATCCCTGAGGGCTGTGCCATGCATTCGACTTCATTAAGTATCGTTGGAGGTGATTCAATGCATATTTGGCCTTTACGATGACTCGCGGTGGCCTGCCGATGTATCGAGCCAGTGCTGCTATCCTCCCAGACAAGTCTAATACCAAGTTGCCGACGCAGGAAGAATGGAAGGCTTGTTGGGCCATGGACGCATTTCACGTGCGCGCCGCAGTCTGCGCAGTCCGCGAGGACTGATCGCGCGTATGTGTGTGCAGGGCGCCTTCGACCAGTGCGCCATATGCGTTCTTTTTTCATGATACCCTGTCGTAAAAAATTGTAGTAGGCAAAAAACAAAAGGCTAACAATGTGACATCAGTTCATTCTCGAACGCAACAACTGATTCTCAACGATGGGGTGGACAGAAATCTTCCTCATTTCGGATGAAAACACGTATGAGTCCAGTATAAGGCTTCATTGAATTTGTTACGCACTTTTTTGCTCTTGTGCTGCTTGCCTCATTAATCTTACGAAATCACAAACACGAAAAAACCGACTTCAGTCAATTGACAGCTCTTTAATTACTTCATGGACATCAAGGTATCTTTACAGCTTCGTTTTAAAAATAGTATGGTTCTAAGCACAACCTACATTCGGTTATTGATTTGTAGATCAAGGTTGTCTTGTTGCCATGCACTTATGGCCGTCACGCAGAGCCATAAAACCTTCGTGTTGTAATCGATCTTTGCTGATTTGCGATTTGGGTTCTACCAGGGCGGTTACGATTGCTGACATGGTTTTCCTTTTAGCTATTCTACTATATGAAAATTTTGAATTCTTTGAATATGAGTTCTGGTAATCCTAACGACAGTGGACAACTTTTGTAGCACCACTTCGATAGAATATAGAAGAACGAATACCTGTGTCCATGATCAGAGCGAACTGATGTGGTTTCTAGCCTAGTGCTACTTAAATTCATTGATTAACACCATGAATCTAAATTTTTGAACTTACACGAGGTTAACAAACAGGTTTATTCCGGCTAATGTTTCGAGCTCTTCGTCATCATCACAGCCGGTGATCCGAGTCGGTGGTCTACAGTTGTTCCATCTGCGTCTTCATAGTCGCATCGAGATGAATCTTCTTCGGTGAAACACTACAAGAATGGGACATGCTCACCCGGCAGTGCTCTTTCATAGGTGAAGCTTCACGTTATTTAGAGAAGAATCACGACGATTTCGCAAATGCTAATGGTTTCCTATACGTTTCCGTTACTATCATCAACGTTCCTTTCTTCTTATGTTCGTTTGCCAACATTTTCAGTGGAAAGCTTTGATGATTTTCGCTGCTCTAAACTGGGGAACAGAACATTGCTTCTGTCGAACAGCACATCGAAGAAACCGGAACGAAGTTTTTGATTTCATGGGGACACCGCATTAAAACAGTAATAACACTTTGCAACGTATTAGTACTTCGAAACCCTTTCGAAACGAAAACTTTCCTTGAACCTTGGTGTGCTTAATCAATATGTATCTTTTCTTTGATGAGCTTACACGAGGTTGATAGTAATGTTTATTATCGGCTAACGTTTCGACGTCTTCGTCTTCATCAGAGCCGATGATCCGAGTCGATGGTCCACGCTTGTTATTCGTCTCGATGTGGCGGCTTCGCCTTCGTGTCGAGTCAGGTCTTCCTCAGCGGTCCATCTCCTCGAATGAGGCACACTCATTCAGTGATGCTTTTTTATACCATTTTATATATATCTTGTTAGGTCTTTGATATTTGTGAGAGAAATTCGGCCCGTTTCATTTCCTTTCTTCTATGATCTTCAGGCAATTTCATTCTTTCATTTTCAGACATTCTTGTCTTTCATACTTCCTGCATACATCTTCGATTACCTCCAACTTTCTTAACCATCAATAGCCAAGGACGCCTTATGTGTGTGAAGAAAGATGATTCTAGTGTTTTAAATAAGTCGATGAATACAACGGATTGAACAAAGCCGCATTTCTTGTGAATCGTTGTTAAGCGGCATCCCTCTCCTTTTATTGTCCTGTTTTCAAAGTTTTCGTAATATCTACCATTTTTTCTGAAGCAATACATTAATCCAGTACTTTAGAATTTGATTCACGTGCATGGAATTGAGTTTTCCAGTCGGGACTACTTCGCCCTCGATTTTCAGCTTGTTAAAAGTCCATGCTTTCTTCCTTAAGGTGTCATTATCCCTTCCTTCCATCCTAAACAAACTCGGTGTTATATGAAGAAAAAAAAAGGAAAGAAGCCTGTTACTTGATAGCGAAAACAGATAAGTAGTTAATGGGCTATTCAGTATGTTGCTGGTGGAGAAGCTGCTGCGAGTAAGGTTATAAAGGAGCGGATAATTTTGTAAAAGCACTACGTCTGCTACTTCACATGGGCTGGCAGCAGCCTACTTTGAATTTGAAGCCGTTCAATGAAATTTTCTTAAAGGATAAAAAGCATAAAGCTCTCGGCGTTGATCAATCCCTGAGGGATGCGCTATGCATTCGACTTTATTAAGTATCGTTGGAGGAGATTGAATGCATATCTGGCCTATACAATGACTCGCGGTGGCCGGCCGATGTATCGAGCCAGTGCTGCTATCCTCCCAGACAAGTCTGGTACCAATTTGCCGACTCCAGAGGGATGGAAAGCTTGGTGGGCCATGGGTGCGGGGATCGATTCCATGTGTGTCGCAGTGGCGCCTTCAATCACTGCGCCACACGTGAAATTTTCTTAGGTTGCAGAAACGGTGCTAGTAGAATTTCCGAGCATTTTCTTTGTCTTTCTCTTAACCAATTTTTGGCCTAACGGTGCTATCATCGACCATCCGTCAGTCGGAATGATCTGAGGCACAAATCGTCATTGAGCCAAGTTAAGCTGAATCCGTAATCGAAGTCATGATTTACTACTGCAGGGAGTAAAAGAAAAGTTCTACATTGTCGAGCATTCAAATTTTTTCAGTGAGTTTAAGCTAATGGCATTCGTTCTACTCACTCCTGCTCTACAAGGTTTTCTTGTGTTTACTGCACTCTTATAGTTTGCATAAATGCTCTGAATACGTGGTTCAGTGAACAACCGAGATATTCCGTACTGACAACCTTCTCAAGAAAAGGCCTTCATTCTGAGTATTTTTCTTCATACTTGCACTTGACTGTAACTAAGAGTCTAGATGAACCTTCCTTTGGTTCACAAAACAAATTTAATACTAGTAACAAGCTAATTGGTACAATGATATCTGCTGCGATCCGTATGTATAGTGGTTTGACAAGACGGCGACCGAAAGCGTTTCTTCTTTTGGCCTTTCAGCGGCTCACGAAGAAGTTACACCCGCTGTTCTGTGTTTATTTTGAAAGAAGCTCCACTAGAAGTTGTAAACATTCAGAATCATCATGTTGTAGAATAAATCCATCCAGAAGGAAGAAGTCCGAAATGGAACGGCTAATGTATTCAACCAGAAACATAAAAATTCAAACATTCAGATGACTTATTCTTCAATTTTAAGCTTTTAAGGATTACAACATTTAAAATGGAAATTCAAAGAGGAGTCTACTTTTTTATCTTTTGCCTTCCATTGCGAATGGAGATGTAACACATGTGAATACTATAGAGTGGCGACCAGGAACACAACAACGAGAAACGCCGAAATCGTCGGTTGTAGGAAGTCTAAATGACTTCTTGATAGATTCGACAGCTATGAGAGAAGGATCGTAACCATTTTGGTCTAAGGACAGTCCAGGTTCAGTTCGTTCGTTGTTAAACTGCGCTACCTTAAGTGATTATGAGTAAAAAGTACAGAACGGATCAATCAGTCATGGAAGCGGCTTATGCTTCTAAGTTGCGAAAGTTGTTTTTATTTTAGAGTGATGTGATTGTTTTCGTTCTTCGATAATTCACTTTCGTTGATACAATTCGTTCCACTTAAGGAAATACAGTTTTTCTGAGCACCCGGGTAAAAAACGTTGTCATCACGTTCGAATGACAAACCCGTTTTTCTGGGAAAATCTTAGAGTGCCGGAGACACCAGGCACGTTGTTTGGACGATTGTCAGAATGAAAAAATGTAGAGCCGTTATTTGAAGTATTGTTAATTATACGAATAGAGCGAAACTTTTTGTGATCCAGAATAACAAGGATTTTATAATGTGGGAGAATTCCAAGCGCATGCTGTTCTTAGAGAGACTAAGAGAATGTTGACGCAGTAGAACAAACACGAGAGTAGGAAAAAGATAACGAGAGCGGTTCAGTAGGACACGTGGTGGAGTTCATTTCGTATACAGGTCTCTCTGAAGTATCATCAGCAGAGTGGAAGGCTGTCTCTCATATTCATCGTCATTCAGTTTGGACGTTCAATCCCTGAGGGATCCGCCATGCATTCGACTTCATTAAGTATCGTTGGAGGTGATTGAATGCATATCTGGCCTTTACAATGACTCGCCGTAGCCTAGCTGTATCGAGTCGGTGCTGCTACCCTTCCGGACAAGTCTGCTACCGATTTGCAGACCCCAGAGCGATGGAACGCTCGATAGGCCATAGGCGCGATGATCAATTCCACGTGTGTGTTGCAGGGCGCCTCCGACCACTACGCCTATCGTCGACCGTAGTGAAATATAGGGATAGTAACATGTATGCAACACGTACCAGTAGAGAGGCTGAGCAAAAGTTCCTCTACAATTCTAAGATGTCCTGGGCCTCTCTATTACTTCAGTTATCATAAAATTATCATCTGTTGTTGAGAAGTCGGCAACCGAGATGAAACTAGGCGTCGTCCCTCGCTTCAGCCACACAAAACTGAACGTCTGGCGTTGTGTGTGAAATAAAATCTTGTCGAAGAAAAGTGAAGCGGAGGAAAATTTTTCCGGTCTTCCCCGTGCTTCATTAAATGTCCTATAAAACTCGTTGAGAACCACAGTCCTAGTGCTTTCCCATACTAGAAATCCATTAGTATTATGGATCTCGTTCTCTCAAGTAACGTCATTAGTGTCATCTCACACATCCACTTGGGATATTTTTATTTTGATTCATAAATGACGTCAATATTCGATATTCGAAGAAATCTCATTTCCCTCAGAATGAATCGTTTCAACAAGAACGAATTATCGGGAAAAACAGATCACGTTATTCCCATCTTAGAAAAAAACTTTCAGAGTTCTGTTTTTAGGGAAATGTTGCAATTGAGCCCGTGACAAGATTAACCGTCTTCGAATCGCGTATGGGCGATGAGTAGTGTGATTGCATGCAAGACATTTGTGCTCAGGCATATCGTTGTTAATGAATAGTGCGAAAGAAAACTGGTTAAACAATCCAAGAAAATACTAGGATTATCGATTTCTTTTGTAGCAACAACGAAAGGTGAGGAACTTTCTCGAGGCCCATTACGGCTAGTGCAGCAACGATATTGCACGTTTATAAAGCAAAGGAATTGTCAGTCAATCAACAACGGTTGTCGCAGTTCAAGGAAAGCGACGATGAAATCGAGTTTGGGTTTCTCTGCCCATGTAAGCTGTTCGGACAGAGGGGCGACCGATATTATCGTGACGACCGCGTACTTGCAATGAGATATTTTGGAAGTCTTACAATTGCATACTATTTTGTAACTGCATGGTGTAATTTCCAACCACTAGATCTTTCAGAGTTCTTCCTTTGCCCTTCTCTTCCTCTTCACCACTCTCGTATCCGTACGTAATACATCTCCGTATTCAATCGAAGACACAGGACGGAAAAGTACATTTCTCATGGCGCATTCTCATTTCAAATAATAGTTTTAGTGGAGGATTACATTTATTTTTTTCTGGAAATACATTCAACGTTCTCTTATGGGGTTTTTCCTGGCGAGTGGATTTATCTTAAAACATGCTGGTGCTGAAGTCGATGACTTCCGATGGAGATGCTTGCTAAGTAAGCGTAGAATGAATGGATGGGTTCTTTGTTCGACAATAGAAGAGTGTAGGTAGGTTAATGGTGAACGGCTGTTCGTCCTATTGAACGAATGTGGTATTCTTATTTTAATAAACCGATTGCTAACTAGCTGGGAAGTTGTAGTCAAACAAAAATCTACAAAAGAGTCTGATGCGATTCTCTAGACCGTTATTTTATCGGAGTATCTTAGTTTTCCGCTAAATCCTACCTGAGGAACAGGTACTAGGAAACACGGTTTAACGTCAGTGGTGGAAATTTCCTAAAATTTATCGAAATTTTCTCATCTGGGAGCATTTTTTCGAAATTTCTGGGATAACTCGTAGAAGCCATTTGCACTGATCTTCTAGGTAAGCAAGCAACTTTCTCCAACGTGAATCAGCTTAATTGCATGTTGTTCACCTTGGTTGTGCCACATATACCAACTGCTCCCAGCGCTTGTGTGTTCTGAAGATTTGATTCGAGACAGCATCACGATCTGCTGCCTCAAATCTCCTCGTTGTCCTAACACCATATTGTCTATTAATTCACTTTGCAGAGTCTTACTACTGTCTTAGTGTGATCTTCCCACTGCTTCAAAAGCTCTATTTCAGTTTTCTTCAACGTGCCACTCGACAGAAGGAACTTTCTGCCCTGCAATTTGGAACAATAAAAATCATCAAAATTCTTTGTTGAGTGTGCAGGCAGAGAAGGATAAGAAGAAGGCGACGTGCATGATAATGACGACGTTGTCTAGGAGGTCATCTATTCAGCACCTCGAGGTCGTCGTGATGTTTCTCTGAATCAGCTAAATTATTATCAATGAATTTTAGTAACATTGAGTAGTAATTTGAATAGCATTGAGCTAGAAACCACATTAACTCGCTTTGGTCGCGGTCTCAGGCATTCGTACTTATCAAACTGGTGCCAGTAAAAGTGGTTCACTCTTGTTAAGGTTGCAAAACTCATAATCGGAGATTTCAAAATTTTTATTTAGTAGATCAACTAAAAGCAAAACTGTGTCAGCAATAGTATCCAGGATCGACTTTCTATTAACCTCGGCACTGAACTATGAATTCGTCGTTTTCTCTCTCAGCAATCGTGAGGTTGTTAAACAGCATACGTTTACTTCCATACAATAATACACATACAACACAATCGTAGCTGACGTTTCGGCAGAATCGCCTTCTTCAGAGCCGCTTTTTCATCTGTCTTCCACCGAGGAAGAACAGCCGCTCAGAGTCGCATATGGCTGACGACTCGACATGGAAGTAAACGTATGCTGTTTAACAACCTCGCGATTATGTCAGCAATTGCAACCGTCCTGGTAGGAACCAAATCGCAAATCAACAAAGATCAATTAATACAAAGGTTTGATGACTCTCCGCAATAGCGATAACTACATGATAACACTTTCTCATGGTCATCTCGATAGTCTATGGGAGAAAGACATTGTTGAGGTAAGAAAACAATAGCTCAATGAAGGTTGTGCTCTGAACCACGCTGTTTTCATAAGGAAGCCTTTCAGATATCCTGGTATCCAAGCAGCACGTGAGAGGCTGTCGATTGATTGAACTCGATTTCTTTGTACTTATCATTTCGTATAACCAGTGGCACAGGTAGTAGAATAGCAAAAAAGCCCCTGGAAAATTCAATAAGCACTTTATGTGAGCTGACGCATTTCATTAGCCAGCATGAGGAACAATTCTTATCCATCCGTGGGTTGAAAATCAGCCATCTTGCTTTCGAGAACGAGCTAATTTCACGTCGTTTTTTTTTCGTTAGTGTTTGAAAAACACCAAACAAAAGCCTTTCTACCCCAATCGTCCGAAAACCATACCGCTGGTGAGGTTCGTTCCGTTTCGGAATAAACTCTGTGGGAGATGTGTTCTACATCAGAATGAGTAAGAATGAAAAAAATTGACTCGAACACTCTTCACCGCGCCTGGAACGAGGCAGTGCCGCATTCTTACTAGTGGGGATCTAATTTTTGGCGACAATGGTTTCCTTACTACTAAGAAATTTTCCGTCAGGTTTTCTCCGTGTCTTTATTCTTAAATGCTTCTTTTTTTTTCCTAACCAGCAGTTTCACTTTCGAGATAACAAGCTTGGCGCATGGCTATGATTTCCGACTTTGCAGTTTGCCTGCAGAAGTCGTCGTAGCATTCGGTCAAAACGGTAGCTGTGTGACTTGCACTCTACTCTCTTGCGAACTCAATACGCTCATGTCGGGATATTTTCGTATCTCAAAAATCATTAGATTTACTTATAAATGATTAGTTTATCTATAAACGATTATAATACGAATAGAGTGCTACAAATTATGCACCTCCACCAAGTACGATAAAGTAAGAACATGTTGTTCGCAAGGAATAAAAGTGAAAACATCGGCAATCTGATTATCTTGGAAATGAAGCCGACATTCCGGGTTGCTTACAGACTGCGGTGATGCCGAGGTCGTCATTTTTTCCACTGGTGAAAACGCTATGTTTGGAATGTTGATTTGTACTCTTCGGTCGAGTAAGAGGCGCAACAGATCACAATGTGAATATGAGATTTGTTTCTTCCAGTGGTTTTAGTACTGTGCCTATAACTAATCCTGATTATTGTCAACTTGAGCAGACAACATTCAAACCTCATTCGCTAGCACACGAATTGCTCGAAGAGCCCAGCTATCATGGGATATGGGGAGCACCCCACTTCTAGTATGATGTCCATTTGTTGATGTTTCGGCGAATTGATACCATAGAGTACCTTGTCGGGATGTTTCATTATATAGGCGTTGTTTTAGTTGTACTTTTAAGTAAATTTGTAAAACTAGGCAGAATGCAGTCTTGCGACCTCGCATTTAGAAAGATTCTTGCTGTACTTAGAGTTCAACTTGTGTCGGGGAGCAAATATTCGAGTCCCGATAAAGGCTCAGCGTTTTGCTCACATCTCAGCATCTTTGTGATTATGAAGAGTAGTTTAAGTATGATCTATACTCAGTCGTTTTTGATACCAACGGTTTTCTTTTATCCGTGAGAACTTTTTAGAAGAGTTCATGTTATACTGGTGATCTCTGCGCGCTGGAGGGCAAATAGATTCTTTGGTTCGACAATATCGAACAAAAATTCGTTTATTTTTATTATGATAATGGGCAGTGACCGACGAACTTTTGAAATCGTGTGATTCAGTTCGCAAAAATTTCCTTCCTCGTTTAGCAGAGTTAGCTGCTCGTAGGTGAGCCCCTCCCCTTATCCCTCAACTACAAGACATTTGGGACATGTTACGTACCCACCAAAAGAAAACCTTGGAGATTCTCATATGAGAGAGATCTGTGTGTTAAGTACATAGTGAATATTTGGAGTAAACAGATGAGTAACCAAGGAAGAAGATTGTATAAAGGCTTAAGCCAATTCATTGACGGCTTAACAATAAATACCTTTCGGTAGCCCAGCCTCAAATTTTCCACCTACACTGTTTATGATTACTTTTATTAGTAATCTGTTGAACTCTTTCTACCGTGAGTAACAAAGTCTCACTCCAATAAGATTTTCACTACGGATTTCATATGGCGCTCGTTCGAGTGGAAATGATCACCATCTGAGGATGGAGGATTATGTCGCTTAAAGGCTTTATTTCAGCGTTGTTTTCGATCTGAACGGAATGCGCGCTTTGATAACATGACTGAGCTTTGCAGTAATTCTTTTCTCCGTCGTTTCAACGTACATGTTTGTAGAAAAATAATAGATAGAGAAAAATACCGGCAGGGTAACCCGTTGTAAGGACACGAAAATGAAAGGTATTAAAACGGAAGATCCAAGATGCAAAAATAGAATAGAAAATAGCTCTTTTTGTAGGGTATGCATCCGGCGGATTACAGGAAACAACTTCCCAGCCGGAAGAGTTTTTCTTCCTTGTACTTTTGTGTTTGCACATTTATAGCGCTCCAACATACTTTCATGAAAATGTTGTTCTCTACATGGACGACTCGACGATAGTTTAAAAGCTCTTCTAAAAATTTGTCGGCAAGGCTAATGATCCTTCAGAAAATTTTGCTTTCTTGTTGGAAAATTCTTCAATGAACATCTTGTCGAAGGATATGTGACTAGGAGCAGAGACACGTGTATCTGAGGTAGAATGTTAAGGTTGGAGAATAGAAAAGGCTCTATGTTAATCAGAAGGTTACTCCACGCATTTGACTTTATTCCTGGGAGTAAATGAGTGCATATCTGGCTTGTGGTTTAGCTTGATTTGCCTTGCCAATATCCCAAGAAAGAAATTCCTCACCATCTCTGACAAGTCTGATACTAATTTGACTTTTATGAAGAGGTAGAGAAATGCGTCGTTTCCTTTCTCAGTAATCGCGATGTTGTTAAACAGCATACGTTTACTTCCATACAATAACACACATACAACACAATCGTAGCTGACTTACGTTTCGGCAGAATCGCCTTGTTCAGAGCCACTTTTTTCACCTGTCTTCCACTCAAAAAGATCAACCGCTCAGAGTCGCATATGGTCAACGACTGTAATATCGTATCTCGGACGATATGCTTTTAAATTTCTAACGTAATCCCACCAGCCAATCCAAAGACCGACTTTCTTTCAACCTCGGCATTAATCAGCAATTCATTGTCTTTCATAATGTGCAAACACCTCCTTTAAATGACTGCAATCTAAATATATATCGTCAGAGATACGATATTGCAGTCGACAACCATATGCTACGCTGATCAGCGGCTCTTCGTCAGTGGAAGCCACATAAAAAGATGGCTCTGAAGAAGGTGATTCTGCGGAAATGTCAGCTGCGATTGTGGGGTTTGTGTGTTATTGTATGGAAGTAAACGTGCGCTGTTTAACAACCTCGCCATTGCTGAGAAAAAAAACGACGCATTTATAATTCAATGCCGAGGTTAATAGAAAGTTGATCCTGGGAATAGAAAAAGTTGGTTGGGTCTAGTGTGGAATCCACCTAACGGCCGCATAGATAACTACAATGTGAGATGTTTGTAAAATTCGGAACCCAAGGTCAACTTCAGATCCGTGATTACCTCCCTGAGATAAAAAAGACTGGCTGAGAAAAAGGCAGAGTAGAGTCCTCGACGGTGAAATCGGTTACACTTGAGCCATCGCAAAGGGTTCAAAGCTGGTTTGGTGTTCCGAGTTTTTGTAAATCTCTCAGCATTATTGTGGTTGTGTTTCACATAATACCCAACCATGGAATAATAATAGCAGAAAACAAAAAGACATTGATCACATAGATATTGCATGGTAACACTGACCACTGCGCTACACGTTCTCTCATTGCAAGGTAAGCTTAGCTAATCGAGAACATGTGGTCATCAGCAGCTCATATACAAGCATACTCTACAGATGGTGAGTAGAGAACCGAAATCTAGCGAATACACCACTCAAATGATGCAAACTGAGTTGTTTTAAGCAGCAGTGGATTTTTTGGCGCTGTGGCACAGCATAGAGTGGGCTATTCCATCCAACCAAACGTGGAATCATATATTTTTATGGAATCTAGTACTTTTTCAACTGTTTTTAGAGTATTCATGTTGGGAAAAAACTACTAAATGCAACTATTTGGTGAGTAGGATAAGAAAACCCGACTGGAGGACACAATCCTGTCACCGGGAAAGATTACCTTCTTATTGATGCCTTGTGCTTTGCATTGCTCTTGGCTCAGATATGTTCCTTATTTACGTAGTCTATTTTATAGGCTATAAAAGCCTTGTTCTCTATAGCCTTCATACACTGAACATTTATACCGAACAAACTGAAACTTCATAACAAGCCATTGAAAGGAGATTCGCGAGCGGGAAATAGAATGCCGTAAGGCAAAATGAGATATCATAAAAGAGATTATCAAAGAGTAGAAGGAGTCAAGAAAAAGTAAAGCATACATGAAAGCAATAGTCTATAAACGAAAATTAGAAATAAAATCAATCGTCAAAAAAAAACTCGTTGTTCGCGAATTAACAAAATGACATGTGCGAGCGATAGCATATGAGGCGAACTGACGAGCAGCTTAACATAACAACACAATGAAATATCACACGTATAATATATATATACATACATACATACATACATACATACATACATACATACATACATACATACATACATACATACATACATACATACATACATACATACATACATACATACATACATACATACATACATACATACATACATACATACATACATACATACATACATACATACATACATACATACATACATACATACATACGTACATACATACATACATACATACATACATACATACATACATACATACATACATACAAACAAACATACATACATACATACATACATACATACATACATACATACATACATACATACATACATCCACAAGGACGAAATTGGAGTGATATCGGATGACTGTGGACATTAGATGGCAAGCAAAGGCGTACAGCGAGAGCAACAGCCACTACGACTATGGGATAGGATAAGAGAAAACGCAGATATTTATGATATGCTATTCTCATACTACGAGGTAAACACAGTTCAATTTTTTTTTTGCAAAGGATCACAATAATGGGCCCAAGCGACATGACTGAATCGCTAGAGAACTTTAATTGGTCGCTGAAGTACGCGTGTGAAGTAGAATACTCTTAGGAGCATGAACATTTCCGAGCAATCATTCCTGGTACACGAGCCATCGTCACCTGATTGTCGCCGTTCATATAGATCATTCTTACTGCGTCATATCTGGAGTTTGTGTATCGACAGGATACAAATTCATTCGTGTTTTAATGCTTGCAACAAAACACAATGACTAGGAGATATCTTAATTAAATTTTCTTTTAGTTTAATCAGCTTTTTTGGACTTTGGAAGTCCTACAAAAACGACTGGACAACGTACCCTATAACATCGAATGAGCCGTTGTGGTTCACATGAGTCGTCAACCAGAAGCACTGACTTAGCACCCTGCGAACTTTTTCTTTGGGTTGGTTTAGGGAGAAAGTCTACTTTACCAAATCAACGACTTTGAAAAGACTTAAAGAGCAAATATGTGCTGCTGACGAACGATTTGAGTAAAAAGGATAAGGATAAAGCTCTCGGCGTTGATCAATCCCTGAGGGATGTGTCATGCATTCGACTTCATTCAGTATCGTTAGAGGTGATTGAATGCATATCTGGCCTTTACAATGACTCGCGGTGGCCTGCCGATGTATCGAGCCAGTGCTGCTATCCTCCCAGACAAATCTGGTACCAATTTGCCGACCCCGTAGGGACGGAAGGCTTGGTGGACCATGGACGCATTTCACGTGCGCGCTGCAGTGGCGCCTCCAATCACAACACCACACGCTCCTCTGATAAATGTTCTTGGGGGTCGGGCTGTGATCTTCAGCAGGGTACTCATCCCCAGCAAGGTCTCCCAAGCTGAGAAGACATCCGGTGTTTCCACCAGAAAATCCAGCTAAGAGTAAACTAATACCAGGATCAACTACCGTCCTAGTATGAAATTAGTCGCACGGTGGTGAATTTGCCTCTGGTCCACAAGGGCGGTGAATGCCTGTGGTGGTGACGACATGGGGCAGACGTCTGCCTGACTGACCTCGAGACTCCATGGAATCACAATGGCTAAGCCAGCAAAACCGCGAAACAATGGAATTTATGCCGAAGCTCGCACAACCGGTGAAGACGGGCCATCCATGTATTCACGTAGTTATACAAATTATTTGTTTGGATAAGCTGCGTTACGTATTCCAGTGTAATCTCAATCAACATTACTACCGCTGTCATTTCGCAAAGAGTTGCAAAGAGTATCATTTCAAGCGGAAGTGCATCACTCACCAAAGTTACTCAGGTTACGAAGAAGTTCAGCATTAAAATCCTGAAGCCCACCCAAGAGAAAATCAATGCCAGGAAACCTTGATATCACTACAACAACACTGTAACTAACTGACAGGTAATGAATAAAGAGGAAAGGCAACCAACGCACACTTTTCAAGATTCCAAGAAAATAAAATCGTTCGTAGCCAGATAATTGCAAATCGAATGGGAACAGTGACAAGAAGAAAATCTTCATCATTAGTGAAGGAGGCTATGTAAATCCCAATTTTTTTTTTTTTGCAGTCCAGAAAAATCAGTTAGGCAAATGTCCAATGGTAATGAGAAACATGTTCCGAAAAAGAAAAACGTTAAAGCATAGAGGTAAAGCGTTCGGCTTTGATCTATCTGAGAAATGCGTTCGCTCCCATTCTACGAATAGGAGCATTGTGGCATTGTGGAGGCGGTTGAATGCATATTTTGCTAGTAGAATGACTTTCAGTGTCCTATCGATGCATCAAGTCATTACTTTTATCTTTCTAGTTTTGTTTGGAGCCAAGTTGTCGATTGTGGACAGAAAGAAGGCTTGGTTAACCAGCGGCGCAGGATTGGACCAATGGCCCCGAGTGAATTGCAGTACGCCTCTAACCATTTCGCTACACGAGCCAAAAATACTGTTAAGTTATGGAAACCGATTCATTTCTTTCTCTTTCTATTTCACTCTTTCATTCTCATACCCACGTGCACATTATGCACTACGTACTTGTAGTAAAAGTACCGATAAACATCTGACAACAATCACCACAACTGGCATAAATGGTATGACAGCGATGTCTGCTAATGTGAGCCGGGGTACAACCATTGTAAAAAGCCATCACGGTTTAACTCCAATGGCGTTTTTTAAGCAAAAAGGCTTCAGATGCGACATCGTACAGGCAGGGTACGTGGGTGTGTCAGTGTGTGCATATATGTTGGCACATGAATGTGCATGTGTATGTTGGTGTTTATTTGCGTGTATGAGTATGCCGATGCATGTGAGTGTATGTGTATATGCCTTTGTATATGTGTGTATGTATGTATGTATGTATGTATGCATGTATGTATGTATGTATGTATGTATGTTTTTATGTATGTATGTGTATATGCGTGTGAGTGTGTATGTGTACGTTTGTATGGCTCTAGTATACATGTGTGTATACCGTATTTGTGTGTCTATGTGTGTGTGTGTGTGTGTGTGCGTGTGTGTGTGTGTGTGTGTGTGTGTGTGTGTGCATGTGCATCTGGGGTGCGTGTGTTGTATTCATTAAACATTTCGTCACCAACCAACAACTATAAAGCTAGCTACTGAAAATAACTTAACGCAAGAGCTCCAGTTGATTTAATGGAAAATTTTACGTACTCAGAAGGATGGCAGCACATTGTTTGGATTCCTGTCGCAACTTGCCTGGTGATGATTCCCGTCTTGGCAACTCTTGTGTGTCCGGATCGACTTACCTACGATTTTTTTACACCTTCGAATAACATAGGTGACAAGTTCATGTTATTTGATTTATAAATAGAAGAATCGCATAAATACATTTTTGAAGGACTCACATGTGCTTGGCTGACTGAGCAATCTCCCCTGCACATATAAGCATTGTACTTATGCGGAGCTATAATGAACTTCCAGCCCATTTGTTGGAAGTCAACCTGAAAACGTTTATAATTACGCACTGGAACTGTAAACGAAAGTGGCTTGTCCTTTGTGGGCTAACTGGATGTTCTGGATGATACTATTACAATTTTGAACAATGAATAGGAGGTAACCATGAAACAGCACTGAAGGAACAACTACGCTTCGCTGGAACCTTGTCTGATAACAGATCGCACCACAGGTAATCACAATCACATCAACGAGAGTTTCAGCACTTGATGCTTACAAATTATTTCGCAGAGTAACCAGATATAGTCGGAATGCGAATCGAATTTCCTTGGTAGCGGATGTCCAATGAAAGGCCTTATCCATTTACCGTGTATAACTCTTTTTTACGATCGTCACCTACGCATACATAACGCAATTCATCAGTGTCTGCAATGTTTTCGATAGCACCTCCTTAGATTTTACAAAAAAAAAGTAATGTGAGATGTTTTCTCACAGGTGCCGAAACTGCAACTAGTTCAAAGCTGTCATCACTGACACTATTAATGACCAGTGAATGAACAGAATGAAGGAACAAACCGTAAGATCGTAAAGGCAACAGCCAGGTTGGTGATCTTCAGGCTTGCATACTAAAGGACTACGTTTTCGCCGAGATTGTGAATCTGAGGACAATGTTAGTGACATGAACATCGCCTAAAAAGAGATAACCTACTAGAATGAAATCCATAAGGTCACGACGACTGCAAACACCTTGGTAGTTGTAAGTTTCTACAGTACAGCGATCGTTTAGTTAGCTTAGAAAAATCGAAAAGCAAGGAATTTCATAACGATCTGATAAATGAATTGATGTATTTGTTTATAATGATCTCAGTTGAATTCGTGTTCACGATAACCTCAACTCATAGCTGTAGTGCCTAAGCTAAGATAACTAAGATAATCATCAAGAAGAAAAAGAAGCATCACTATTGTCTTCATTCGTCCTAAGCGCACGGCTAAGCTTCGATGTGTGTTTCGCCCGCTCAAGAAAGGAGAGGAGAATCAAGTTTTTATGTGAAGTCTTCTATTTTCATTGTTTATGGCGAACAGGTTCCCTTGAGAAGCTCATTGGGTGCTCTCACGGTGGCTGTGTATACTCGCTAGTACTTTCTTAACAATTACTGGAAAAGAGTTTACGCTTCCATGTTGGAAATGATTCAAAACCTTCTTCTACGTATTACATGTCAATCACTGGAGGGGGGTTATGAGGATGTCAACGTGGAGAAAAGCCTCGTATAAGGAAGTATATTGTGTCGCGCAAGTATGGAAGAAATACTTACAGAAAATACAAGCCATGACGACACGACGGAGCCAGAAAGCCCATCTTCTAAACCCACTTGCGTCTGAGACAGATAGATGGATATTTTGGGTGGGTTATAATGCCCTCATAGGGCACGTGTGGCGCAGTGGTCGGAGGCGCCACTGCGACACGCACGTGGAATCGATCCCTGCGCCCATGGCCCACCAATCCTTCCAACCCCCCGGGTTGGCAAATTGGTGGCAGATTTATGTGGGAGGATAGCAGCACTGGCTCGATACATCGGCAGGCCACCGCGAGTCATTGTAAAGGCCAGGTATACATTCAAACACCTCCAACGATACTTAAGGAAGACGAATGCATGGCGCATCCCTCAGGGATTGATCAACGCCGAGAGCTTTGTCCTTTATCCTTTTATAATGCCCTCTTCAGTACCACACATAACTACACAATTAATCTGCTCAAGATTTCTTACATTTGCAACCCACATTGTCCCTTTAATACCCCTATCGTTTCTAGGGAAAAAATGCCAATGCTTTTTTACACATTTAAATATTTTGAAAGTTTTTTGTACGTCGATTTTTCTCGAATATATCAGAAGTTTCTCCTAAGGAGAAATAAACAACAGCACACTTTTCATATGCGTATATGACTCGTCTACTGCTGCCAAGTGCATCATAACACCTCTTTTATTTCATTCATTGTGTTGCAACAGTTACCCAGGCAGATGAGATCGAGTTCGAGAGCGACTTGCATATCTGTCATGTCATCGCCTTATTAACACATTGAAACTAGTCCGATCTTGTTTGAAAACCTGAGATGGCACTGTTAGAGGGTTCCTAGTTTTTGTAAGAGGATGTCATTGCAGATCGTAGGAGGAGCTTGCGTTCTTGGAGCTCGGGTTCCCTTAGGACATCCTCTAATGGCAGTGATTCTAGCGATTAGTCGATTGGCCATTTAAAGAGCTTGTACGAGCTTATTTCAACTCACCAATTATATTTTTCCTCCCAACGATTTACCGCCTCATCGTGGAGTGGTGTTGCTGGGTGTCGGACTGCGATGTACAGCGGGCAGATTCGTCCCTCGGTAAGGTCTCCCTAGCCCAGAAGGAGTTTAGCGTTTCCATGAGGAAGCCTGGCTAAGAGTAAACCAATACCAGGATCCACCATCGTCTCGGTATCAAAGTCGCATGGTGGTAAATCTCCCTCTGATCCACAAGGTCTGCGACTGCCTGTCGTGGTGACGACGTAGGACAGACTTTGGCCAGGCTGACATCGGGATTCCAAGAAACCACAATGGGCTTAACCGGCAGATCTCCGAAAAATGGTGATTATGTTAGGGACCGCACAACTAATGAGGACGGGCCGTTCAAGTATCAAGTGAGTATATAATCATATTCTTTTAGTATTCAGCTATAATTAGTGTGTTATTATTTATCTTTTGGCTTAAAGAAGTAATGAAATAGGGAGTTATTATGGTAGAGTGGGTAAATAGTAGTGGAATAAATGCGCAACCACAATATTGTTAATCACTTCAGCTTTCACAATGCCCGTTTATTCCTGCTGGAGGTGAATACTGATAGCACCGCTGTGGTAAAAAACTGAGTTCGAGAAAGGCAAAGGAAGTGACTCAATGGTACAATAGGGAGTACGTGAACCCCCGGAGAGGACAATCGCGGGTTCGAATCTGGCCTATGGTCCATGTTTTACGAATATATCAGCTTAACTGCCGTTGTACTTCACGTAAAATCCCACCGTGAAAAAATAAGAGGCAGTAAATAAAAAGTTATACATTGCGACTTCAGCATTAGTCAGTTCAAATTCACACTCGCATAAGGCCATTTGTCGCTGAGATATTCTGATAGGAGATGGCAGGCAAGTCGAGCATATCTTTAAATTTGCTTTTACAGGTCCAAATTTTCAGTGCACGGTGGCAAATCCTCCTCTGATCAACAGGCGTGACGATTGTCTGTGGTGGGGTATGCGAGGTGGGGCAGACTTTGGCCAGGCTGATTCGGAATTCCAGGAAACCCACAACGGCTTAACCAAGAAAAGTGCGAAAAAATAAAGATTATGCTTAGGCTCCCACACATAACGAAGACGGGCCATTCAAGTATTCAAGTTAGCAAATAGGTAAGTAAATACATATATATATATACATATATATATATATATAATATACTTATTGCATCTATATATATGTATATATATGCAAATGTATGTATATATATGCTTATATGTATATATATATGCTTATATTTCAACCATTATATATATATATATTATATAATGGACGAAAACGAGGTTAACTGAGAGAGCGGAATGACGGTTCCTCACATTAGGAGAATTCCGGATTTCTAGTGGATGCATAACGATATTTCTTCCATTCAGCATGCCGATTACGTAGAGGCCGAGGATAGGTTCCGTCCTCCACCATCTGAAAAAGAGCTATTTGAATCCCATCCGCTAAATTAGTTGTTTTCATGTATTGAAAGACAAGTGGTTAAAGCGCTCGGCATTGATCAGTCCCTTAGGATAACGCTGTACATTCGATTCCATGGGGCACTGTAAAGGTGAGAAAGATTGGAGGTGATTTCATGCTTAATTGAACACCATAAATGACTTATAAGGGATATTAATGTGTAAGGTCAGCGCTTTTTTTCACCTTCTAAAACAAATGTGGTACCAATTTGTCAACCATGGATGGATGAAAGGCTCGTTGGGTCAGGTCCGCAGCAAGGGATTGTATCAGCGACCATTGTCTGCAACAGTGCACCTCCAGCAACTGCTCTATATGTGCCCTTTCCGGATCATGTCGTTCGTGAATGGGACAGTTCATGCGTTCATCAGCGTGCAGGCAACAATATTCGGTACTTTGTACTTGTTAGATTCTTTTGCTTTCACGTCTCAAATCACCAACAGCAAACCTTCTTGCGCTCTGTAGCGTGAATCACCGTAATAAATTTTCCCAAAAACAACAGAGTCGTTGTTGAGGCGTGCATGTTAGACGACAACATTGTCTTAATGAGTCAGCACTATGAGAGCAAGCTGATACCGAAAAAATCACCTCTCGACATCGCGACTGTTCAGCTTCAACACCACGTTACCACTTCGTTGAACCTCAACATTCTTCGTTGCGACAACGTCACCAAGCTGAATACGATTTATCGTTTACTATGAAGTGTCGACATTTCACTCCATTAGCGCGTTAGGCAAGTTTTTCGTTAGCCAACACAAATTCCCGACGTCAAGTGTTGGGCCCAAAGACATGGACACTTCACAAACAGAAGAAGCTTTATGAAATCACTGCAGAAGTGCACATGGCTTTCTGATGCAGCATTTCCATTACACCTTTCTAATTCAAAAGAACACAATGCGTTTTTTTTTAAAATTTGAAATTTTTAATGCAAACGCAACGAGTTTACTGACAACACATTCGTGTGCAGCATCTGTCCTACTTGACGAAATCCCGTTAGGCAAAGCGCTTAGCTGCTCGAAATAGCCGTGACAAAAAGTTGTGTGCTGTGCTTCATAAAATGAGAATCTCCTCTTGGTAGAATGATTAGTCACACTGGTACCGTACTATTAAAGAACAGCGGAATCTATGCTGAGGTATATTTTTTTTCTCGCAAAGCTTAAACGTGCATTTATTCTCGGCCACATACGAACTGCAATCAAGGCATATCGTCCAGAGTGTGATCTAGGTGGTCGCGGTGGCATACGACGATATTGTTCTAACCTTTCCGTTTAGAAGTTTCTCTCGTACAATAATCGTCACTGGTACCGGCTCCGGTAGCGGTTCACCTACATGAAGAGAAATGTGTAAGTAGGCCTGAAATGAATGTACTACAGTAATACTTTAATATTTCATAGATGGAATACAGCAGAAAAACACGTACGCTTAGCACTTTTCTTAACATTGTCGTTAATGAGACGGGAAATTGAGCGATCAAAGTGTCATGCACTCCTGCAGAACGATAGATATTGAAACATTTAAATGATTCTTAGATTTTCTTTTGCTCTTAATTGCTGAAAGTTCCAGAAGAATATGCATATCCTGCATGAAGTTTCAACTCTAAGACAAAATGATCTAATACTGAAGACACGTTCAATACAGTCGTCACAAAATAAACCACTCATGTTCAAACGACTTTAATGAGTCCATGCGGAAAATAAGAGGTAGGTATTGTTGAAAAAGCGTGTCACCGGATGGATGCACGGCCATAATAAATGTCCTCTCTGCATCTTCTTCATCTTGCATTTCATCAAACTCGTTCATTCCTTCAATCATCTGTTTGATGGCTGAAGGAGGAAGATCGAATGCGTCGATCTCCGGTGGCTCACGCATGCCCATCGATTCCAGTAGACGACTCTGAAGAATATCGTCGCTAAGAAGTAACGCATTAGATCCGAATGTTTTACGAACTTGGCTAGAAATTCTCTCCAAGTGAAAACAGTCATGATTTATGTATATTATTTTCACTAGTGCAGAAAAATATGCTGTTAAGATTTATAGACCTCTGGAGAGCCAATACAACCTTTATAGTAAAAATTATCCTGCGTCATCTGCACTATAAGTTAACGTAATCGGAGAAACAACTACTAACGAAGACTTATGTGAACTTATGCGCTCTTGTATGAACATAGGAAACTGAACGGTTTAACTAGTAATAGCTCTCTGATGATGAATCTCTAACTTTCATGGCTGGTGTCGTGACATAATTAGGATTAAATACGGAGCAAATCTGAAGAATCTCATAAGCTTGTGAACGGTGTCAAAAAAGGCACTAGGATAGGCCTTCCCATAGATCCTATATATCCCATATAGAGGGTAAATCCCATAGAGAGCGAAAAAGATCCAATAGAAATAATTCTTTAAGTTCATAAGCAATGGAATAATCGTAAGCGTTTGAAGAAAAACAGTAGCAAAAAGCAGGTTTTCTTCATTTTTTGGTGGGCAGTAATCCAACACGGTTAATAAGAGTAACTGGGAATAGCGAATGTGGGCTTGCACTCTTAGATCTCCATCCTTAACAAATGCACTGTGTCATCAACCATATGGACAACAAGCAAGCACGCAGCGCCCACTTTCTTTGCCTCTTCATTCGTCATGAAGACCATTAGTGCAGACGAAAAGAGTGAAAGTACCGATATGGTTTAGCATTTGTGAGTTCGACCCACCTTAATGTCTTCGAGTCGGAATCGGGCCATCTGGTCTGTGCACGCACCGCTACAGTTTTGCGCATGAACATCGTCGAACAGAAGAAATACGAGAAAGCATATGAATCCGAATCTGACAACTACTCGGAACATCATCGTCACTAATCCGACAGTGCAAACAAAGACACCTCTCTGCGGCAGCCACAGTTGAAGCTCCATACCAAACTCCGCCTCATATACCCGCCCATCTTGTGTTTCCGAAGCACCTCAACGCATTGGCTCTTTAATCTCACTTTGTCAGAATAGGAGTGGTCTCATACTCATGATACCATACCTGCGATGTTTTAAGAATTCTAAAGAACATTCCTCTTCTCATTTTCAATTACCAGTCAGTGAACCTTTGCTATCAGGTTGCTTCTTCTGGAATACAACGGAAGAAGGCTAATAGTGCTCGGTGGATTTCATCAGAGCTAAAGGCCACGAAATTTACCTAACCTATTTCGTCTTTAGGCTGTGAAACCGAGGCAATCAGAAGTTGAAGGAACCACGAACTAGGGCAAACTAACTTTGTAGCGTATTTAGCTTCGTTAGCAATTCAGCTCTCCAGCGAGATTCGCAATAAGGCTTTCTCAGATCGTCTCCGCAGGCCCTTGCCGGAATATATGGATCGCAAGGCTAGTTATTAACCCGTTACCAGAACCGCGATGATTCGCCGTACAGTTCCATATTTAGCTGGGCTTCTAGATAAGAATTCCGAACTCAGATAGAATGGGAATATGAAATTGTGCGCACCGCCTCAACAAAATAGCTATTCTACCCAGTATTTAGGGAATCATAAAGTAAAAACGATTACGAAGATGAATGCACATGCACATTACAGTATTTGGCAGGGCACGTGTGGCGCAGTGGTTGGAGGAGCCACTGCGACACGCACGTGGAATTGATCCCTGCGCCTATGGCCTACCAAGCCTTCCATCCTTCCGGGGCCGGAAAATTGGTACCAGACTTGTCTGGGAGGATAGCAGTACTGGCTCGATACATCGGCAGCCCGCCGCGAGTCATCGTGAAGGCCAGATATGCATTCAATCACCTCCAACGATATTTAATGGAATCGAATGCATGGCTCATCCCTCAGGGATTGATCAACGCCGAGTGCTTTATCCTTTACAGTATTTGGTCTCTCCTCAGTCAAGTTTTAAAAACTAACTACCAGTGGGTATTCTCATAACACGTGCTATTAAAATATACAAAGCAGAGAACACTTCAAACTGTTCCCTAGATTCGAACAGATGTAACTCTCCGTTTGTGCTCCAGTTGTGAAAATCAGTGGGACGATAAATAGTAAGCTGGCACAGACGATTGCCTGGTAGTGCCATTTGTCAAGTTATGTCTTTATCACCTTAGATGAACTTATTCTCAATGGTCTTTGATTTTTGGCAGCCTCAAAAATGTACTGATGGGTCTAGAAAGCACCAATGGTTGAAGTGACACTTTATTGAATCGCGCTGCTCTTCATCATGGAACATACGGGAAGGAAATTGAAAAAGGTACACTATAATGACCTGGGAATCAAATGGTCTATTTGAATCGATCTTCTAGAAAATAACATGACCATTCGTTAAAAGTGGAGCACAGCTACCTTGCTACAGAATCCCATGAGAATCCCGTCTTCATTAAACGTGCAAACCCTAGCAACGCTTCCAACTGAGGCGATATTCGACTCTGTCTCTTTAGTGTAACCCTAAGCTAACCGATCCAAGGCGTAACTATGCTATTCATTCCATCGACGGTTCTAAACTGTGGAAAAATTTCAGCTAAAAGTGATGCTCCTCTTCAGATTCGACTCGATACGACTACGAAAACCCACAAAGCGAGGATGATCGACTATGACCATCGCCTTGGGTTATCGACTCTGAAGAAGACAAAAACGTCGACGCGTTAGTCGAATAAAAGTCATAGAACAACCTCGTGTAAACAAACTGAACAATTTAAATAAGCACATTAACTTCTTAAGCCTACGTTAAGTAAAACATCGTTTTCTTCAAATAACGCTTCACTTTGAGGCAGCTAGCGTATAATCCTGGCTGCACCCGAATGCATTGCAAAATGAACACGGATTATACTGCAACGTTTTTGATCAGCAACTGCCTTGTATAATAGAACTATGATAGATGAGGCAATCTCTAGCTGGCCATTGAGACAATTAAGCATCCTCTTTCATATTCACACTGTTGCAATTTATTTCAACTTGTTTGGCAAAGAGAAATGACTACAGAATGCTGACATAAAACCAGACTGCTGTCAAGATTGCTCTTCATGCTATGGATCTGACCAAGGCCAATTTTGATTTTTACTATATGCAATATGAAATGTGGGAATATGGGACAGCTTTAGATACTCATATCGACACAAGCTCTCCTATTTTTCGTCACTTGTCCATAGATATCAACCAGCACCACCGAAACATTCCTCCGCTTCCGAAGTTTTCTTGTCCATCGCACAAGGCTAAAATACGGTGCAGTGTTACAAACATCCTTCATCAGAAAAAAAAAGGTGGGAAAAATAAAAAAAAACATACTCTTTCTGCAATAATTACGACAGTCAAACAAATTACACTAATTGTATAAGTGCTGGTCAACTCATATTACTACTATTCACGAAAAAAAAATTAAACAAGAACCGGATTGCTTTTAGGTTGCCTGTAATGCAGGTATTTAGTTCAACATCACAACCTTGGCAAACTGAGCCAACATATCTAACCACTTTGGGGACATTGGTCGAGACCTGTACGTGGGTGGATAGAAACACCGTCTTGGTACTTCCACAACCTCTCGGTTGACACTGTACTGGCCGAACATGGGAACGTGCATTAAATCACCTCCACGATTCCATGAAATCATCCGAATGCAAGGCACAACCCTATGTGATTTATCATGTGGAATACTTTGTTCTGTATACTTTCATCCAAACATTGTCGAACCAATAAATAGCTTGAAATACTGATGCTAAAAAATTAGAGAAGGAAACACACCTAAATAAATTACGTAATCAAAAATACTTCCAGCAATCTAGGGCGACGAATTAACCACCCCAAAGACTAGTGACCGAGCAATGGGACTGAAGTACGGACTCAAAACACTGTTTTTGAGGTAATGAGTGTGTTCCTCTGAGTATATTGCACGTCAGTTTGACTTTCCAGGCTCTGAAGAAGACGAAACCGCCGAAACGTTAGCTATTACATTCTAATAAGTTCTATAATATTATATTATTATTTATATTATAAAAAAATAAAGAATGAAGTTCTCAGTGTCGATCAATCCCTGAAGGATGCGCCATGCATTCGATTTCGTTAAGTATCATTTGGAGATGACTGAATTCATATCTAGCCTTTACAATATCTCGCGGTGGCCTTTCTATGTATCATGTCAGTGCTGCTATCCTCCCAAACAAGTTCGGTACCAATTGGCCGATCCCAAAGGGATGGAAGGCTTGCCAAGCCATGGACGCGGGGGTCGATTCCTGGTGCGTGGTGTATGGCGCCTCCGACCACCACTGCGCTACACATGCCTCTGAGTTTGGTTATCGAAGAGAAACAGTGAGTTATTTATCAAACAGTACCGAGGTTAATAGACACACAATCTTTGATCAATTACGACTTCAATGCTTAAACAGATAAACATGGTGATAGTTTTTTTTCAAACAGGGTTAAATCGATCATATCATAAAACGGAAATGTTTCTCTTCAAAAAAAAAACAAGAAAAAAAAACATCGCTGACTTCACTAATTATAGAAATCTTTAGAATAACGCAAGCACTGGCATGGTACAAGTGCTAGATGAGAACATTTTTTAACTATACACTTACTATATGCGTTTCTAATTTGATTTGCAGAATGATATAAAATATTGCTGTTGTCGGAGAAAAGGATATTAATGTCGCTTGAAATAGCATAGGGATATGTGTACCATAATTCAAATGAAGCCCTTTCCACTTTCTCCTCATTAACTGATTATCTCATTAACAGATTCGAGACAATGCCACA
The DNA here is from genome assembly GCA_009735665.1 of Angiostrongylus cantonensis. Classification (NCBI taxonomy): domain Eukaryota; kingdom Metazoa; phylum Nematoda; class Chromadorea; order Rhabditida; family Metastrongylidae; genus Angiostrongylus; species Angiostrongylus cantonensis. The sequence goes on from MQTX01000090.1 coordinate 565,204, forward strand.
ACAAAAAACAGCACCTGAAAACAACTACACCTTCCAAATTCATACAAAACATATCTCATTTCATCGGTGAGTGAAGTATGTGAAGTGAAATGCACTCAAAATACGTGCTATCTCTAGAAATCTTTGCCTATAACATTCAGTTTCTCTTATCCTATCAAAATGAAATTTTGCTTTCAGCCAATCCACAGAATGTACTTATTTTCATTTCAAGCTCGTATTTCGAATAGAAAAAAACGACTCAATAAAAAACGACTCAATAAGAGTAATTACATCGAACAGGATGTGATGATGATGATGATGATGATGATGATGACGCTTACAAGCATCGAAGTTCACCACAGTTCATTTATTAAGCGTTCGCTCTCCGCTGAGGGAATATGACGGGAGTTTGTTTACATGATCAAGTAATTATCACCGAAGCAATTGTCAGACGACGATGAGAGGGTATCAGTTCGGTTGCAACAGAGGTAGCGCGAGAGAAAAAAGAAAACCAAAAACCGTACTACCGGTAAAATCCCTCTGCTTCCATGGTTTTTTTTTTTTTTTAGAAGAACGCAATCAAAGACACCCTAACATGCTTTGTCGTGACGTAGACTTATTCTTTTCCAAGCTGCCGAAAGGAAGTGCTACTGAGTTTGATTACTCAGAAGGAGGCAACGCCTTTCACTGGTCGATCGATATCCAGGAACCTTAGGCAAAGGCGGAGGAAAGCGAATTAGCGCCAACGCATTTTATACAAGGTTGTGATTGCTAAGCACTAAAAAAATTGCGACCATTAGAATAATGGTAGCTTTGCGTACGGTTCAAATACTTGATACTCGAACGGCCCGTCGTCACTGCTTGTGCGGGCCCCAGCATAATCACCATTTTTAGGAAATTTGATGGTTAGCCATTGTGGTTTCCTGGAATCCCGAGGTCAGCCTGGCTAAAGACTGCCCCAAGTCTTCACCACCACGGGGAGTCGCAGCCCTTGTGAATCAGAGGGAGATTTGCCACCATGCTACTTTGACATCAGAACGGTGGTGGATCCTGGTATTGGTTTACTGTCAACTAGGCTTCCTGGTTGATGCTCAGCTTAGAAAATCCTGTCGTGGAGGATGAATCCCCCTGCTGTACATCGCAGTCCGACACAGGAGCACTTCCCAGCCATGACGCGGTAAACCGTTGGGAGGACTGTATTGATGGAGATATTCGCAGACAAAAACATGGTAGAAAGTGACACAGCTCGCAATTTCATATATATATATTTCATACTTAACTTGTGGCTAACTATAACTATGCAGAAATTTACTATCGAATGGAGTCTACGTTTAAGAGATACAGGTTTAAATAATGTCTTTTATTGCCTAGAAGTAATTTCAACGGCGTAACCAAACTTCTTCTTTTTACACCTACCAGAAATTACGAGATGTTCTGTCAAGATCTATGGCTAAAACCTTGACCAATCATAAGACATAAGCGACAACGTGACGCCTACAGAGGTCATACACGAGAAGACAATGGAGGTGCATGACACCTCTAGAAATCATCCCCTTTGCAATAGTTTATTTTGATGCGCAAAACTTTTTCTTGCAATTCACACAATGAATCGCTTATCTAACGCAGATTTTGTAGTGGTCGTTGTCCACCCAAAGCTATCCTCCACACTTAATGGTTTGCAAAATTCTGATGAGTTCATTGACCGGTAATTTGACTTGTATCATTCCAATATGCCAATTAGAGCGATAGAGCAAAACCTTTAAAGAAGTAAAAAAAAGGAGCACGCTTCTATAATCAAGTCACCTTCTCAGTTCCTCAGGACCGCTTATAACGAGAAAATTATCGTTCCGTTGCAAAAAAAAAAAAAAAAAAAGAAACCAGCAATTCCATAAGGGCATGTAATTGGGCGTTGTCCCACGCAAAAACAGTCGTCACGTAGGTGTTCAACGTATAGCCAGTTTTCGGTGTTTCCTAATAATAATCTCGCTTACGTAGTGAATATGAATAAATTTCGTCAACGTTGTTCCGGCGTTCGATCATTGCTAATATCGTCAACACTTACGTGAATGCGTGACCTTTATAGGAGTCATAGAACACGAAAATAACGGCTTGCTTCAATTCCAAACCAGCGTATTTTAGCTCATAGTGAGACTTTTCAGTTATAACAAATATTACCAGAATCTACAAATTTTTGTCTACAGAATAAAATAAAAGTTCTCTGATCAAATCGTAGTTCTCCGGATTCCACGAGAAGTAATTGAAAGTGGAGTCGATCTCCACTCGACATACTCAGTGGAAACCTCATAGAAAGCGGCTCTGAGGAAGGCGAAGTCCGCCGAAACGTCAGCTTATTTGTGAATAAAGAATAATAATAACACCTGGCGTTTGCTCAACAAGAATACAAAGAATTACTTGATCAATGCCGAGATTAATAGAAAGTCGGTCGTGGAAGTCCACGAGAAGTATTTTTAGTCTTTTTCTTTGTCAACGATCGCAATTCAAAATTAAATAAGCAAAATTACGTTCACCAGAATATGACAGTGATTCCCAATGCCGCGTTAGATTTTGCGGATACAAACAATTCTGTAATGTTTTAGACTGATGCATTATTCTATTCATGGATAAATTATAATATAAGAAAGGATAAAAGGATAAAGTTCTGGGCGTTGACCAATCCCCCTGAGGGATGCGCCTTGCATTCGACATCATTAAGTATCACTGGAGAGGTAGCTGAAAGCATATCAGGGCTCTACAGACATTCGAGGTGGACTACCTACCGATGTATCGAATCAATGCTGCTATCCCACCAGACAGATGTGTTACCAATTTGCCAATCGGAAGGCTTGGTGAGTTAGAAGCGCGGGATCGAGAACATGCAGGTGATTGCAGGTCACCTCTAACCACTGTGATATGCGCGAAGGATTATAGTACGCCTTCGAAAGGCTTCAGCCCATAACAAGAAGAAAACTTACAAAGTTCTTATTTGAGATACTGATTCTCTAATATAACTTGTCCTGTATGAAATATTCAACTTAGAGTATGAAATTCCAGCCAATGAAAGTTTGGTACATTTTCAGAGAGTATTTTCCACTTTTAAATGTTCTACAACCTTTAAAAAGCGGCTCCGAAGAAGGCGATACTGCCGAAACGCCAGCTACTATTGTACTGCCTTGTGTGTTTTTCTATGGAAGTAAATGTATGCTGTATAACAACCTCGCCATTGATGAACAAGAAAACAACGTTTTCATACTCCAATGCCGAGGTTAATAGAAAGTCGATCCTGGGAACTGTCTACAACCTTTATATACCACCCTAGGTCACAAATTTCCCTCAATTTCTGTAATTATTCGCCCGAAAAATGCGCGTAAATCACGTTAACTGAAAAAGACAGAAAGAGCCATAGCATTGTTGCACAAAGTCGAGCGTGCACGAGACAGTTGCAGGAGCGTTGCAAAAACGACTTGCAACATCAACGTTGTCATTTACTCAAAGAAATGACGTTAACGATCACAAAGGGAAATGTTAGAGGATCTAATCTCTTAGGAGGATTCTCTTACACCTGAGGAACTCGATATCTGGGTGTTGTGTCAGAAATGAATCTTCATTACGGCAAAGAAAAACGTGCAAAACCCCAAAAACGGTACTATATGAAAATTAGTCTTTTGTTTCCTTTGACGTCGCAAAGCACTGATCATCGTGAACCAGTAATTTCTACGGTGACAATGCATTAAAACTTTACTGATGACTGTTTGAGTTATCCAACGACTAACGTGATAACAGGTAATACAAATGATCGTTTCCTTTGCTCCGTAGGAGAAATGAGGCGCTTTTTCTGTGTTAGAACACCCAATTATAAGTAATTATGGAATCAACCTAGGAACAACTGAAAAAATAATGCTGAAATTTGATAAAATAAAAAGCCTACCAATACAAAAAGATTGGCGGGTAATGAACGAATGGTATGCTGCAGCGTATCATCGGAAATCTCTGGTGACCTGCAAAATCTGAAAATATTTTACTTGACATTTAAAAGAGTTTAGAAAAAACAATCAACAAGGCTAAGGGTGAAGATGGAGGAGAGAAGAAAAATTGGCACCAACTTCGAATTAGCACTTATTTCGTTAACAGAAAAGCAAACGAATAATGCTCATTGTCTAATAATAAAGCATCCCATTAACGATAGATAAGTGTTAAACAATTTTTACACAGAAAAAATGAAAACCATAAATAAAATCACAAAATAATGGCAAATTTTCATCTGCTTCTTATTTTTCTCCTTCATTACAGAATATTGTATGAAATAGAACCATAGGAATGCTGAAATACGCGCAAAACTCGGGTATCTCAGGTGAGCTTCGAACCGGTACTTACTCTTTCCGGGGCTCAACACTTGAGTAAAAAAAAAATGTTGCTGAGAGAAATACAAAGCGAGGGTCTCGAATAGTATGATGGATAGCTTCCAGAAAGGATTATCAAGTGTTCAAAAAACGAGTAGAACATGTTACATAAACTCACTTCAGAGCAATCTTTGGAAACGGCAACCGACCAGCAGTTAATGCCATCACGACCACTATGATAGAGTGAACAGCATAAGGAAGCAGAAAGAACGTTTTCTTAATGAGACAGATAGTGAAAATGTACAAACGATATTTCAAAATTCTAGTAGGGCTGTCATATTTGCTGTTCAGAATATTCCAGAACTGTAAAACATTAGTTCATACTGAACAATCGCAGTGTACTGCTGCACCAATGTGATTTGTCATTAATATACTTATCTAATCTTACATAAATAACGAACAATAGTATTTAGACTCAGTCATAACTATGGGAAAAAACAGCGCGTTGTCAAAGTAAAGTGATGATAAATGGTTCTCCGAGTAAGCAGCTACGAAATGTAAAAACTCCTTAAAATCGTACTGTATGCAAAGCAGGAATCTGGGGATACAAGTGAAAGATACTCAGTTATAGGAAGAGTTTGATCGGCTACGAAATTAACCAGCTTGAAAAATGGCTAAATTACTTACGAATTCATGACGAAATCGTCTACGCTTCTAATACAACAGCTTTCTCTTGCTGATTGAACCTGAGACCAGCCAGAAGAGGTGAAATTTGAGACTAACGTTGGTAAATAGAGGATACACATCATGAGAAAACTTGTATCTCTACTCCTTTTCCACAGGAAATTTTTCTTTTATTGAACAAATTATGTAATCAATACCGCGCTCTATTAGTTAAAGCAAAATCACACAAAACAAGAAGAAAAAAAAACAGCGCATTCGTAGAAAGCACTTCTTCTTCTTCAAACAACTGGAAAAACACCTATGAAAAACACAACGACTGATGTCACTACTCCGTTTACTGAGATGCTTGTGATATAGTTCAGGGTAATACTCAAGCCTCTTAAACAGAAATAACGACTCACCCGTTTCTCACCACAGAACATGAACATGTCGCCCAAATCGAACGCTGTTGTTAGTTCAATAGCCTGAAAAAGAATTAAGACTATATATATATATATACAATGGATAAAGATCAACGCAAAATTTTCATGCTCTAAAACCGATGGAATATAAACTGGCTACTACATGATTTTGCCAAATACTATATTTTGAATCGAAAATTATTTTAGCTCTAACTGATAGGTATCACACACCTGTTTACTATGATTTCGGATCGAATAAGCGACCCGAATTGGACTCCGTACAGTCGCTGCTCGTGGATCCAACAAATTGCCTTTGATTGAAATCGGACACTGTAAGAGGGGCACGCGACACAATGGTACCACCGATCGTACAGTGCTTACACCATCGGTCCTTGAATGTTTTTCCTAATTTTATTGTTCCTTTTGATTTTGTATATGAAACCGTAATTTTATTGAACAAGTAGAGAAATAACTAGGCATGCACTCTGAACGTGAGCGCCACTTTAACGTAGTAGTAACGCGATAAAAATTTACAGGACTTGTTCACCATTTAATCATTTCTTTACTTATACTTCTCTTTAATGAGGTACTAGAATAAACTAGATTTGTGCTAAAAATTATAGCTAAATAAAAGCGCAGTGACTGATGGAGTTATTCAACGGTAGTATCAAAAGATACGTATTACTACAAAAACAAAATAGCGACAATTGCTGCAGTTTTTTGCTCAATTTATTTATTTACTTGGATACTAGATATAGTGTTCATGAAGAACGGATTGGTTTCGTTTGCCCCATTCACGCTCAACGGTACGAATATCTCCGAATGCTCCAGTTATGTCTATCTAGGTCGGGAAATCAATATGATGAACGACTTAGCTCCAGAGCTGAGCAGAAGGAAACGAGCCGATTGGGGAGCTTTCAAGAGCATCGAGGATGTAGTGAAGAGAACCGACTCCGTGCCCACCTTTTCGACTCAACGGTTCTTCCTACCCTAACGTATGCGTCAGAAACCTGGTCGCTACGTAAGCAGGATGAAAGATCACTCAGCGTTATCGAACGCGCAGTCGAAAAGACGATGCTAGAATTATCCCGTTTCACACAAGTAAGGGATGGGATCCGAAGCCCCGACCTACATCAACGATCAAAAATCAAAGATGCCATTCTGTACGCCAAACAGTCGAAGATAAGGTGGGCCGGACACGAAATGCGTATGATTGACAACCGATGGACAAGAGCCGTTGGTGACTGGATTCCTCGGGATGTCAAACGTACTGCAGGAAGACCACCGACCCGATGGTCAGAGTTCTTTACGAAGAGCCTAGGAGAAAGATATGATGCCCAACAAGTCCCTAGAGCGAGCAGAACCTACTGGGCTACTCTTGCACGCAACAGGGAAAAATGGAAGATTTACTGGCACCCGCTCGATTCACTCGACGACCAACGGGACTACAGGTGATACATGTGATACTTGGATACTTAGATGATTCACCTTTAATGGTTGTGCAGGCCTAACATAATTTCCATGCTCGAGATTGTTGTTAAGTCTACTATTGTGGTTTCCTGTAGCCCCGAGGTCAGTCTAGCCGAAATCTTCGCCAAGTCGTCACCCCACCTCAGGCAGTCGCCACCTTTGTGGATTATAAGGAGGTTTGCCAACATTTAACTAGTTTGATACCAGGACGGTGGTGGATCTTGATATTACTTTACTTTTAGGTGGACTTCAGAATAGAAACGGTAGTGCCCTTTTCAGCATAGGAATCAGCGCTGGTGGGATGAATCTCCCCCCGTATATGGTAGTCCGAGGCCCCAAAAACATTTTCACTATAATCATTCTAAAATGTGGATGAGTCGTATGAAATGGTGATGATCGCATAGAAAATCATCATAGCAATAGTCTTCTGACATGAGAAATGGCTTCCCAACAGGATGTGAAACAGAGACATCTAACTCCTTAAAAATTACTAAGTGGAAGTCTTATCACAAGGTCTTACGAAAACCAGCAACAATCAGTGTACTAAAAATAAATAAAAATAGAGTTCGCTTGATGACCACTCACCTTTTCCACTCGACCGCCAATCTTCCAAGTGGCGTTTCAACGTCTTCCTCAGCACTGTTAATGGTCACAGCACAACAGTAGCTGATTTCTTCACCCATCGTAAGACAGTCTAAAAACCAAAGAAGTCATTGAAACGACATGAATTATTAAAAAAAAATTACGGTAGTAATTCTAGTAGGAACACATGAGGGTATTGTTTAGAAGAGCTACTTTCTAGGTTTAGCTCTAAACGTGGTCGTACTAAACATGATTAAATTATTATTATTACGGATGTTTTATGCTTTATTATCGTATTCTTTTTAAATACCTTCCGTAATTCTCGCACAGCTCTCAGATCCAACTGGTGACACAACATCAGCCTAAAAAACATGAGCGTTACATGTATCACTGACCTTGAAACACTAACCCTAAAGTTTGACCCCGTATTCTACTTATTAGAGCACTACTAGTGAACTGAAATTTCCACACTTATAGACAAGATAGATAAAGTAAAGATAGATAAGTGAACTTTTCAACAAGCGGAGGAAAAAACTATTCCCAACTTAAAAACCTTTCCATATTTGTGAAACAGTTTGTGCAAAACAAACTTCCAAATAAAGGAAACAAGCAAACAGAGTAACTGGGAAAATCATTGGATAAAAGTACGTTTCCTAAACAAAAACCTACTTGACGGGAAAACTAAGAAAAAGATTATTTCTGGTCCTAATAAGGAGGTAATACGGTAGTTAAGAAGTAGTACTAAATGGCAATCTATCTTTTTTTTTCGCTAATAAGCCCCTAAATGCTATTGGCGCATACAATCAACATCTAATACAACAAAGATAAATGCAAAAGTAAATCACTTAATAGATGTACGGTCACAAATTAAATGAAAAATTAAAATCTTTATGTGAACTTTCTCAAAAAAAAAGCATCCTAACCATTCATTTAGCGAAATACTAGAAATTAAGGGAAATGTCTGATGGTTACCGAGAAACAACCGTGTTTGACGCAATATAAAGCTTTTTCTTTCAACATTTTCACAACAAAACAACTTTATAAGCGTCAATAATTTCTTCAGTACTAGAAGGATTAAGTAATTGACAATACGCATGTTGTCTCTAAAATGCGATTTCAATTTTAAACTTGTTTGAAATCGACGTTTCTGGAAGACTCAATTTAAACCCTATCCTGATAATGCGCACTCAGTACTCTAGAACTGGGCTCAATTTTGCGTCCATAGAGCGAAAAAATCTGGCTCAGCATCGGTAGTGCGACGTGTTACCAACCCTTACGGCATCTACTCGTTGAGTTTACTCGACTTTCAAGTCTTCTCCAGATGCTCCGAAACAGTACAGAAACCCATATCGAGCCCATATTCATAGACAAGGTAGATATTAGACATAGACAAGATTCCTTATTTATAGACAAGATAGATAATGTTATAGATAAGTGAATTTTTCAACAAACAGACGAAAAATCGGAAACCCATATCGAGCCCCCTGCAACCTTCGAAAGCCTTGTGCTTATTATGAAATAGTTGCATGGGTATTTGCCCCCACAAGGCCCTCATTTCATCGTCGACGGGAGCATAAGGATGTCCCTTATATTCAAAGTTGAATTCCATATGACGGAATTTTTGAAACCAACGTTAGAATTTAACATTTAACTAGTTAACATTCGACGTTCCTTTATCTTTTCTACACATATATTTACATAAACCGTCTGAAAATAAATCGACTCAATCTCTGACTCTACTCGAAAAGTAACAGTGAAGTGAAATAATTTGCTTCGAAATAAAATTTCCAGTGCCCAGTCGTAAGATAGACATTATGACTAAGCCTTCTTTGATTACAGGGCCCATGTAGCTCAGTGGTTAGAAGTGCGCTGCAATAGACATTCAGAGCACAGTTCGATTCAACGTTTCAGGCTCACGAAGTCTTCTACCTTCGATGTCAGCAGATTGATACCACAGTTGTCTGGCAGAATAGCGGCAGCTTGATACATCGGTAAGACACCGCAACTTTGTATAGGCGAAATATGCATTCAGTCACTTCTACGATGCTTAAAATGGGAGATAGCATAAGGTAATCCCTTAGGGCTTGATCAAATCCAGACGCTTCATTCTTCATCTTTCTATGGATACAAGTACATATGTCAATGACATAAAAGGGAATCGTTCATGTCTACATAACTTCATCAGCAGTGTATTTGAGGTTGATTCATATTTGTTACAAAACATTGATAGCCGAAGCAATCTCTATCTTCCACATAGTTCTTTATGTTATGATCATAGTTTATTTAGGTTAGTGAGACTCTATACCGCCCATCCTTCCTAAATATAACCATCATTGAATAGGTGTGGAGATTTCGTGAAAAGTTCAAACTACTATTGACTTAATCGTGGGTGATCTTACAGTATATAGATGATTTCATGCTTTCTACGGTCTCATTATGATTTTTCACAACCTGAACATCCAAAGAGTCACTAAAATTGAACGGCCAAATAAGCGAAGTGATATGGCGCCATCGAAGTAGTTGAAGATAAAAAATACATTTAGAATTCAACTTTGTAGATGTAACAAATAGGTACACCATAGTTAGTCTTTCCATAAAATGGATATCACTACACTTCCTCAAAAATAGCTAGATTTCGGACACTCAATTTAATCCGTGCTTGCACTTGAGAGCGCATCATATTCAAGCTACAAGCACTCACTGTCTCTAAGATGTTGAGAAGTAATCTCAAGAACAAGGCAGCAAAGGCCTGTTGATGTGTAATTCTTGAGGATACGACCTAAGAATGCTAGAAAGTTTAGTGTGGAGGGCCTAAGCATAATGTGAATAAAATTCGATGTTCCGGAACTTACCAACAACCACTCAACACGTGTAATTATGATGTTAGCGTTGGCCGAAATATCTGCCTTTATCACATGATCATTGTAATTTAGAATCGAGATCAAAGGAAGTCCCTAAAGTCAAATATTTAACAAAAATTAAGAAAGTACTTCAAAGGAATAGAACTCACGTTCACACTAAGTATACTGCTATTAACGGTAAGAGGTTCCCGAGCAGTGATAAAGAGATGAATTCTCCCAGTACGACGTACGTTCTCGTTCGGAAGCTGATAGCTTATCTGAAATTGAACCAATAAGTAGTAGTTGACACATATCCATATCCTGGTCTCAAATAAAAAATTGGTATGGCGACATACTAAAAAATCATACCTCCAGTTCTAAGTCGATATTTCCTACCAGCTGTGCAGAAAATCGTACAGGAATGCTGACCTTTGAATAATGTTTTTAAAAAATATATAATGATACAAGGTAATTATAGTGGCTTTACCAGCTCTTCAGTTTCCGCGATTTGTGGTCCAGCCACGGTCAGTTCAGAACGTAGTTCATCGTTATCGTCCACAAACAACACAGCCACTGCTTCAGTCGAAAGTTGTTCGTTACGTTTGAAATCCAGCCTGAACCATAATGAATCCATACAAAGACTACTGGATCGGAAATAGATGCTAACGTTGGTAAAACTAGTGCCCACACTTCTTTGGAAAAAATATGAACTCATCAGCAATGGATGTTTTGCCTATTGGCCTGTTCTATGGACATGTTAGTGCTCATCCAGAAACTCCACCATTTTTAGATGGCAAGATGGATTTTTCCCGTCGAAGAAACTATCGCTAATAGATACCATACCATGAGTGAAAATAAAAGCGTCCATTTATCGTTCGTATCCTCTTCGCGCACAAATTTGCGAAGAAATGAAAAAAAACTACCCATTTCAAACCCACCGGACATTGGTAATTCGATGACCAGATGTATTTTTCAACATAATTGTGGCTGCTGCGACTTCAGCTACAAGGCAGTCGACTTTTGTTGTTGACATGTCGGCAATAAGACCTCCGTCAGAAGCGACGATTCTGTATTTTTTCGGTTCTACACCTTGTTTTTCTCATAACACTTCCGTATTAACTAAATAGAAGAAGAATGTGAACGTCGAAATTACTGCAAGCTAAACTCCATATAGTCTACGTATTAAGGAAGAAGATAATAAGTGGAATCAGATGCCAGACTGGGTATTATAACTGCCACCACCACTCACCTTAAAGCACTTGAGCCGAAAGTAGACTTCAGATGTGTGGAGGTGAGAAGAGGCGGGAAATCGAAATTAAAATCGAGCTGACCGAACATCTTTGAATGACGATCGCCCAACTCTAAACACACTCTGCTGATCTGAAATAGAAACTGCCTTATGGATGAAACTGCAGAACGAAACGGGTGACGGATTAACAGCGCTGACCCAAAGTATTTGATCCTTCAGAATATTAGCTGTGGATAGATCAAATACCACAATAATGGAAGTCTTTCCTTGTGGTTCTAATGTGATATTCTTCCGAAAAGACTGAAGCAGTGGGGCTGTGTCAGCCATGACGACGCTTCGTTTCCGGCGCTCGACATCGCATTCAACAACTACAGCAGACAAGCTAGAATAATTACATAACTGAGATTCTGCAAAAGAAATATGGCTCTTTGGACGAGACTCCCTATAAGGGATAAAGGATGAAGCTTTCGGCGTTGATCAATCCCTGAGGGATGCGCCATGCATTCGACTTCATTAAGTATCGTTGGAGGTGATTGAATGCATATCTGGCCTTTACAATGACTCGCGGTGGCCTGCCGATGTATCGAGCCAGTGCTGCTATCCTCCCACACAAGTCTGATACTAATTTGCCGACCCCGGAGGGATGGAAGGCTTGGTGGGTCATGGGCGCAGGGATCCCACGTGCCTGTCGCAGTGGCACCTCCAACCACTGCGCCACACGCGCCCTTAGGGCGTCCCTATAAGAGCGGTTATCTAGTAAGATAGATATGACTTCTTTGCATTATATGTGCATTTCAATTAGAAGATCAAATTCGCATGATTCATCTATACACACAGCACGAATTAAGTCATATGTGACACAGAAGCTAGGGTGGTGTGGCCAGAACGACTCCTATGACTTATTTTCTCTTAGGATGCATCCTTTTCTTTTCACTTTTATTCCAGTTACAGTTATCATACCCGAGCAGCGAAAGATGTCTTTTCAGGGACAAGTTAGATGATAAAGTAATGGCAAAATACTTGGCTAAAACGAGTTGAAATCAGCAAAAAAAAAGAACTTTGAACAAATATCAAATTGTTGCAACAAAAATCCTCAAGAGCAACCGAGATTACCTGATGGCGTTCGTAGCCGATGAATTCATGGAAACCCTAACTGCAACCTTTGCGTCTTGTTTCACGATATCTTCCTCCAGAAATGATGCCTGAAAATAAAGCAATCTCTGTCTGCTTAAAACAACTAAGAACATTCTATGTTTTCACCTTTTAAAGAGCAGAAAAATATGACTACCTCAACTTTCACGAAAAGATCAAGCTGTGAACATTGTATGCTGAAGTATTGTCTTTCAGCCAACACCTTCTCCCAATTCAATCTATACTGAGTCAGCTACAAAAAAAAAAAACATTTTTCCATCAGACAGACTTCCAAAAAAAAAACGAAGGAATATATATATAATATATACATATAGAGAGTAGAGAGAGGGAATATACAAAGAAGAAAATAAACCTGCTCGTGTGTCATATCACTTTGAGAAAATGGAGGAGGAGGAGGAATAGAACTAAGAACAGCTCGAAAACCATCTTCAATTGCAGGCATGGATGCCATTAACTGCACACATGACCACACGTAATCCTAAAACTGAGTAATAAAAGTCGGAATTTAGCCATGTACATGTACACCGTAGTTCACCTTAATCGAGGCTATGCAATATGCTGCACTAGCTGCCTTGCGTAAAATCTCTTGACGCACTGTTGGTGGAACCCTTTCTCTGACAACAGTTATCCATAATTGCAGGGCTTTCAACAAATCTCCACTGGAGTAGTACACGTCGCCTTTCTATATAAAAGGGAGGCCAGATTCATAAACAAAATAATATATGAAAAACAACGAACAAATGAAGAGATTAACAAGTGCTGGAAGTCAGCAAACGGTAAGATAAAAAAAGGCTAAACTAGGTTAGACTCTGCGCAAGACAATCACAAAATTCCCGCTTTAAAAAAGTAAAGAAGTAAAACAAAAATGAAGTCCCCAAAGTCCTTAATACAACAACTGCCATACACATGGGAAATTAGTATTGAACGTCTCTGGGAAAAGCTCACTGTCTGGAATACAAGTGAGAAGGTCAGATATCAGCATTCCAAGGAGAAACGACTCAGTCAGTATTCACAGACATTCGTGACGAAAGGAAAATCCTCAAGTAGCAGCCAAAGCCACATACAAAAGCTTGGAAGACCTTCGCGGATGCTGCATGCAAGGAAACGAATAGAACGACAGAAGTGCTAGGATGTGCAGAGTAGATGTGAGACAAGGTTTGTATAAAAACATTGTTCTAAAAAGCGGCGAGAGCGAGTAGTCGCTCAGTAATACGCGCAATGGAATAATTTTAAAAAAATTCAATCCAGAACCAGACTAGTTAATTCTCTTTCTTTCGGCATCAGGAAATCGGTAGCAGATTTGTCCGAAAAGCTCACTCTCTATCCACAGTGATCGGTAACTAATTCTTGTGAAGACCTGGCAACACCACTGTTCCAGGACTCCGGGGATAATCTATTCTGCCAACAACCAACGGCATCCATAGCGTACATCAAAATCGTTGAACAGCAAGCGAACTCACAAGCAAACTCGAAATCCTTTGTGGGTGATTGATGCAAGACCACGAATCAAATTAAAAATGTATTGATAACAGCATAATGTGAAGACTTGGTGTGTAAAATAAAGCAAAAAATTTTGTTTTGAACGAGTCGAACACTTCAAATGTTTACCAGAACACTCAAAACAGCGTGAACAGGACTTTCTAGACAACATTGATAAAGATTTAAACAAAAAGCTGCTATAAAAGTTCAGAGAAAAAAGAGTAAGAGATGAAAGCAAAAAGAAAAAAAAGAAAAGAAACCAAGCAAACCTCAATTAGTCCTTTGCGATACATACGAAAGCACCCATATTTTTTAAACTGCGCCATTGCAGCATTCAAAAGTGAAATAACGCCGTCGTAATTGACAACCAAACGATGCTGAAATGTGACTAAATAAAAGCACAAATATTTCATTGCAAATAGCTCAATATAAGAACCATTTGAAGACGTTGCCACTTTGCCCTAACGTAAAGCATACCAGAATAGCAGTAACAGCATCTTCTTCAACGTTAGCAGGTGCAAGTCCACTGTAACCAATCCGCCATGGTCGCTGACCAAAAAATATCTAGAAAACGACATTAATTCCCCTATTGAAAGCAAGTCAAAGAAGGATTAACCATAGTAATACATTTTTAAAAAACCGAAAAATGTTGAAACAGTAAACGAACTCACCGTATTGTGTATTGCGTCTAACGGATCAGGTACTGGATACGGTTTTGTCACAGGGTTGCCTGAGAAAAAATATCTATCAAAATCGTTGTGGTACTTTTTATAAACAGAACTAATAACAAACTATTTTTAAGTGATAATATATTCTTATTAACAGCAGAATACAAAGAAGCAGCCAAGTCGAGATGAGTTCCAGGATTTAGGGTTGCTAATGCCGTTAGACCATTGACAACTGCTTGTTCGAAGAGTTGTGCAAAGTGCCAGCACTGAAGGTTAATGTTAATTGATGATAAAGACAGGAAGAAAACGAGAAAAAAAACGATGTGATGACTTGCCCCAATTTCACGAAAAAACCTGGGGATTAAATACAGCAAATAAAAAAAAAGCTCACGGAGTTGACCAATCATGAGGGATGTTCCATGCAATCGATTACAATAAGCATCGTTGAAGGTGAATGAATGCATATATGGCTTTTATAATAACTCGCGGTGGCCTTCCGATGTATCGAGCCATTCATTGATGCTATCTTCCCAGAAAAATCCGGTACCAATTTCCTGACCACGAAGGGATGGAAGGCTTGGTGGGTCATGGACGCGAGGATCGATTCCATGTATGTTACAGACACCCCCGACCAGTGCACCCACGTGCCCCTAATATAGCAAATACTGGCAACGAATTGTAGCCACTTACTTGTTTTGCATTCCACAACTGCAGCTCAATACTAGCCAATTGTGGTGTTGGATAAACACCTCCCGGACCAGCGAAAAAAACAGCTTGATGACGACGCATCTGACCGACTGCCTCTACAGCCATGTTGTGTAGAAAACACAACTCGCAAATCTAAGGCGTAGTGACAAATTCTTTTCTTAAACCTCGAAAACTATACGAAGCTGTGAAGTATCGTATAACCTTTGACACAACTTACCTTATAATTGAGTAATCCAACAACTGTTCGCCATTCGAAAATATCAATGCCGTCCCAACTTTCCATATGGTCTTTGCATTGCTCGTATGCTAGTCGATAGTTTCTGTTGGAAAAACTTCTTTTAAAAGAAAAAACAAGCACAATATAATGTGCAGCACTAAGAATATTATTATATTATTGAGAATCAATTAGCAAGACAATGTAGAGGCAGATAAAATCCAAGAAAACGTAAAAGTAACAGAAAAATGGAGCTTTTGTGAAACCATGGATCTACAGCAGCGCTGTTTCAAGCTGTATTTTTCTTGATGAGCTTACACGAGGTTGATAATAATATTTATTAACGGCTAACGTTTCGACGTCTTCGTCTTCATCAGAGCCGATGATCCGAGTCGATGGTCCACGCTTTTCTCTCGTCTCGATGTGGCGGCTTCGCCTTCGTTTCAAGCCTTAAAACGACATACTTAACAAATAATGAGCAATATGGGACGTGTCCAATGAGATACCATGCAGTGAATGTGAAAACGGTGATTAAACCTCACATCATGCTAACCATGGCTCGCGTCCCTACGTCGTTGGCAAATTAGTATCACCCTCGTCTGGAAAATTCCCCTTTAGATCCAGAAGCCGGAGACTGATTGCAATGAAAATCTGCGCACACTCTGGTAGCACGTCGAAGTCTTCAAATGGCAGCTGAACCCAAGTCCAAAAAAACTTTTGTGGATGCCAGATAATGAGACAAGTGAAGAGATTCCGGGATGCGCTCAAGATGTAAAGTCGAATCGTACAATAGAAAAAAATTGAACGACAAAGCTTTCAAATTTAAACAAGCATATTTGATATACAGACTAGCAGACATTTAGTTAAGTGGAATAAAAAACCTCAAAATCCACTCTGTCAACAATATACAAGTCCCTCTACTCAAATAGTCCGAAGTTCCGCATTATTGTAGCACTCATAATCTCCCATTTCTTCATTGGAGGTTTGTATCTCTCAAATAGCCAAGCGATTGACTTCCGCAATTTCGTTCAGCTTAAAGTAAAGATTCCCCCTAATGCATTGCTTTTGCTTTTGGTTGCAGCTCTCGTGTTAAGAAGTGGAGTTTCGCTCTCTACTTCAGCCGAAAACTTTAAGTTTAAATAGATTTGAAATTAAAATAACTTAGGAAAAGTTCATAAACCTTCTGTACAACAGACCAAATCCTCCTCAATAAATCTCTTAGGCCTCAAAGTTCCCACACTCCACAGTCATTGAAATTGTCAGCAATTACCACAAAAAAAAGGAAAAATGGCCGATCACTATGTGTTTATGTGACAAAACAACAAATCCGTATACTTTAGCAGACATAAAACTACTGAAAAGAAAATTCCGTAGTGTGAAACACTTTCGAGAGGCATGGTATACAAAAAAAATATGAGCCATGGAAAAAAGACCTTTGGAAAACTTTCTAATTCTTCTCAGGATCAAACTTCAGAATTATGTTGAGTTCCCGATCTCGTTAGTTAAAAAAACAGCTGATCTTATTGCAACTTTCGCAGTTTTCAGAAATATATACATATCTTTCTAAGTAAATCACTAACCGGTATGCCGTGTGTGTATCCTGTCTCAGTTCTGAGAGAAAGGCCAATTTGAATAGCTGACGAACCACCAATGCAGGCGTGTTGTTCGGAATTGAGCGCGCGCGAATAGCCTTGACCATAATAGTGCTAGTGATAATCACACTACACTTCAAACTTACTAAGCCTAATCCAACATCAGAAAGAAAACTAACTTTGAGTCTTTGCTGGTAGAAACCTTGAGCTAATTCATGTAAGGCAGACTCCAATTTCGACACATAGCCCTGGAAAGCTAGGTCCAATTATGAAGTGAACAGTGAATCATGGTAGATACGATTATCAACAAATTGTAGTTTCAAGAAATTTCTTATTACAATCTACTACTGCAGATGTACATTCAAACTCGGCTTCCATTCATACATTCACAAAGGTCCTACAATGCGTTCTAAGTCTTAAACACATTCTCGACTATAGCAAAAAAAAAGCCCGCGACTTTTTTCCTCAAGAAGTACAGTATCTTTTCCAGCCCCAAAGGAAATGAACAGTTTCGCTGAACTGTAAAAATTTAGCTAACAAGAAATGAACAGGTATGGATGCCGCCATACTACGCTGTGCTATGCTTCAATGTTTCATGAAGACATATTAACAAAAATGATTATATAGATTGTAGACCTCTGTAAATGTCCAAAAAATTTCAACACCTACAGTGAGATCACCCAACACAGGCACAACGAAAAGCTGACGAGGTGTGAGATGGCAAATCTGACATAACTCATGTGCTCGTTCTGTTGCTAGAGAATCATCTCCTGATGTCGGAACTGACCTAAAATAATGAAACCCATTAGCGGTCATATGACCCTTAGGAAAACTGAAAAGTATGTACTGTACAAAGACCTAGTTGCTTTAAAGCAGCTACAAAGCTGGTGTACTCAACTCTGCTGAAGCAAAACAACCGCTAGCCTACTGGTATTACCAGCACTTGCGCGAAGACTAGCGCATTTACTTTCAGCTTCGGTTTTCTTCTCACTCCATGACGAATGGTCCCAATCAAGATCGAGAAACAACACAATCAAAGCAGGAACCTTTTCTAGATATTTTAACGGCCAATCACGTCTTAAAATCCCTAAAAAAAAAAGAAAGGCAAAACAGATACTAAAACGCACTTAAAGATGAACCATATGTTACCTCTTCCAGTCCTCTTTTCTGTCTTCTGTGTAATACCTAAATCCCCACTTACTAAGCGAAGATTTAGTGGAGGCCTATCAGGAGATCGAACACTAAAAGCAATTCTATAGTCGTAGTAAACCTTGAGAAACCTGGCTAGGATTATTGTCGTTTTTACTTCCAATAGCATTGCTCGTTACTAAATACTTGGAAGCAACTGTCGCAAGGGGAAGACAGGACACCACAAACTTTTTCGTTTTCAGTCTCAGCATACCGTATCCATTTGGAATGTCCACTAATACTGGACAACTGTATAAACTGAACCTCTAATCACAGTTCATATTCCACAAATGTATAACACAATCAGCACATCATAACATACAACGCTCCTTTTCACCAATTTGTAAACTACCACACAGCTCCAGATCATTTTGGTCGCGGGCACTCTGAATAACCAAAGGTGGATTAACCAAAACACGGGCGACCACTTATTCCAACCACGCACTTCGACAAATGAAACCCGTGAATCCACTCCCTACCATTACGCTGTACCACATTATCTGTATAAAGACTACAGATCGATTTTGCCACATACAAATTGGCTCTACCTATATGTCCTTAACATCCCATCACACTAGCCGTCTGTAGATCTTAACCCAATCGACAGGTATCACCGGAGCAAATCCTCCTCCTTCATAACTAAAAGTGGAGATGTAACAGCACTCTACTGATTCTCGCTATGAACACCTGGCAGTGAATAGAATTACATGTAATAGAAATACACATCTTCGTTATCTCTATGATTATTAGTCAGAAACCACTGAAAATCCTCTTAACGAGTAAAATCAATTTGAAGACTAAACATGTTGATCCGACCATTCCTAATACTTTGCTGTGTGTAACCTACCCTAAAGTGCTGACAAGTGCTGAGTGTGACTCCTTGTTGGTGGGATCAAGCCCAGTAAGAAATACCAGCTGTTGTGGTCTCCCACTCAACCAATCACCGGCCTCCACCGGATCCATCCTTTCAAAAACAATGATACAATTTCTCAAACGTTTCATAGTTTACAAAACCACTTACACAGGTATACGTATATATAAAACAAGACACATAGAAAGAAAAACACTAAATTTCAATAACAATTTATTCAAATATGCAGAAAAAACGGCATCGACGTGTACGATGTGTAGAAGTATTCGTCCCGCACTTAGTCAAGCTGAAAATATGGTGTTGATGACGTTGTTAACAATACCTGAAGTCATGAGTGTTGATCCAAGAAATGCTCGTCAACCACAAAAGGAAAACAAGCTTGCGACAAGATTCTTCTCTTTTGCAGGACAAACTTTTCCAGGAAATAACAATTTACCGGAAAATGGACCCTGCGTTAAGGAAGACAGAAGAGCTCACAATTTCGAGCGTGCAAATTAAAAAGAAAGAACCTTTTTAAATCCTATATCCTTGGCGTATTCCCGGAAACATCTGCGGCACATATCAAGACCGTACTTGCGAATAAGTCCATGATGATTGGAGCATACACGACTACAACATCTTCATGTAGAAAATAACAATTCCAATGTAAACTTCCAAAGAAGGAAATAAAGTGGCAAAAAAACATAGTGACAGAGTATATGTATTTTTCCTTGATGAGCTTACACGAGGTTGATAATAATGACAGAGTATAGTTTCTACAGTGAAATTTTTTGTACAAATTTAGGTTTGCACGTTAAAAAAGGGTCTCATGCATCGCTGCTGGTTTATCAACAGAAGCGAATAATAAACCGGACTAATCATATGCATTGGATGTTCACCATACTCAGAAGGTATAAGGCACCTATTTGCAGGACAGAAAACCACATTCACTTGAGCAATAAATTATATCACTATAAAAACTCGGTGTTAAAAAATGTCTAGATTATCTTCAAAAGAACTTTACATGAGGTTTGAGGTCACATTCCATCAGGAGCAAAACTTGAACATGTATGTGTCAACTTTTCAACATTGAAGGCGGTGAAAATATTGAAAACAGACCAAAGGCCGATTTAAGCCTTTAAGGTTAGGATTGCATCTAGCTTGAGATACTTTCTACTCAAATAATATGAACTATCATATTACTTTGTATTCTTGTCGAGCAAACGCGAGGTGTTATTATTCTTTATTCACAAATAAACTGACGTTTCGGCGAACTTCGCCTTCTTCACGAACTATCATATTACTGTTACTATATTACATACATATATTATTACTATTGTTGATGGCAAACAGTTCTAATACCATAAAGCTTTCATAAATCACACAACTTCGCTCACAGCAAGTACTGAACCATGCGCCCATTATTCCGCTCAGGGATTGATCAACGCCGAGAGCTTTACCCTTTCATTTTTATCGTGAAGTCAGGGGTTCTCCAAGAAAAAAAATGCATCTTATCTATTTTGCGATACTAATGAGCAACATACACTTGGGGAAAGTAAACCTAAACGAACGACTGGCACCTACACTTCTGTGAAAAAGTTAAAAAAGCGATAGTAACTCTTACTGAGCTCTAAAGACAATTAAAGAATTCTAGTATTTCTTTCTTGCAAAACCCGCCATAAACTGGAACTAATTTCAAAGTGTCCTCATGATACAACCACGCTTATGTTGGAAGAGGCCGTCTTAT
Source organism: Angiostrongylus cantonensis (assembly GCA_009735665.1). Classification (NCBI taxonomy): domain Eukaryota; kingdom Metazoa; phylum Nematoda; class Chromadorea; order Rhabditida; family Metastrongylidae; genus Angiostrongylus; species Angiostrongylus cantonensis. The sequence goes on from MQTX01000090.1 coordinate 586,344, forward strand.
GAACATTTGATGGATCAATACAAAAAGAAAAACAACAAACAACGCACGCATTGAGCTCCTTTCGTGATATTGGAGAGTTCAGCGAAATATGCGACAGTAAGGGATTAGAAGGAAACAAAATGTTTATGAAAAGAGGAAAACACGACCCCAGTTCTACCTCCTTTGACTTCGCGGTTCTTCACAATGTGGTACCCTTAAGAAAACTTGGATTGGAAAAAATACATAACCAGTATAAAAAATTGTTCATCGTTTAACGAATACGCTACCGAATACGCTTGTTCTTAGGATCATTCCACAGAGTATTCTCAATGTGAAAGGAAATCTAAACATGAACCTTCACACTGATGTGGTTGAAAACGTTTCGCGGCATGGCATGCGAGATATCATATAAGGCGACCAAAGCGACTTCAGGTATTTCATGAAGATTCTGCACGAAAAATATGGCACTTGGTGTTCTTCGTGGGATCCAACTCAGTTAAGTTACTCCGGCTAATGATAGATAGAATTTCAGACTTTACTAGAATGTTAGTTGGTCAACATATGCCTTTTTTCTCTCTCCGCAGTTTAGTAATATTTTGTGGAAGCGTCCAGTCACGACACACTAGTCATTTAGTCTCATCTCAACAAAAGGACTATCCACTTAAACTTGTCTTAGCAAAACCACATTCTGGTCAACCTTATGGTCCTCTGCAACATAACACCAAGCTTTGCAACGTTAAAACTACCTTTACTATAACTAAGAACCTTAGGGGCTCTCCATTTAAAGCGTCCATCATGGTAATGACAAGTGATCACCAACTTCTAAAATATAAACAGCATTTGCTCATAGTAAACTTCGAAAGAAAAAAGGCAATAAGTCGCCGTACCACGTTTTTTACGTTCGAAAACCATAACATAACGCCGAGATTTGAGTACCAGAACAATGGGAAGAAAATCAGTGAATGTGACGAACAATGTGCGGCTCCAAAGTCTTAGAAGGTAGAAATCCCCCACATAATTAATGTTCTTTGTATCCGTGCCTATACAAGTGCTGTCTCGATGCTTTAGAGGATAAAAGATAAAGCTCACGGTGTTGATCAACCACAACCTAGGGAAGCGCCATGCATTCGACTTCACTAAGCATCGTTGTAGAAAACTGAATGCATATCTGGCCTTCATAATGACTCGCGGTGGCCTACCGATGTATTCATCCAGTGCTGCTATACTCCAAGACAAGCTTGGTACTAATTTGCCGACCCCGAAGGGATGAAGGGCTTTGTGGGACAGGGGCGCGGGAATTGATAGCATGTATATTGCAATGTGCCTCCGACCACTACGCAACACGCGCTCTTTGCCCCGATGCATCCTGGGAGATATTAAACTCAATAAAGAGGCATTAAAACTAGTAATGGTCAGCAAAAAGTGTATATAGCAGACGTCGTAAATGTGTGTCATAAAAATGTCATATATGTATAGGCAATACGTCGCTAAAAAACTGATGTTACGACAAATTAACTCTAAAGAAATGAAACTCCAAAGCGTAAAACATATACATAGAAACACAAAAGAATGAAATTGAATGCCGACGTAAACGCTCTTACCAGGAACGAGATCCTGGGCCGAATTTGCGTGGGTGTGAGAACCAGAGATTAGCGAAACCCATAACGAGCTCTCCTGGAATAACTCCAATGGATCAGTTATAAGCAAAGCAAAATCTCATGCATTGCAGCAGAAAACAGTAAATCATAGCAAAATCTGAGTACTATACCCAATAAATCAGCTTCAACATCAACAGACTACATCGCATAGAAAATCACAACTAATCGATAGGAATGTTATCAAAAAAAAAACCAGGCGATACTCTGCAGAACACCTTCAGGACTATGAGTACTAAGCGAAGGGCTTAAGGACTAATATTACTTGCAAATTCGTCAATCAATAGACGCAATCCAGAAAATCCGTGGCGAAGTAAGGAATACGGTAACAACGTGAAAACGCTGTGCAATCGTGTCGGGACGCACGAAGCAAATGTTAGCTCCGCCCATGAGACATGGAATGAAGGGGCTGTTCCAGGGAGTTGGGATAGTTTCCTTATCCATATGCCGTCGGCTTTACGGCTTCTTCTGGATTCCAGTAACTTTTCAAGTTCTCTAAGCTCTTTGGTCTTGGTTATTCCGTTCGTCACCCTGTTTCCGATATTCTATCGTAATAGGTCTGACGTTTTAGATAAGGAAAAGCTCATGATGAAGGAGACGATAGGGCTTAGAACAACGCTGCTGCAAGCAGCTGATAAGTGAGTAGTAGTGTGCAGCAAGATGTGGTCCACGGGCAGTGTGATATGTTCGCCACTATATCGTATTCTTACTGTCTGTTGTCCGCCGATACGACCAGCTGCAAGCAGTGCAAATCGCGTAAGTTCCTCATTTCATCTACTTTCTTCTTCACTAACTATCTCAAATCCTCTTTCACCGTCTCCTAAGCATTCTGTTTGTCTTTAGCTTTTGGTTACTAGTAAGTACGATTAATTTGAACATCATCGAGTGGTCGCCGTGGAGATAATCTGGAAGCTCATTCATTTAGTGGAAGCTCTTTGATGCGTGCAGTTTTGTATGGATGCGTGTTTGCGTGCGCGCATGAAGCTAGTGCAAATACCCTCGTCAACCTGAAGAGACAGATCCATGCCGGCTAAACTTTCCGCATATAAAGATTTGTAAACTGTTTTTATTCACTACCCATTATTATTTTTGATGGCGGGATATGAAGTGAAATGAAACCACTATGATGCTGAGATTTTCCTCAATCTTGGACCCAGGCGAGATCGCGATTACCCTTTCCGAGGGCTCAGCTGCTAGTCACTGCGCCACTGAGGTCCTTGCTTTGCCTTTCTCTCAGCCAGTTTTCTAGTTAACTGAACCTAACATGTAATTATTTTGAAAAGTGGTATTCACCAGTAAATTAGTTGTTTGACTTATGGTACTTGGCTACCGTATCTGAGATGAATGAAATACGTTTTCGACGGAGAGACACAGTTCCATCTTGATTATGGAACTTAGATGTTAAGTCACAGAATGACCGAATGAACGAAGTACTTAAGGTATAGAAATTCTGCAGATACGCTAGAAACCCGAGGAGTGCCGCTATTTCTTAAATGGCTTAGTTAGCTTGTAGGTGTATATACCTTTTATTTTCGTGATGAAAAAACTGAACCATTGGTCTGTTTTCAATCAATAAGCATTGAATAAACTAGATTTTTTTGCGGAGATCTGAAGTGACTTTGGCATTTTTCGAAATATAACCGTAAACTACTAACCGGTAACGAGGATAGAACGATCCAACTGTAGAATAATATTTTTTTTAATAGAAGTTTTGTAGGCAATTTGGCAATGAGCAGCAGTCGTGTCGCATCAAAGGGGTTTCAGGCCACTTCCGCCCATGGGTTTTGGGGCCCTTTACACTTGACTATCAAGTTCTGGGCTACATTCGGCCCATGGGTTACGGTGCCCCTAACCATCGATCGTTAGTTTTGAGCGCACGGCCAGTGTTGATTGTTCGACATTATCGCCACACGGAATTCAACACTCTGTCAGCTGTTAAAATATCCTTAGAACTTTCTTAAGTGGGAAGTTTCGGACACAGAATTCGAGAATGTTCTGTGGATCGTGAAATTTTCCGGTTGTTTTCAGCAATCCACCATTTGAATACCAAATTTAGTTGAACGGTAACTAGTGAGCTAAATCATCTACAGATAATCTACAAAAAACATCTACAGATACAGAGAGACAGATACATATTAGCTATGAGTATTGCCCAACTTATGCTATGTAACTTATTTTTCTTCATCATTTTTGATGCCATTTCAACGAATAAGCCTAGAAAATGATGGGATTTGCTAGCTTTCTTCCCAAGCATCAGATGGATGTATACATACATACGTTTCAGTACCAGATTTCAAATCGCAGAACTGTCAATACTTGTAAAGATGTTCCTTCGATCTCTTCGAAGACGTTCAATGTGCAGCCGCTGCTGTTCAGCGCCAACCAGGATGCACGTGAATACGGTGTGATTCGAGCCCAACTTGAGTATGACTTCTCACAAAATAAGGTGAGCACTATGTAGGTGGATAATTTCCACTAGACAAAATAAGTAACCCCTGGTTTTTCGTGTCGTTAATCCTTGGAGCGTCACAGTGCAAGTGGTAGCTTGCTAATTGAAGTTTTTTTTTTAATTTCAGAATAACCTTAAACATGGCAGTTTTGTGTCCTTTTCTCTCCTGTCATACTCCATTCCCTGAATTCTCTCATTCTCACCATTTTAACTTATTATTTACTGCCTACTCTTTTTAATGGCAGGTTATATATTGCGAAATATAACTTTAATGATGCTGAGATATTTGCAAAGCTGCGGACCGCAGGTGTGTGTTTGCGGTGGGGAACGAACGCGCTATTGTCCTTGCCGGGGAGTAACGCGTTCACCACCACACTATGCGGGTCCTTCGTTTCGCCTGTCTCTCAGCTAGTTCTATCAATCTTTTGCCATCAGCAATACCTGCGATCCGGAGTTTTGCAAATATCTCAGTATCATTAACGTTATATTTCTCTCATTCTCGTCAATTGTTGTATCCCTACTTTAATTATTGTAGTTTTTCAAGTTCAGTTCCTTCGTAATGATGAGAAACTGCGAATACTAGTAACTTCGCTGTTCGAAATCTACTCGATTCAAAGCCATGGATCCTGGAGAAATAATAGAAAGTAAAAGGAAATTGCCAGCGCCTCATTTTGGTTTTTGGTCGGTGGTAATCATCTCCATGAATTCCATCAACGAAATCGTTGTGCGTCTGCCTAAACACTTCATAACTATTTACTTTCTTGCCATTTTATCTCAGTATTGATCTTTTATCTGTTCCCTAAGCCGTGTGGTATTCTCGGACATCCCTCGAAGGATGAAGTGCTTCAGATAGTCGATTACTAGTAGAAAATGTCAAAGAGTGGTAAGGAGATGGAAGACATTTTGAAGACGAATAGTTTTCGTAGGGGTTACTTCTGTTGCTTATAGCGATCTTGTAGTCTCTATCTCTCAAATTATGTTCACAGTTGTGCGCCCAGTTGAACTTCGTTCGTTACCTACAATTCTACAGACTTTCGTTGCTTCCTGAATGGTTGGCTCTTCTCATGAGAACGGTGGATCCATAGATTTCCTTATATTTGTGGATCTACTTCCTAATGAAATTCGAGAATTATTAAAGAACACACGCGAAACAGTTTTTGTCTTGGTTTCATTTGAAATCGCTTAGTTTAACTGATGCTGGTTTTCGATTACTGACAATAATCTCTCGTTTACTATAGTATCTGAGGAGTTGAGAACTTCATAGTACTGCATAAGAGACTTTGGCAGATCGCCTTAATTCTATATATAGTAACAATAATGCTCAGATTTTTACAAAACCCCCTAGGTTGGATTCGAACCTGAGATTACCGTTTCCAGGCGTTCACGTGTTGTCCACTACACCATTGAAGCCCTTAATCTGCCCTGGTCTCATCCAGCTCTTACTCTAACGGTACAGTCAGCGTTGCCGTCGTCTATACATAAATGTTCGTAAAATATTCTTACGACTTTAAATATGCTTCGGAAGGGAACTCTTGAATAACTTGAAGTTGAAATTTCGTGTTCTGAAATTTCCATAGCAACACCCTAAATGCCCATAATACATTTGCGGACATTTTCCTGTTCAGCAGGATAAAGTGCCACTTGTCGAATTGCTTTTGTTTTCGAACTACAAGCTTCAATGAAAAGAAGCGACGAAAAAGCGCTTTCATGGGCTTCAGAAAGTCAGGGTTTTATTTTGGTGGGATAGTAGACCTTTATTTTGTAGCGAAAGACCATTAGATTTTATAGCCTTTTATTTTAAACAAAAGAATTCATTATGAGCTGAGATTTTGTGTTCTTAAGTGGAAAGCAGGCATTATTGCACTGTATGCATTGTGCTCAATGCATGTTGGATGTTATATGTTAATAAGACCTGGGTCATAAATCAAGCATAGCATAGTTGAAATTCGTACAATTTTGCCTTTACGATTGTTTCTCGCACGTTTTGTGGATACAGGCGATGTTTTTATTCTCCGAGGGACTCAATGGATTTAGACAAGTTTTCAAAATTTTGAAATTACATTACACTTCTGAAGGTTTTCTAGCTCTCAAGTACAAAGAAAGAATATTAATAGGATTCTCACCGAAAGAGAAACCAGTTACGTTATGAGAAGAACAGATAGCCCTGACGTGTTTGAGTTATCTTATGGACACACCGTAGAGTTTCCACAGCGTTGTTGTTGAATGAACTGGTTAACGTTATTGTACTAGCCCCTGCGTTCTTTGATGTTCTTGAAAACTCAATCGAATGAAGTTCAGTTCGTCTTCGTCAGAATTTTTGAGTAGACACTTTGTTCGAATCGTAGTAGACGTAACCCCGTTTGTATCATACTGGCTTGCTCTGTTTGTGTTACAGTGGCAAGTTCAATATAGCGTAATTAACCAACAGAATATTCGAAGCCCAAGGAGAAAACAATTCTCGAATGGCGTTTTTCTTTTCGAATGCTTATTCGCTTCGAATATCGGAACTGATCGAATCGAGTATTCGTTCTAATCTGTTCGAGATCTGATCGTTCATGATGTGGCCGCGGTGGTCTTTGCCTTACCGCAGTGAAGTTTTCAAACATTTTCTATTATTAAGTGAAACAAGTTCTTTGTGTTCTTATTCTGTCGTCGAATAAGTTATTAGTTAGAAGTTCTAAATAGAGTATAATTATGGAAGTGTTCAGTCGTCAGTTCATTAGCGCCTGATAACAACCGACTTTCATTGAAATGAAGAAATGATAAGCGGTTTTAGCTGTCTGCATAAAGATAGCCTTAACAAATAAATACTAAATATATTGTTTACTATGGTAGTAAGTTGAACTGCACACGTTTAGATCAATGTAAAATCGTCTACGCATTGAAAACAACACGTATCAGACTGCGCTCACGTAAAATAAGAGAAAGAAGAAAAATCCTCTGGGAAGATTTTGTCGTCCGAAGGAAAGGGCAGCAAACTAGTATTCAAGTATATCCGTAAACGTTTAGCACTTAGATTCCGAGGGGTTTTTAGTAAGTTTTCGATAATTGCAGTAAGTGTGGGGTTGAGAACTTTGGAGACGAGACGTATACGAGAGGCTGTGCTATATCTAGAGAGAGATTTGACAGTTTCGTTCCATTTTTTAAAGCTGTTTAAGTTTACAACTTCCAAAAAATCGAAAACAAACTTGATCTTTGAAGGTTACCACGTCCTCATGGGTGAAGTTCCACTTGTTTAAAACATTTCCAAATCCACCAAAGGTTGGCTTCGACAAAGAAAAAACGAAAGAAAATACGGCAAAGATAAGATTTTTGGTCTTCTTAAAGTTAGATTTTCATAGTTGTAGAATAAGAAAATTAGTCTCATATTGGTAACGATTTGTGGATTCTAACTGCTTTTATCCTAACCAGTAAAATTCACTATGAGCTGAGATGTGCTAACTTAGAGTTGAAAGCGGCTACCTTTTGCATACCGTATGAGTGGAAATCAATTCATGTCGGATTTTATCTGTTAGAAATTAGTGGATCATTGCAGTGATTCCTGACCAATGACTATCATCGTTTCAGTTGCTGGTGACGATCATTGATGCTCGAGATTTACCGGCTATGGATCGAAACGGTATGTCGGATCCGTATGTGAAACTATGCATTTTACCGGAACGAAAGCAGAAATACGAGACGAAGATCATTCGAAACACACTGAATCCCATCTACAACGAGACGTTTTTGTTCTCGGTGAGATTTCGTCGACGTCAATCAATCACTATCTGTTATTATCCACTTTTTATGAAGACGGGAATCTGTACTTTAGTTTCTCATGCTGTAAAAACGAAAAGAAATACTCCAAAAACCGTCTTTTCTTGAACCTCAGCATGACTACCGATCAGTACGTATTCTTTAATTGGTAAGGTAACTTGAGGTTGCTAGAGGTGTTTGTTCGGCCACTACGTCTCCACGTCATCTCTCTCAGATTGTCCGAGTCGCTGGTCTACTGTCGTCCATCTCATCCCAGTCGACAAAAATAAAAAATGGGATAAAGTATCCGATTTGCACTTAATGAGAAAAAAAAAGCAATCTATGAGATAACACCATCTTCATCCTGAATTCGCATTAATCGGTGTGGATGAGCACCGGATGGATGTGGATGAGGAAGAGGTATTGGCGTGGTTAATCGCTCTTTAGCCCACACACGAAGCCATTAATGGACGACGTACATGCTTATGATCGTCGTCAGAAATGCATAGATAATAAATATTTAATGCTTTGATGGTTTTCTTACGATCATAGCGAAAACATGAAGTGCTAGAGGTATTTTGTGTTCAGAGACGACACAACGATGCAACAATGAACGCTTTGAACTTAATTGCATCGATTTATTGATTTTTTTCCTCACAAAAGGAAGCAGTTTTAAAGAAGATCGGATATCTCCAGATACCGTTTAACGAGCTACAATCGAAGACATTATTGTTGACTGTCTACGATTATGATCGATTATCGAAAGACGATCGAATGGGACAATTATCGATTCAACTTGGATCGATTGATTTCGGAACAACTACAGAGATATGTCAGCGTCTTTGCAAACCCGAGAACGATGATGACGTAAGTTAGCGTTAAAATCGATTTTAACCAGTTTTTTTTCCAGAAAAATAAGTGTTTTTCCTAGAATTAAACAATCAGTTTCTTAATATTTTAAATCTTCCATGTGACCAGATGTGACATGTTTGGCAAGAAGATGCGAGACTTAATTGGTCCGTGTTAAACTGAATACCGATCAATACATATCTCTACTACTAGCATGTCAATAGTATTTTGGTGTAATATGGTCCGCTTTTTTACTGTAACGTGGTCGCATGCTGCCTGTTTTTGCTTTTACTTAAAGGATAGAGGAAAAAGCTCTCGGCGCTGAACAATCCCTGAGGGATACGTCATGCATTCGACTTCATCCATCATCATTTAAGTTGATTGGATGCATATCTGGCCTTTACAATGACTCAAGATGACCTACCGATGTATCCAGTCAGTGCTGATATCCTCCTACACAGGCATGGTACCAAAGTCCCAGCTCGGAGTAATGGCTTCGTGGACCTGGGGCGAGGGATCGAACGCGATGTATTGCAGGGCACCTCTAACCACTGGACTACACGCGCCCTTGTTTTTAACTTGAAGTAAATATGTGGCTGACTGTCGGAAATTTAGTACCAAACCTGCCTGATGGGATAACAGCACTCGCTCGATGCGTCGGTAGGCTACCCGAGTCATTGTAAAGGGCAGGTATGCATTCAGTCACCTCCAAACTGCTTAGTGAAGTAGAATGCATGGCGCATCCCTCAGGGATTGATCAACGCCGAGGGCTTTATCCTTTCTATCCTAAGATTTGATCCTTAGTAAAACTACTGGTCAATAGGAGAAGGTTAGGTGTAAATTATTAAGTGAAGGGAATGGTTTTTCTAGCCACAGATAGTAGTCACTAATTCGGGTCTAAATTTGAGCCAAGTCTCTGCGAATAGACAGCAGCGGTCCACAATTTTTCGTGGAAGAGTAACGTCCACCTACCAGTAGTAATCTACCAGTTGTGCGTCGCTAAGGGAAACGTGAGTTTTGATGAAGAAATGGTTGATGAGTTAGCAGTGTGTTTATGAATTTGTTTAATTTGATTAGGTTGATTAATGTACATGGTCATGTATCTGTTTATAACTGTTGTCTCGTACCATCGGGGTCATACTGTCCACCTTCTGGATCGACTCTTCTGTAATTTTTTAGTTGGTTATGGATGGAACCACTTTTTTCACATGATACCACGTCAAATATTTTGCGGGTCCCAGAACTTTTTGCATTCGATGTGTTCCCTCGCATCTATTATCCATGAAGGTCTTCGAACATGTTCCATTTGGGTACGCCTGCTGCTTGGCGATTGTTGTCTTTGTTACGAATGTTGTTGAATGCTAATGAAAGTGATTCTCTCTGGAATCTTGAGATAGCCGTGCTGTGGAATTCTCATGTGTATTGTAGGTAGTGTTCTGATCCCAAACAGGTTTCATACAATTCTACCAACCGTAGGGCGATGATAAGCTTGGAGAACATGTGATGAAATCGAACCAGCATCCTTCTAGTATGTACTATATTACTGCCATTGCGCTACGCACCACTTTATAAATGGATTCACTAATGTGTGCTTTTTATTAAAGAGCGGTAGATTCTAATTTCAAGAAGCTATTAGTAGAAGGGAACTGTGATAACCTACACTTAGGGCCCGGACCTGTTTTTTCGCAAACCACTAATACTTTTTCGATAACTAGAAGGAAACGTGATCGGCTTGTAGAAGACACTTTGATCTATCTAGAAGAATAAATGTTGTTCTTTAAAATTACAATAATATTTAAGTTTGGAGGCCATTTAGAATTGAACCTTCGAAACGATGTGAAAATGAATTTAAGGTCTTTAAAATTCCAAACGCAATTGTGGAAGCCATAAACATCAAAAACGCATTTGTTGGCATCATCGTTGTGTTCTAATGGACGAGATGTCGTTTGCTCAAATGTTTTTCGTTTCGTAACACGAACCTCGACAAAAAAAGTGACAGAAGTACGATTTCTGGGTTTCCTAAGTTCAGGATTTTAGCCCGTTGGAATGGAAGGTTATGGTCTTTTGGCGAAATGCTGTAGATTTTAAAGGATTTTATCTCAACTGAAAACATTCACTTTGAGCTGATTTATGTTGAATTAAAGTTCAAAGCGATTCTCATTTCCACACAGTGTGACTGGAAATCGACCCACGTCGGCTCTTAAGTGTTAAGCGAAGCAATAGATTTAAGAACATTCTTAAAAAGGATAAAAGGGATAAAGCTCATTAAGCATCGTTTGGAGGTGATTGAATGCAAATCTGGTCTTCACAATGACTCACGGTGGCCGGCCGATGTATCGAGCCAGTGCTGCTCTCCGCCCAGAAAAGTCTTGTGGCAATTTGCAGATTCCGGAAGGATGGAAGGCTTGGTGAGCCTTGTGCGCGGGGATCGATTCCACGAGTGTGTTGCATGTTCTCTGACCACTGCACTACACGAGCCCTTTCAAGAACTAGAACATTCTTACTCATAACACATTTCTCACTAAACATATCGGTTTAAGGCATAAAACCGTTGCAGAATTTCTTCTTTGCTAATGATTTTCTAGTCGGAATCTCGTTCGCATTTTTTTTTTCGAGAAAAAAGGGCTTCCTATCTCTGTCGGCCAGATGGAACTCCTACATATTTTTGTTGAGCTTGGAGATTACTCTTTACCGATTAGAGTGAAAAGTAAATGCTTTTCTGCTTAGTCACTCGTTTCGTTTACATAGTTGTTTCTATGTTCAGTTGAAGCTCTCAACATATTTCCTTATAACCGAATGAGCATTAATCAGATAATCCTATTAGGCAAATGTACGCCCGACGAGCTACCCGTGGCTACTTTTTTAGCAAGAGTAGTAAACATAAGGAGATTCAAGTGATAAATGTAGGGATGTTACTGAGCCATTACCAAGCGAAATCCACTGCGAAGCTTTTAAGGATGTCATGGGTAAATAGACACTTTGCGAGGGCTCTCTTTAATCAATTATTAACGGAGTTGCAGGAGATAAAGGTTCACTTCGCACTTGTCTTGTCCTGTCGTTGATTGTTGACTGACTCGAACAAGCATTAACGATGCCTCCATTCGGCGCTCTGATGTTCTAAAGTTGCTCGTTGGATTCTTCTTGCACTCGAATAGCATGATATTTTTCTCTAAGATTTCCATGAATAAATTTGACTATGTGGTCAGTGGTTTCTCATGTGCTTGAAATCTTACAGGATCCAGTTGTCTAGCGGTGAGCTCTTGTCTACCAATTGTCACTAAGACGAATCATTTGTACATCGCACCCAATCTTCGACTTATGTCAGCACCCTTGCTCTTTAAACGTTAATGTACTCAAATTCGGAACTTTAGATTCCTACTGTCACATGTGTTACGTGGAAATACTCTTAATATCACTGTGTCGATAGCGTGTTCTCTGAGTGAATATTCGAATAAAGATATGATTACTGTCCAGGAATTCCTGATCTTGGATCTCCCTTCTTGTGCAGCAGTACAGTCTTCACGGTTTTCTATGCAGTAGAAACTCAGCATTCTCAAATGTATTGCAATTGGGAAGAACCGAGCTAATGCGTTGACGAGAGCTGGAAATAGGTACTTCAGATGCTCTGGTGAAATTATATTCGTACCGGGTAGAATATGGTTTTTCATTACCAGAACATGTGGGGTTTTGTGAGGGAGAACCGTTGGGATGACATAGCCGCACACCGGTAGTCTACGCAGATAAGGGAATTTAGTTGCCACTGAGATCCGTACGACGGTTGTCGTTAACACGCTTTGTGTACTCACCTGATTTGCGATATGTTGACTATGAAGGAGGAACTACGAAGGCAAAGAAAGTGGAAACGGAGCAGAGCGTTCCATGTTTTTCTTTGTTGTAGTCACAAATGTTCTTCTGAGCACATCTTTCGAACGAGCATAAGCAGTGGTTTACATCGTAAAAACAGCATTTCAAGCGAACTAAAGATTATGTAGCACGGCTATATAGGAAATTTTTTTCATTTTATTTTATATGACCCATCTTCACGTCCACTGAGCGGATCGCAGCACTTCCTCCATTCGATTCGTTTCCTCGCATCCATTGTCCACGAAGATCTTCTAACTTCTAACGTGTGGATTCAGTTGCTGCTTGAGGAATTTCATTTCATCTTGAATGTCGTAGAATACTGGTCGAATCGATTCTCTCTGGATTCGTGAGACAGCCGGGCTGGAGCGTTTCCAACTGAGCACAGAGTGATTTTTTTTCTCAAACAAGTCCGCTACGATTTCCCTAGTAACCATTCGTTATCATTCTTTGGTTTTTTTTTTGTTCTTGCGTTGTGTTCGTTGTATTTGGCATTAGTGGTAAGAGATTCTGAGGAAAGACCCTCTGTATCTGATATGCCAAAGTGGCATGTATTTTCTGTTCACAACGGGGCAGAGTGGCATAGTGATTTGTATTGTAGTCCATCAGCAAGCAAGGAGATTGTACTACCTCCTCCCCAACGTTGTACACCATCCCACGTAGGTACGTCTTTGCCCGGTCGTCTGCAAGACTTCGAGGAGAATCAACTCAACTAGCATTCTGTGAAATTCGTAAAAAAGTAAATATCTCAAGTAGTAGCCGAGAAACACGCGAAAGTACGAAGATTTTGTGGACGATAAATGCGAGGAAAATGAATTGAATGCAAGACATGTTGCGATCCGCTCAGTAAATCTGATGACGGGTCATGTAAAAAAAAATTTCTGTTTAGTTAGATGTGTAAAATGAAACATATAACGCATGCGAAATTACGAAAAACAAGCAGTTTCTAATAGATCGAACCAATGGATTTTTGTGAAATTTAGAACTCGTACTCTTCCATCGTCGGGTCTTCCTTCTTGGTTGGAGGAATGGGGAAGTGTGTAATTTGTAACCATGGAAAGTTAGCCCAGCTTTGTAATAGGAGCTATACACATTCATGGGTAACTTCCTAAAGTATTTGCAGAATATCACCTATATCACCTGTAGTCCCGTTGATCGTCGCGTGATTCGAGCGGGCGCCAGTAAATCTTCCATCTTTCCCTGCCGCGTGCAAGAGTAGCCAAGTGGATTCTGATCGCTCTAGGGACTTGTTGGGCATCATATCTTTCTCCTAGGCTCTTCATGAAGAACTCTGACAATCGGATCGGTGGTTTTTGTTTGACATCCCGAGGAATCCAGTCACCAAAGGCTCTTGTCTATCGGTTGTCATTCATACGCATTACCTGTCCGGCCCACCTTATCTTCGACTGTTTGGCGTACACAACGGCATCTTTGATTTTTGGTCGTTGACGCAGGTCGGAACTTCGGATTTCTTCCCTTACTTGCGTGACACAGCATACTCCTAGCATCGCCCATGCGACTGCGCGTTCGATACCGCTGAGTGATCTTTCATCCTACGTTAGGGGAGGAAGAACCGTTGAGTCGAAAAGGTGGACACGGAGTCAGGTGTTCAATTTCTCTTCACTACATCCTTGATGCTCTTAAAAGCTCCCGAAGCCGCTCGTTTCCTTCTGCTCAGCTCTACAGCTAAGTCGTTCACCGCATTGATTTCCCGATCTAGATAGACAAAACTGGAGCATTCGGAAATATTCGTTCCATTGAGTTTCACTCCCATATTGTCCTATTCCAATGTTCGCGTGACGTTCTTGAGGGTGGCGCTAAATGACTTTGGTGAGATGGTGTCGCTTTGCCTAACCCCTTTTTTGATGTCAATGTTAGTATCGTTGTAGAATGGTTAAATCTTAATTGTGAAGTTTTTGTACAGCTCATGAAGAATCTTAATGTACTAAGCAGAGACTCTTTGACTATCAAGAGCTTCCATGATTGCCTCTATCTCAATTGAATTAAATGCCTTTTGTAAATCAATGAAAGTGAGACAGAGCGGTGTTTTGTACTCTCGCGATACTTCAATGAGTCTTGTTATTGTGTGGATGTAGTCCATCATACTAAATCCTCTTCCAAACTCTGCTTGCTCACTTGGCTGTTCGTCGTCCAGCGTTGTGTCAATCCTGTTTAGGATGAGTCGAGTGAAAAGTTTGTAGACGACAGACAGCAATCAAATTGGGCGATAGTCACCGATATCGTGCTGGTCGCCCTTCTTGAACAATAACACGGTCTTGCTGGTCTTCCACTGAGTAGGGACCTTGTATTCAGACAGGTAATGTGTGAAAAGCCGAGCCAGTGTGTTAACGAGGACTGGCGGAAGGTTCTTCAGATGTTCTGATCTTATTCTGTCCAGACCTGCTCGATTTTTCACCGACGAAATGGCATGTCGGATTTCGGAAGGGAGAACCGGTGGTACAACATATCCAACCTCTTTTATTTCATATGACGGGAGGTGGACGTGGCTGTCGAAGAAATCTGAGTAGTAATCGTGGATGATTTTCTCCATTGCCTTTCAGGACGCTGTTATTGTTCGGTCTGGGCGTCGGAGCGCAATCATATTGGTGTTGTAATTGGCGAAGCTACGGTGGGCTTTGCGAATGCTTTTTGCAGCCTCTGCAGCTTCGACCATTACTGCTACTCTTTTCTCTTTAGGATCTTCTTTTATCGCCTGTCTGCATCGTTTCTCAAGTTCGGACGTTAGTTCGCGGTTGCCTGCAGCTCGTGCGATTCCACGCTGACGTACCAGTTCGAGAGTCTCTGGAGACAGACGTCTCTTGGTGACCTTCGAACTCTCAGCTTTCATGCCGCTAACGTGAAGATGTTGAATGAGCTGATCGTATTTCTTCGATGTTGTCGACAACGGCATCTTCCCTGCAGCCGACTAATGAATTGAAGTTCCAGTTTACGGTGGTTCTGGGACTTCAGTTTTTGAATTCAGCGGCTTTTTCACCTTTCCGAGAAATCTAGCACGAAGCGAGAAATAGAATCTAGCATGAAGAATACGGTGGTCTGATCCCGTGTAAAATTTTGGGACAACAGCGACATCGGTTAGGCAAAACTTCCTATTTACTATGGTGTGGTCTATTTCGTTATGGTACTCTCCATTGGGAGATTCCCACGTCCGTCGCTGACGGTGAGGCTTCTGGAATTGCGAGTTACCATGAATGGTCTTGCTCACCATGATAAACTCAGATAGCCGGTTACCCTGTTCGTCCCATTCTAATCCATGGGTTCTAATTTGACGTTCCTCAGACGATCTTCTTAGTCCGATCTTTGCATTGAAATCTCCAATGATGACCTTGAAGAATGTATGGTCTTCTCTGTAGAACCTCTCCAAGTCAATGTAGAACGCTTCGACTTCTTCTTCGTCATAGTTTGATGTCGGCGCTTAAACGACGAAGATTGTTAAAGTTGGTATTGATTCGCATGTTTTTATTTGTAATCGTGCGTCCGATTCGGGTTGTAAGCTGTTTGATTGGATCGATGTTCATGGACAAACTCGTGCTGACGAGAACTCTGACTCCGGCGACTCTTCCACTGTCGCGTGTTCCGAGGAACAGCCTTTCTACGGTGTCATAGACGGCGTCGAATCGGTGGCGTCGTTTAGTCTGACCAGGCTGATGACGTCGTACCTTATCCTTCTTACCTGCATGAGCAAGTCTTCCATTGAGGATTCGGATGCAAGTGTACGTGCATTGTAGGTACGGATCGTCACCATAGTTCTTCGTGATCCAGGGAGCTTCCATTCGCCCTGAGATTTTGGCGACGTCTCTGTACTCGTCCTACCCAATGCTGCGAAGTTTGAGGCTCTTTCGAGGTCAGGGGAATAAGGCCCATTTCTTCTACTGTTTTTAGCATTTTTGATGCCCATGTATAGCTTACGGGGCTCTGAACGTGAGGACTGGGTATACTCACGACCTCTCGGCAGTTACCGTTGACAGTTAGGTTTCGCGGGAAGTAGAACGTGTATGAGATAGGCCAACAACTCAGTGATGATACTAATCTTGAGGATTCTGAAAGGAATTCGTGGTTATATTCACGTTTCTTTAGTGAAGAGAGCACACGTAACAACTCTTTATGCGGTGTGGGCGAGTAAAGTATTCGTTGTGGCTTATGGCATTTGCTCGAGAATAGACTGTTGTAATAGTGAAATAATAAGGGGCTGATAGCACAGTGGTAATGATGTTTGTCATCACTAGCATGGTGCTAGTTCGATTTCGCTCCGAGCAAACCAAGCCTTTCATCCCTCCGGAGTCAGGGGATTGGTACCGGACTTCTCTGAGAAAATCTCACTCTTTGCAATCCAATTGGGAACGCTCCAGCTCGACTATCTCAAGCTCGAGGGTGAATTGCTCGACCAGCATTCTACGACATTCAAGAAGAAATGAAAATTCTCAAGCAGCAACTGAAGGCATATCTACAAAAAGTTGGAAGATCTTCGTGGGCAATGGATGCCAGGAAACGAATTGAATGTCGTAAGTGCTGGAATCCGAACAGTACACCTGAAGACGGGTTTTTAAAATAAAAATAAAGTAATAATGGGATAGGTCATATAGGTGATAAAAGAATAAAGGATAAAGCTTTCGGCGTTGATCAATGATGAGTGATAAAATCCCTGAGTGATGCGCCATGCATTCGACTTCATTAACTATCGTTGGAGGTGATTGAATACATATCTGGCCTTTACAATGACTCGCGGTGGTTTACCGACGTATCGACGAGCCCGTGCTGATATCCTCCCAGACAAATCTGATACCAATTCGCCGAACCTGAGTGGATCTAAGGCTTAGGGAGCCATGAGCGCGGGGACGATTCCACGTGTGTGTCGCAGTGGCGCCTCCAACTACTGCGCCACACGCGCCCCATATAGGTGATACTCCATGGAAATTAAATACATGATCCTGTTTACTCATATAAACGACTGTAATGTGCGTAGTGTAGAAACTTTAGTTTCTCCTATTTTTATTTTCTCCTTTTCTCTTATTTTTCAGAATTCTAGGATAGAGGAGTAGATTTTTGACGGAACGTTTTAGCGTTAAATTTCATATGCTGTTGATCATCTTTTTTAGGATCCAGCTTGTCATTAACTACAATGATTTTCTCGCCATTTAAAAACTATAATCTTATGGCTTACCAGCATTCCGTTTTGAACGACAATTATGTGGTCATCATCACATATTGTGGGAATCTTCTCACTTTTTTTCCCATTCGATTCGTTCCTTCGCATCCTTCATCCACCAAGGTTTTCGGATTTGAATGTCAGCTTGGATAACACTTGAGGTTTTTTCCTTGTTTATGAATATCGCTTAGTCACTGGTAGCGCCAGTGCCAATGATGTCGTTTATTAATAACACGGTGCTGGTATGACGCTTTCCCAAAATTACCAGGCCGCTCTGGTACCGAACTTGTGTGGAAATAGTTTGCTCTCTGCAATCCATGTGAGAACGCTGTACTCCCGCTACCCCAGCACTCCAGGGAGAATCGATTTGACCAAAATTCGGCGACATTCATAATGATGACAAAATGCTCAGATAACAGCCAAAAACCACAAGCAAGAAAAATTCGAAGACGTTCATAGATGATGGATGCGGAGAAATGAATGGATTGGAGGTGGTGGGATGCGCAGGGAAGATGTGGAGATGTGTCGTTTAAAAAAATGTCGTTGAATTTTGGTCAACTTGATTCTCATCGAAATCCTGGAACAACTCTGCTAAAGAGTTCCAATGTTCTTAACACATTCATTTTCCGGCCTTCGTGGATTAGAGGAGTTTTGCGAAACAAGTTTGGTACCGGTTTACTAACCCAGAAGGAACGAAGTTTGGTTAGCCTAAGCGAAGTCGAACCAGAGACCATTCATTAATGCATGGCATCTCTAAACCACTGAGTTTTCCAAGATTTTTAAGTGAACAAGGTATTTTAAATTTGAATTTAATTTGGTAAATTTAAATGAGATTTGCTTACCTTTAGAAAGCACGGGTCCTCGTATCCTCTTAGGGTGGGTGGGTGGGTATCCTCTTAGGGTGGGTGGGTGGGTATCCTCTTAGGGTGGGTGGGTGGGTATCCTCTTAGGGTGGGTGGGTGGGTATCCTCTTAGGGTGGGTGGGTGGGTATCCTCTTAGGGTGGGTGGGTGGGTATCCTCTTAGGGTGGGTGGGTGGGTATCCTCTTAGGGTGGGTGGGTGGGTATCCTCTTAGGGTGGGTGGGTGGGTATCCTCTTAGGGTGGGTGGGTGGGTATCCTCTTAGGGTGGGTGGGTGGGTATCCTCTTAGGGTGGGTGGGTGGGTATCCTCTTAGGGTGGGTGGGTGGGTATCCTCTTAGGGTGGGTGGGTGGGTATCCTCTTAGGGTGGGTGGGTGGGTATCCTCTTAGGGTGGCATGGGTAATAAGCATAAACACTTAGTAGATTCTTCTAAATGCCAAAATTGGCAGGAAATCAAAAGAGTTATCACTGCATGTTTATATATTTTGCCTGTAATTACTGGATTTCAATGGTTCCTTTAGAATAAATAATGCAAAATTTTGTGCTTTTCTGCAGAAGGAATCTCGACTTGGCGACATCTGTTTCTCCACGAGATATCGCCCAGCAACCGGTACTCTCACTCTCACCATAATGGAAGCCCGAAACCTAAAGAAAATGGATGTCGGTGGATCATCTGGTAGGCACTTGCTTGTTTTGATTGATAGGTTCTACCATTCTAAGTGTTGTTCATAAGTAGATAAGATTTACTACATCATATGTCGTAACGGCTGATGTCTAAATACGTCGTTGTGATGAATGCTGCTATTTAAATGCTGATACTCGTTTGCTACTTGGACGGCCCATCTTCACTGGTTGTGTGGGCTCCAGCGTAATCACCACCCCTCGGAGATTTGTTGGTTGAACCATTGTGGTTCACTGGAATCCCGAGATCAGCCTAGCCAAAGTCTGCCCCAGGTCTTCAGCATCACAGGCAGTCGTAACCCTCGTGGATCAGAGGGAAATTTGCCACCATGCGACTTTGATACCAGGACGGTGATGGATTCTGGAATTGATTTACTTTTAGCTAGGGTTCCTGATGGGAACGCCGTACTCCTCAGCTTGGGAGACCCTACCGGGGAGACGAATCCCTCCGTGCATCGCAGCCCGACACCCAGGAACACCTTCCAGCTACGATGATGCGGTAAACCGTTGTGAGCTCTATTTAAATACTCATTGGAAAAATCGCTATTACAGTTCACATCGTGTACCCTTTCACGTAGAACAGAAACTTGTACATTTGGCATTCACTGTTTGGCAACGCTTTTCAGTGTCTTCTGTAAGGAATTTTTGTAAGAATTTTGTTGCCGGATGCAAATTTTCTTCGAATAGCTTTTTGATCAAGTCGGATCATCTTACAAAATTTTGAAATTTCATTCCACCTAAACTGTGAAAGCGACATAACAAATTCAGTGAATTCATTGTGAATTCATCGTGCACGAACGAGTCTGAACTGATTTGTGGCGAACAGAATTCGTAGCAGTACGACAAATAGTTGAGACCAGGATAAGGCATCTAAGACAGCGGATTGCTTCTCGGTGTCACAAACCCATAGAGTCGTAGAAACCGACCAATGGATTCCACTTAAGCCTTTGTTCGAGATAGGTTGCTTACAATGGCAATAGTTCTTGTCTGAACTTGTTTTCGATAACACCATACGTTTCCAACTCCAAAAAATCGGCTTATAAGTAAGAATAAATGCGAATTTGATTAGTAAGGAAGCATATGGAAAGTAGTGCTGACTTGTAGCAGCAAACGTTGTATTGAATACTCGTGAGGAATTGGAAATGAGGATGCGCTGAGTAGGATCACATTATGGAGGTGAATTCAGATATTGAAGATGAGCTTTACTTTTCAACTAGGCTTGCGATATTCGAGTTACTGCTATAGCGCATAATATGGCCTAGCACGTGGCAAGAGACCTCCTTTTCCATCGTAGTGATTTGCATTCTGTTAATAACTATAATGAACTACTCAAAATAGAAGTTTAATCATCAAAAAATAGAAGGCTTTATCGGTGACCTGAAAATGCTTAGTCATACTTTCAATTTTATTGGTAAATACTTAGGGATTTAACTTCTTCTTGACCAATGCCATCGGCATCAGCTTTAGCAGTAACTCGACAACATTTAGTTTTTCATGGCTGTCCCGTGGGACGGCGCCTGATTTAACGTCCTTACGAGCTTGCTGGTTTTTCGACAATAGACGATAATTTTTCGATAACTGGAGAACTTATGAAGTTGAGGACATGATAGGAATGCAGAAGAGACTTTTTGTTTACCTTTCTAGGGCTATACGTGGGATATGTTTGATTTCTCATGGTTATTTACTATGTTTTACTAGTGTGTATCATGCATACACATTTCGAACTGCTTTACAATTCATGCTGAGTCTTTTGCAAAGCGATTTGGAGTGAAACAGGAATCAAGGAAATCATTATTCGTCGATTGGTGAATTCGTCCATAAAGGATTTTTGAAACATATTAAGTGTACAAGATAGCTTTAAATGGACGACGACCACTGCAATATCTGTGCTGGATAAGCGATTGATTAGTAAAAGTAAAGGAAGGCAGTTCTGTGCGCCAAAATAAACCACCAGAAGGGATAAAACCTCTATTAGGGCAAAATCATACGGGTCACTTCCTCGATGTAGTTAGTATCACTTCTATAGGGGTTACTGCGCGTAAATGTTAGTGCCATCTTTATTTCAAGAACAGAGTATGAAAAAAAGGGAAAGAGAGGAAAGAAATTCAACAAATGCGAATGTACTCCACCTCTTATGGTGGATGACGTTCATGAAACGGATGATGTGAGGTTCCTGATTGGTATGAATAAGTCAACAGATATTGCGTGTCTTTTCGACTCTCTCCATTTGCAACATCTTTTCTCTGTTTCCCTACCTTTCTTTCCAATGTTTTTTTTTCTCATTAAAAATTCACGCTAAAATGTGATGTTGTCCGAATCTGTTGTATGGATGGAGTGATGACAAAGTCAGTGGTTAGAGTATCAGACTTTGCTGTTCAGATATTTTCACTAGTAGGATCCTTTCATAAATCACATGGGACTAGATTCATTCACCAAATCAGTGGGATTGTGAGCGTGACGACACTGAAAACTGATGGCTGACATGCGTGGGTAGCGCTACGAATATAAATATAGAAAAAAGAATTAGCCTAATACTATACCACCCGTATTGTGTAGATTTCGGCAAGAACACAAGAACAAAGAGCGGTTTCTTCATATTTTCGTGTAAGACAGCTTGGATGTGGTAAAGGAAAAATAGAAGGTAAAGCGTTCGATGTTGATCGCTTCATGGGGGATACATGCATTATGCGTTCAACATCATGAAACATCGTTAGTTACTGAATGCATATTTGGTTAACACAATAATTTGTACAACTACAAGATTGCTGAGATATTTACAAAACCGAGATCAGGATAGCAGGTGTTTGCTGTGGGGAACGAACGCGTTATTGTCCTTTCTAGGGAGTAACGCGTTCACCACCACACTATGCAGGTTCTTCGTTTCTCCTCTCTTTCAGGCTAGTTCTATCGATCAGTGCGATAATAACTTGTATTTCTTATTGATGTATCGAGTCAGTGCTTTTTATGCCAGACAAGTATGGAACCAATTCTTCCGCATCGATCCAGCTAACAACTATATTTATTGGAAGGATCTGTAACCACTGCGCTACGTGCGTCTAGTGGAAACTGATATTCGAAGTGTTTCAAACGCTGAGTAAATCTTCACTCTGAAAGTGTTTGGGCATATTTTTTGGCTTCTATAGAAATAAAATAGTTCGTCTTTTAGGAAAGATTTTCATGTTGTTCATCTTCAGTCATGTTCATGTCTATTCACACATAAGTGTATTCAATTTGTATGTTTTTTCTTCCCAGTCTCCCATTAATGCCGTCATTTTGGTTTGTATGATGAGAAAATGAGATTGCTTAGGTTCTACTGCTGACAGGAAATTAGTATTCAAATTTCACGGAAAACAATGTTGTCTTATGACGTCAGATTACGTCATAAAAGGAAGCAAATGATGAGTAGGAAATGATTCGCTGGATACTATACCGGATTGCTTCGGGTGAACATTACGAAGGAAAATACAGTTTATCGCAGGAAGTGATTTTCTGCTGATGATGAGTGTCTCCCAATTAATTCCCACACTTCGAGATGATTTACTATGAAAGCGAATATATTCAAAGAGGTTTACTTAACACTTGGCGTTTCTGATGTGAATTGGTCTACACTTACGCGATGCGAAAGTAACGGCTGCTTTCGACTTTGAGCCAGTATATCCCAGCTTAAAATGAACTTTATTAAATTTAATGAAAATTGTTACAATCTAGGAACTATTGCCTACAAAGTAAAGGCTCTTTTGCTTTACTTCTGTGATTTCTGATTGATTGAAAATTCTGATTTCTTCTAACCCATCGAACTTTTTTGTGCACTTCTTTTCATCGAAGCTCGTATTTCGAAAACGAAAGCAACTGAACGAGCACTATTTCGTCCATTAGAACACGATGATGTCACCTGTGTTGTTGAGGCTTGTGACTCACGGGATTCCGCTTGGAATTTCAAGATTTCATTCTCACTTGTTTTGGAAATTTTACCTCTGAACAACTTTCAAACTCAAGTAGCACTTTTAAAAAGCTCTGCTTAAGTAAAAGCAGCAAAGTGCCTTTTGGAAGCCGGTTATGTTTTGGATTTCTCAAATCCTCTAGTTAACGAAAAATGTTCAACATTAACAATGCGCACGTTGTCGTACTAATGGCTGTACTATTTCGGGTTATCGTGAGATTGAAAGGTTTTAAAAAAATTCACTAAATTTCGCAGGCTTTCATCGACCAGGTACAAGTTTTCTTATCCAACTACTATGAAGTCCTGACCTGAAAACTGCAAAACATGTTTTGTTCACTTTTGCTTCAGTGTTGTTGATAGTGATGAGTTTTTTTCTGCTGACAACATTATTCATAGAAAAAGGCACTGAAGCAACGGCGTTGTTTCCTGCATCCCATCCTTTTTTGTTATCCATGGCGCCTCCCAACTGTTTACCGTTTCATAGTGGCTTGAAAGCGTTCCTGGAAGTCTGGCTACCATATACGTAAGGGGATTCATTCTAGTACCAACGCCTACCAAGCTGAGAAGGAGTACGACGTTTCCGTCCGTAAGCCCAGCTAAAAGGAAATCGGTACCAGGAATCACCATCGTATACCCCTGTGATTCACAACGGCTGCGACTGCCTGAGGTGGTGACGACCTGGGACAGACTTTGGCCTGGGTGACCTCGGGTCTCCATGAATCACAATGGTTAAGCCAACAAGAGTCCGAAAAAATGAAAATCTCGCTAAGGTCTGCACAAGCAGTGAAGACGGGCCATCCAAGTGTTCACGAAAATATCCATGGCAACCCACTAATAAGCCGAGGAAGATTTCGTGAATTGTTGGACAATATAGGTTTTGATAGGTTGCCAGAAGCTCTCATTATTTCGGATTACAGATCCATACGTGAAGATTTATCTCTATCACGGACGAAAGTTGTTAACCAAGAAAAAGACGTCACGTAAGTATCGTACACTCAATCCGTACTACAACGAGAGTTTTCAGTTCAAGATTGAGCCGGATATAATGGATGTGAGTAGTTTTCTATTTCCACCTTACTTTTAATGTCTAAGTTACGTGGCAAGGGCTATCAATTTATTGACCTAAGCAAAACTAAAAAAACAAAGCAAAACTATAGGGCGCGTGTGGCGCAGTGGTTGGAGGTGCCACTGCGATACACACCTGGGATCGATCTCTGCGCCTCTGGCCCACCAAACCTTCCATCTCTTCGGGGTCGGCAAAAGGTACCAGACTTGTCTGTGGGAGGATAGCAGCACTGGCTCGATACATCGGCCGGCCACCGCGACTCATTGTAAAGGCCATATATGCATTCAATCATCTCCAACGATACTTAATGATGTCGAATGCATGACGCATCTCGCAGAGATTGATCAACGCCGAAAGCTGTATTCTTTATCCTTTAAGCAAGACTATCTCCTTTTTTTGCTTCGTCGTGCTCAACATTTTTGTTTTTTGGTTCTGACGTATAAAGAAAATCTGTGTTTAGCCGGTCGTGGATGATTTTTGTTGCATAAAATGTTGGGAATAATAAGCTTGTAAAATGTAAAATTTAAATTCAAATAGTTAAATTTCACTTTTATTCACTGCCTCATCTTTTCGCAGCAGGGTATTACGTGAAGTACAACTACAATTATTCTGAGATATGAGCAAAACTTGGAATCTCAAGAGAGCTTCGAACCCGCAATTACCCATTCTGGAGCACACGTGTTATCCACTAAACCTTTGAGGTCTTCGCTTCGGCATTCTTTCAGCCGATTTTTTTAACCCTAACTTGATACTTAAACGGCCCGCACTCACTAGTTGTGCAAGCCCAAGCGTAATCACCGTTTTTCGGAGATTTGCTGGGTAAGCCATTGTGGTTCTCTGGAATTCCAAGGACAGCCTGGCCAAAGTCTCTCCCATTTTAACCTAACGGTGCTATAAAAGTTAAATAGGAGTTAAAAATTGTCACTTAGACTGCAGCTTGCGGATAACTACTGTTGGAAACGATAGACTGAGAGAAATGCAAAGGAAGGACCTCGATGGTGTAGTGGATAATCCCGGGAAGAGTAACCACAGGCTCGAAGCCCGCCTGAGGTTCCGAGTTTTGCTCAAATCTCAGCATCATTGCGGTTGCACTTCTCAAAGAATCATTAAAATTGTCAGCTTTCTTAAAATCACTCCGATTAATAAAATTTAATACGTTTGTATCGATGTTTGCACCCGTTTGAGAAGGGAGAAGCGTGGATTGCGAAGAAATGGTAAAATGAGAAAGTGAGAAATTAGATATGAACGACAATAGAGTATATTGAGATTTTTGACACTTGTAATTTGTAATGCAAAAGCACGGCTGAGAGAAAGGCGAAACGAAGGGCCCATATGGTGGGATGGTGAACGCGTTAGCCCCCTGAAAGGATAAAAGCGTGTTCGGTCCTCACTGTAGACACCAACGGTCCAGAGCTTTGCAAATATCTCAGCTACCTTGTGGTTATATTTTACATAAGACCCTGCCATTAAAAATTGGTAGGCAGTAAGTAAAAATTGACGACAATAGAATATATTGGGGTTTTTGATTCTTGTAATTTTTAACTTAAAAGATGTTTGCAGAAAGTCCATATTGTTGTCTCCGTATGGGATTATGACAAGATGAGCAAGAACGACTTCATCGGTGAGGTTAGTTCCTCCTGTAGTACTACAGTTGCCAATTAAAAAGTGGCTAGTAATACATCACCTGTATCACCTGTAGTCCCGTTGATCGTTGAGTGACTCGAGCGGGCGCCAGTAAATCCTCCATTTTTCCCTATCGCGTGCAAGAGTAGCCCAGTGGGTTCTCCTCGCTTTAGGGACTCGTCGAGCATTATATCTCTCTTCTAGGCTTTTCGTGAAGAACTCTGACCATCGGGTCGGTGGTCTTCCTGCAGTACGTTTGACATCCCGAGGAATCCAGTCACTAACAGCCCTTGTCCATCGGTTATCATTCATACGCATTACGTGTCCGGCCCACCTTATCTTCGACTGTTTGGCGTATAGAACGGCATTTTTGATTTTCGATCGTTGACGTAGGTCGGAGCTTCGGATCCCATCCCTTACTTGTGTGAAACGGGATACTCCTAGCATCGTCCTTTCGACAGCGCGTTTGATAACGCTGAGTGGTTTTTCATCCTGCTTACGTAGCGACCAGGTTCCTGACGCATATGTTAGGGCAGGAAGAACCGTTGAGTCGAAAAGGTGGGCACGGAGTCGGGTGTTCTTTGTCCTCTTCACTACATCCTCGATGCTCTTGAAAGCCCCCCAAGCCGCTCGTTTCCTTCTGCTCAGTTCTGGAGCTAAGTCGCTCATCATATTGATTTCCCTGTCATAGACAGCGTTGAATGGGTGGCGTCGTCTCGTCTCGGCCAGGCCGATGACGTCGTACCTTATCATTCTTGCTTGCATGAGTAAGTCCTCTATCGAGGACTCTGATGCAAGTGTACGTGCGTTGTAGGTACAGATCGTCACCATAGTTCTTGTTCTAGGCAGCTTCCATTGGCCCTGAGATTTTAGCAGCCTCTCCGTACTCGCCCTACCCAACGCTGGGAAATTGAGGGCTCTTTCGGGGTCAAGGGAATGAGGCCCGTTTTTTTTGCTGTGTTTAGCATATTTGATACCCACGTATAGCTTGCTGGACTCTAAACGTGTGGGCAGCGTATGCTGACGAGTAGCTTGCCAAGCTGTCCCAGAGTGGACATGAAGCTTATTTGTTGGAAGCGACTTCTAACCGCACGCATATACTTTCCTCTCATTTGATTGCAGGCTTTTGGCCGAATTGATCTCGTAGAATACAATCCGTATAAAGCGAGAACACATTCACACACGCATGCATGAATACGCCTAGCAAATACACAGTGTGTGCCAAATCGGCGCAGCAGAAACAGGCAGTCCATCCCCTGGATCCACCTGCGTCTCAGGGAAGTAAAGGTCGCTTTTGCTCCGCGATTAACCCCCTGTCCGCCACCTGGGGACGCGCCACGTAGCCTCGCGACTAACCGGCTCGAGATCCCTCATATGAGGGAGATCCGTGGGGCTAGTAATACATGCATGCATGGAATAATTGGCATTTATCCTCGTCCCTAACCAATGTTCACCAGTTTACTCAAATTTATGTTCTGGTGAAGAACTCCCTTCAACTCCTTTGTTAGCCAAATTAGTGAACGAACGCCCAAGAAGTACAAATTTATCGATTTCTTGACTATTCGAGCTGTTTTGCAGTATTCATATAACAGTTATATTTAGGTGACACTCTCTTCTCGTGCGCTCAATTTACCACAGGTAGGGTTTTCAATAGGTCGAATACAGTAGCCAGAGAAAAATTCTGCTCGTGCACATTTTGACAGTTTCACTCATGAGTATAGTATAGTTCTATTCCAATTGAGTTATTCCCGGTTTTTTGTAAAGTACCAGGTTGTAATGTCTAACTTAGAATATTTTTGAATATTATTTTTTATGCGACCCGTGTTCAAATCTCTTGTGGGATCCTAGTTCTCACATTTGGTTCATTTCGTCGCTTCCATCATTGACGAAACGCTTCCAATTCTTACGTGTGGCTCCAGCTGCTGCTTGAGGATTTTCATTTCATCTTGAATGTCAAATACTGGTCGAATTGATTCTCCCTGGAGTTCTGAGACAGCCGGGCTAGAGTGTTTTCAATTGGGTTGCAGAGAGTGATTTCTTCCCGGAAAACTCCGGTACCGATTGCCCGAAACCGGAGCGATTAGAGGCTTGATGAACCTGATGCGGGATCGAACCAGCACCGTCATCGTGGGCTGGTATTATTACTTCTGTGCTATCCGTCCACTTGATGACCAATTTTGAAGATTACTTTTATTAATACGGTGTTAAGAAAAAACTCAGTGAATCCAGATAAAAAAAAACAACTTCACTTAGTATTTAATCTGTGGTCGTTTGACATATATCACCCGACGCTCAAATTTGCATGCCTGCTTCGTGGCACCACGACTAATTCCATTTTGGTTATTCCAACAGGACAACTCGGCCGGACTGAAATTGAGTACATAGCTAACACTGCTAGTTTTTATTACCATAAAAGATTCAGCTGGAGCAATCGAGGGCTTGAGAATGTCATACAAGCTTTGCTTTATCGATCTAGTGGTATACTTGTTACTACTTTCTATATTTTACTGTGATCCACCATCCTACTACACCTTTGTCGGTAAGTATTTGGGAGCACTTTACAATACATGCTGAATCTATTCTGTTAATTCTTATATCTGTGATTTCTATGCGATAACTCTGGTCCATTTAAAATGGGAAAAACAGTGGATTACTGAGCAGAAACTAAATTTTGTGTGCTTACTAGAGGACTTGAACAGTTGAGAACTAGATGGTCTTGTAGAAGCACCTCCGCTCTCCATCGTTTTTAGGGGTACAATAGCTATTCAAAACTGTTCACGTTTATCTCGGTTTAAGGCTTAAATTCCCAAGAAAATCCCAATTTTTATGGCAGAAGAGTAAGAGAGGTTGTGTATTTCCAGTGAAGATTTCTAGATTTGACACTTTTTATTACAATTATTACCAATGTGGCGCGTGTGGCGCAGTGGTTCGAGGCGCCACTGCCAACCACCCGTGGAATCGATCCCAGCGCCCATGGCCCACCAAACCTTCCAATTGTCCGGGGTCAGCAAATGGTACCAGACTTGTCTGGGAGGATAGCAGCACTGGCTCGATATATCGGTAGGCCACCGCGAGTCATTGTAAAGGCCAGATATGCATGCATTCAATCACCTCCAAATGAAGTCGAACGCATGGCGCATCCCTCAGGGGTTGATCAACGCCGAGAGCTTTCTCCTTTTATTTTTTTAATAACACGTATTCCTCCATAATATGAGATTGATATAAAGGAAGAAGTTTATTTGCCTAACAACTAGCAATTAATGACGTTCATTCTAAGCAATATATGATAACTAGAAAGGATAACAGCTTTTCGGCATGTGTGAACTGAAACTAGAAATCAATGGCAACATAAATGATGTATATCGATTGTGATCCTTCCATAAGTGGAGATTTGGTGCTTTTCGTAGTGGTGAGGTTTATGTACTATTTGCTTGATGAATGAACTTGATTCTGTTCCCAGAATTTTTGAGCATGCCTTAACCTTCATTTACCTCCTATTGTTTTTTCGTGGCACGGTACTAGGTGAACTGCAATCACCAAGATTTTGTGATATGAGCAAAACTCGGAACCTTTATTAGATTTCGAACTAGCGATTACCCTGACCGGCGGCTCACGTGCCATCTACCCCAACATCCGAGGTTTACCTTCATTTTTGCTGCGCTGATTTTTTCGTCACATGTAATATGCATTGAAGAATTTGTCCGAGAACAGTTAGGAAGTAGATTTTCGTAGAGCACGTCTCAATATCTGTGTTCGATAGGCAATCGACTGAATGAAAAAGGTACATTGAAACAATAACGAGTGTAAGAAGAAAACAATCGATTTCTCTAGGTACGTTAAGTCGTCAGATCCTCGGATTTCCCATCAACAAAAAATGCACTAGGAACTGTTGAAAACACAACATCGGACACTATGATAGTGAGGGATAGAAAAACTGCTTGGTCCATCATGTTCAGGCAGACGGCGTTCCATTTTCAATCAGCAACTCATTGTTAATCCATTTGGCATCAAGGCGATGAATCATTTGTGGCGCATGGAATGTATAGATGTCGCACCAATGAACAAATCGCGAAACGAACTCAGATCTAGGGGCAGAACAAATACAAAGTGCTGACAGGAATGCGGTTGCATCATTGACAACTTTAACGCATTGCGATGTACGGTACAAACATTTAAGAAATGCGGGAAACTCACTGAAAAAAAATGGAAGTCTTATGGTCAAAACCCCGATGACTGTTAATCCAGCGAAATGGTGTAGTCCACCACCGAAACGTAACTGTGGTGACGGGTATTGATTGGCATTGTAATGAGGCACGGACGAGTTTAGCAGTTTCTTAAAGCTAAGGAAAAGCTAAAAGCTAAAGCTAAGGAAGAAAAAAGCTCGTCTCCATTGGGCCAGTCATGCTAAATGGAGCAGGTCCGTTGTGGGTGATTATACTGAGTGTAGAAAGAGATTTCTATGCACCAAAATAAACCCTGGGAGATATAATGACCTCTGTAGCGGTCATACCGGCCACTGTGTCCCACTGTAAATGGCCTCCATAGAGGTTTCTTCTTCGCGAATGTGTAAAACTATCTCTTATTAAGTACAGAGTTGATGGTAGTAAAATGTGATAGCTAATGTACCATGCTACATTGTCATATGTGCTTTCAGGTTACACATGCATGTCACGAACAGTGGGCAGAAATGATGGCTTCTCGGCGTCCTGTCGTGCAGTGGCATACGCTACAAGAACGAATGGAAAAGGAGAAGGACAAGAAAAAATCGAAAAGTTTCTCGTGATGTGACCAAGACCGTGCTGTTCGTGGAACAATCTGAACAGCACGGTCTTGGTCACATCTTGCTGGCACGTGGGAATGTCGTTTGTTTCATGTGTGAACGAATGAATTCCTGGAGGATTCCCCAACAAATATCGCTTATTGGTGAAATCAAGACGTTTAACGACGTTATCGTTATTGGGTTTTTCTTTCAATGTTGAATATCTTGCTTTCGTTGAACTTCTTCTAATTGGTCGGTGTTGCTCGAATTTGAGTGTGGATGGCACGGTCATATTTCATGGATATCCGGAGCCGTAATCTACGACTTTTCTATTTTGTTCAACTCTAACCCCTTTACCTCCTCATTACTATGCTCTTCGATTTCACTGCTTATTGTTTCTTCCTGTAAAGTTCTCTCTTTTCAATGAACTTTTTCTTCTTTATAAGGACTTCCTTTCCATCATCGTCTTCCTCATTTTCCGTGGGTGTGTCGTGTCACTTTTTTCCTTGATGGCTTCGTTAGAAGAAAAAATAAGGGAAGCATTTCTTGAGATGTTATTAGGAATATAAGACGTTGTTCCTCATCCTCAATTCCTCAATTCAATTCCTCATCATCTTTTAGTAAACTTATTTCAGAAAACATTTCGAAAAGTTTTTGATGAATTGCCTACGCAGTGGGAATGATTAGTGCAGGGCTATTTTCATTATCTTACTGGTTAAAAAAAAGAAAACCCAGCGCTTTTCTGATTGGCAGGGATTTTCTTAAAAAGGGAACACGAAGGTTTCTTGCGAGTGGTTTCATTCTTGACGTGAAATATGATGGTCCATCGGTAACGAACTTACTTCGGTTATCGATTTTATGAGAAAAAATCCATCGGATCATCTCATCCTTCACTCTCTTCGTTTACATTTTTATAGCCTTACACTGTTATTCTCCAGTAAATGCCATGACTAAGTCATAATTCATTATATTTTATCAGTTGCGATCATATCCTAGAGTTAGTATGGAAATTTCTGGCTGGTACCTCTGAAGAAGACACATCCATATGCGGACCTCACAAACTGTTTTGTGTCTCTCATCGTTCTTCACTCTTTGGGTCTAGGCTCATGAATATCGATTTTTCCGCTTGGTGAAGGCATCCTATTGATTGATATTGTAATTCTAATCTGCTGTATTTATTGACATATGAGAAAGAGATTTTCTACACAAGTGATTATGATGGATTATTGAACACTTTGGTACACTTTGGATGTTGATCCTCGTACGAGTTTAGTTGTAAAGTAATATATGAAACAATATATCCTTAGTCTTAAGTCCGTTTGGCTTTTCCTTTTTTCCCACCATTTTATCACTCAAATCAATCGGTGTTTAATCTTTTCTTAAAGATTTATGCGAATAAAAGGTTTTGTGATTTTAAGGTCGTTGTAGCTTCCACGAAATTCCTCCACCTTGTGAAAGCAAATGGAGTTGCATGGATTAAAAGATGGAAGATGAATGGATGGTGAGGAAAAATTCGGAAAGAGAACGTGAAATTTCACCTCATTCCAATTTCAGAAAAGAGGACTGATCGGACGATATGTCCGTACCCCCTTTATAAGCCAGAGTGACGTGGCTATTGAGGAGATCCGTGTAGTAGTGGTGAATGGTTTTCTCCATTACCTTCCTGGAAGACGTAGGCGTGGGACTTCTGGAATTGCGAGTTACCATGAATCGTCTTGGTCGCCATGATAAATTCAGAGAGCCGCTAACCCTGTTCGTTCCATTCTAATCCATGGGTCCTAATGTGACGTTCCTCAGACGTTCTTCTTGGTCCGATCTTGGCATTGAAATCTCCAATGATGACCTTGAAGAATTGTCTGAAAAAAGAATATTGTCTTCTCTGTAGAACTTCTCCAAGTCCATGTAGAACGCTTCGACTTCTTCTTCGCCATAGTTTGATGTTGGCGCGTAAACGACGAAGATTGTTAAAGCCGGTGTTGATCCACATCTTTTTAATCGTAAACGTCCGATTCGGGTTGTAAGCTGTTCGAATGAATCGATGCTCATGGACAAACTCGTGTTGATGTGAACGCCGACACCACCTACTCCTCTACTGCCGCAGGTTCCGAGGAACAGTTCTCCTCCCGTGTAACAGACGGTGTTGAATGCGTGACGTCTTCCTATCTTGGTCAGTGCGATTACGTCGCATCTTGCCCTTCTTTCCTGCATAATCAATTCTTTTATCGAAGACTCAGATGCAAGTGTGTATGCATTACAAGCGTAGATCATCACCTTAATCATTTGCGATTCAGGCTGCTTAGAATGGCTCTAAGATTTTAGCCAATTCTCCGTACTAGCCTTTCCCAACGCTGCCACACGACGTGCCCGTTCGGGGTCAGGGGACTGGGGCCGTTTCATTCAACTATGTTTAGCTTTTTGAAATCCACGTCTAGCTTGCTGAGCTTTGAATGTGCGGACTGGACTGGGTTTACTCACAGGTAGCTTGCCAGTCCCCGCCAGAGCAGACGCGGGTGCTTATTCATTGGCGGCGACTCATAGCTACCTCCTTAGTGCTACTCAGTTGCTTGGTTGCAGGTTTTTGGCCCTACTCGTGGAACACAATCCGCGAGGATGAGGACACACTCACGCACGCATGCATGAATAGTTCCTGATAAATACAAATTGTATGCATGAAATCAGCGCAGCAGAAACAGGGAGTCGATCTCCTGGCTCCACCCGCATATCATAGAAGCAAAGATAACTTTTGGTCGGCAATCAACCTCTCAACCGCCCACCTCGGGACACTCCATGTTGCCTCGCTACTAGTCGGTATGATCGGCATCCCTCTATGAGGTGGTTCCGTGGTTGTCTGTGATTGTAGAAAAACTAACTTGATACACAATGTAACTTGATACGTCGGCAGGCCACGACAAGTATACCACACTATACATTTAATCAACAATTAGAGTGCATAGAGATGAATGCATGGAAGTGAATGGAATTGAATGCATGGCAGATCCCGCAGGGATTGATTAATGCGAAAATCGTCATCATTTATCCCTTTATGGCTGAAAATCTACAACGAATGCGAATCAATGCAACGAATAATTCCTAGATTATTCCAATATAAGCCGCCCAAAGAATAAACTACAGGGCTAAATTGTGTGTGAGAACAGCAAAGTGTAAAAATGAAAGGATTTCAATGGTTGCAATTATATATGAGTGTGTGAGAAGGGTACATTGGAGAAATCGTGACTTCTAGCGATTACGGAATATGTGAAAAGTATAAAAAACAATCCAAAAAAAGAGGGAAAAATTAGAATAGAAGCGAGAAGTGGGATGAAAAATAGGAAGTGAAGACGTCATCTACAACATCAGATTGCGAGAAAAACAGTTCAGATTACGAGGTGTCTGCAGAGACATACTTTTTGAAAGCACAGTGGTGAAGAAGTAATTTGGAAACGACCAGTCCTTCCACATACTAAGGAGATACCTATAAAAGTTGCCCCTGTTGCCCATCCTGCAGTGTCGGTAGAACGTCGTAAGTTGCAAACTACGGTGCTCAACTACAGCAGTGCCTGAGTATCCACCGTGGAATTCAAACCAGTGAGTGAAAAAAACCACTGGCCCGAAAAGGAAGTTTTGTTGTTTAGTTTTAGGTGCAGAATAGAGCTATTCTCAGCCAATGTCCACCACATCATCTGTGTTGCACAAGATATCTATCGATTGGAAAAAGTGTGCCAATAAAATTCTATTCGGCAAGATAACAGTCAGAAAGAAAATGAGTCATATATAGCTCACCTCGTCGTGAATATGCTAATTGGTTTCACAGCTTTAATCTTTTATGGCAAATGTCATGGTGATACGGGACTAAAATTTCCTTTGCCCTCTTCAGATGAAGTTTTATTGCTTTCTGTGAAATAAGCATTTCCCTTATTAATTTTAATGGAATGATACAGAAACTGGATGTTCTGTTTTACGAACACTACCAATGATTCCTACAGTTCCGATCTCACTTCATGTTCAGTTTTGGTTAAACAGTTAGTAGTACTTGATATTTGATATTTGAACGGCCCATCCTCACTGCTTGTGCGGGCTTCCCTAATCACCATTTTTTGGGGCTTTGCTGGTCTAGCTACTGTGTTTTCTTGGAGTCCCGAGGTCAGCCTAGCCAAAGAGTGCCCCAGGTCGTCATCACCACAGGCTGTCGTCATCCTTGTGGATCAGAGGCAGATTTGTCACCATGCGACTAGTTTGAACGGTGAGGATCCTGGCTTTGGTCTACTCATAGCTGGGTTTTCTGATGGAGACAGCGAACTCCTTCTCAGCCTGGGAAACTCTGCCAGGGGATGAATCTCCCACTGTGCATCGCAGTGCGACATCCAGGAACAACTCCCATTCACGATGAGGCGGTGAACCGTTGGGAG
This sequence comes from Angiostrongylus cantonensis, assembly GCA_009735665.1. Classification (NCBI taxonomy): domain Eukaryota; kingdom Metazoa; phylum Nematoda; class Chromadorea; order Rhabditida; family Metastrongylidae; genus Angiostrongylus; species Angiostrongylus cantonensis. The sequence continues at coordinate 621,372 of MQTX01000090.1, forward strand.
GAATTGGTAGCAGTAGTTTTTCATTATAGCAAAACTACAATGTACGTGAAACTAAAAAACTGTAAAACTACAACCTGTAATACGCGCAACACTGGTACCTATGTAGTGAAAACAAGTTTTGAATAGCGAAAAACAAAAACGTCAGCTAAGGTAGCTCCCTGTCTCACATTCCTACTCTTCTATTAGAGCGCGTGTGGTGCAGTGGTCGGAGGCGCCCTGCAACTCACACGTGGAATTGATTTCTGCGCCCATGGCCCAAGAAACTTCCATGCATCCGGGGTGGGCAAATTGCTACCAGACTTGTCTGGGAGGATAGCAGCACTGGCTCGATATAAACCCAACTGACAAGGTTGTGATAGGGCCAGCTGAAGTGGATACTCGGAAGTCTGGCGCACGCTATTGGTATTCTCTTTGATTGAACACTTGACCAGAGGCAAACCAAACGATGCTTGGTGAAATCGAATGCATGGCGCATCCCTCAGTGAATTATCATCACCTAGAGCTTTATCCTTTCATTGAAGGTATAGGTTACTGATAACTAGCTGATGACATTTATCGCATGACCACTATCCCAAGTATTACCTCGCAGTATGGCTAAGGTGATTTTTCTTATGCTTATTCTTTGAAATCCATGGATTTTCAATCTCAATTTTTTATTTGCTGTCTACTACAATTTTTCACGACAGGGCATCATGTGAAATACAACCAAGATAATGCAGAGATATTTGCAAAACTCCGGACCCCAGGCGTCTGCGGTGGGGAACGAACGCGCTGTTACGCTTTCTAGGCTCTAACGCGTTCACCACCACACCATGCGAGTCTTTCGTTTCGCCTGTCTCTCAGCTAGTTTTCTATGGATTGCCCTGCAAGAGAGTTAATTAATCGTGAAGGTGCATTATGTGCTGAGCAATGGGAAAGAGAAGCTTAAACGCGGATCTGAAAACTTATTCTGAGACTTTGGTGGACTTAGCTGCGGAATCCATCGCTGATGAGTTGGACATTACGGCGTCGATACGTACGTATGTTGGTTCGATTAAAAACTATATTCAACTAAATAGATTTCTTACGGTGAAGCAGTTTGGGAAAGCTTCAACACTTGCCTCCAAGAAATCCTTACATGCCTCCCGTGTGGATAGGCAGCTGCTGGTGGGGTATATAGGCTTACTTGGAAGATCTGTTTTATCAACAAAAATAGAGAATCTCCTAATAAAATGTGTATTCCAGGAAGTCACAGAGAATCGGTGTCTACTGGATAGTTCTGAAAAAAACGCGGTTTTTGTTGTTTGCTACTCAATACTTCAGCAAAGTACATTTTATATAACGTGAGCTCGGCGTTTAGCGCGCCACACCCAGTGGAATGCGAGCGATTTTCTGTCGGCTGCAAAAAAGAGCTACGCTCTTTCGCGACTCATCGCGATGGCAATCAATACGTGCCGCCACATCTATTTTCGCTTACGCGCCATATTCTTTCGCTTGATCAAAAGACATCGAGGTTTTGACCTCAGCATTGTCACTTTTTTGAAGCAAGTTTGCCTCATTTCTTAAATGTATATGCTCTATGTACTTTACCCTCCTAACGGTTACCGCCTCATCGCGGCTGGGAAGTGTTCCTGGGTGTCGGACTGCGATGTACAGCGGGGGGATTCGTCCCCCCGGCAGGTTCTCCCAAGCTGAGAAAGAGGCCAGTGTTTCCATTAGGAAGCCAGGCTAAGAGTAAACCAATACCAGGATCCACAACCGTCTTGGTATCAAAGTTGCATGGTGGTAAATCTCTCTTTGATCCACAAGGGCTGCGACGGCTGTCGTGATGACGATCTGGGGCAGACTGGCCAGGCTATCCTCGGGATTCCAAGGAACCACAATGGCTTAACCAGCAAATCTCCGAAAAATAGTGATTATGCTAGGGTCCGCACAACTAGTGATGACGAGCCGTTCAAGTGTCAAGTAAGTATCTATGTACTTTACACCGTACTGCTCTTGAGATGTCAGTCTTTCAACCGCATTGCTGTCAACATCTGGTAATTTTTCTGTTAGTAAAGACGAAGCGATTTCTCATTCTTCTTATTACAACGGCGTTTGTACATTCCATGCGCTACCGTCGATTCATCGTTGTAATGCGAAATGGAATAACATTCGATCGTTGATTGAAAACTGAACACTGTCTGTCTCACACTGTGGACTATGCAATTTTCCTAGCCTTCACGTAATGTACTATGTTGTGTTTTCTACAGTTCCTAGTAATTTTTTCGTTGACGAAAAATTCAATGGGTTGAGGGCTTAGCGCACTTATAGAAACTGATTGTTTTAAGCTTTTATTTCTTGCCTACTATAATTCTTCACATCAGGGTGTGATGTGAATTATAACCACAACGATGCTGAGATATTCTCAGAACTTGGACCGTGGGCCAGATCGAGCCATGATCTCCATATCCGGGCACTCGCTCATTGCACACTGCGCTGCGGAAGCCCCTGATCTGAGTTCCTCTGGTCTCAGCTGGTTTTCTACCTAGCGCTATAATCAGCGATCATCCATCACCGTCGGTTGTTTTGTTCTTATTCTGACTACTTGCTTTGTCTTTCCGATTTCTAGTTGCTTTGCGTTTACTGTGCGTTTTTCACCGTCATGGTTGGAAATTTGTCGCTCGTTACCCTTCAGAGCGGAAGGAAAGTTGTTCTATTTTGACTTTATTCTATTCTTCGTTAAGGAGCATTTCCGTGACATTTCGAACATCTTCGTTCTTAAGGTGTGATATTTTTAACATTTTCGTGCTTACATTTCTCCTGGATCCTGAAGATACGATAGATTGCAAGGATGCGAGCTGCACATTTGTACAGGGGCAACAGTACCTCAAACATGAACTTCGCAACCATTGAGCATTGCCCTAACGGCAGATGACCTTTGTTCTAAACAGCGATAGCAGCTGAAAATTAAATACATAGGCAAATCTTAGCATCGAAATTCAATTTAGTGTTTGCGTCACAAGGTATTGCAGATAGTTAGTTACTTACTTGGACCCTTGGATGGCCGGTTTTCACTGGTGGTGCGGGTCCCATCACGATTTCCACTTGTTTTTCTCTCTCGCGCAATCTTCGTCGATAAAAGTGGTTTGCTTGGAATACGCTAACGTCTGCGAGGCCCATTTCGAATTCTTAAAGGCGTTTCCATCTGTGAATGTGGTTGACGTCATCCACGAACACGTCCACCCATTGTTTCTATGTCTTCAAAGAAGACGATTTCATTCTGCTGGAGTGTACTTCACTGTTCTTTTCTTCATCTGCCATTTGTTGTTCTCACTCTGTGACCGGCATATTTCTGTTTTGCTACGGATTTGTGTTCTCCTGGATCTCGAAGATGCGAAAGATTGCTGCTTTCTGAGCAGCGGTTCAATTTCAGCAGGTATCGTTCAGACGTTCTGTGAGTGATGAGTAGTTTTCTTGACCTGGTCGAAGTACCAGCCCACTTATCTGCTGCATAACATAGCGCTAAGAGGATTGTTGAATCGAAAAGGTAAGCGTGGATTTTCGGATCCATTAATTGGTCAGTGACTTCCTTCAGTGACCTGAACGCTCCCACGCTGCTCTTCTTCTTCTATCTAATTCCTCCTTCTATGTTCATTGATCGTCGAAGGTCCACGCAGAAAGTGGTCGCCGTAATCAGACAACAATCTCTTTCGATACATTCGACTTCGCACCATGGGTTCTTCTTGAACTAGTTCTTCGTCCTATTTACATGCTGATGAAGGGTAGATGAAAAGCTGCATATTTGTGTGCAGTTCCTATAACAGTCAGCTAGTGTCCACCATATCAGACGACTCCATTCCTTAGGTGATGAGCGCTGATGGTTGCATTCGTTTCGATTTCACTACAGCAAGAGATAGCCCGGAAGCTAGTTTCTCATTTTATGTCCAAATATATCATTGTTGTTAGCATTTAAATGGAGTAATTAGTATTTTCTTAAACCGATCTTCCCTTAACCTCAGTAGCAAAATGATCAACATGTCTTGATAACTCAAAAATCGACTTTCGATGAACCTCGGCATAAATGGTTGATATATTTAGTTATAAGTTCCTATGAACTGATCTTGTCGAGCCGATACGAGGTTGGTATAGGTTTTCGTTGTCCTTGTTGGTGTTGTTGTTGTTGCTGTCGTTACTGCTGGTGTCGTTGGCCGATGGCTGACGTTTCGCCGAATTCGCCTTTCACAGAGCCATGCTGTTACGAATGGGACTGTAAGAGTGGGACAACAGCAACAACAACAACAACAACGACAACAGCAACAATGACAACGAAGACCTACCTCGCATCGACTCAACAAGATTAGTTCATAAGATCGTGTAAATAAATTAATATCAACGTGCTTTTAAATTGTTAAGCTAACACGAGATTGGTAAACTTTTACTTCGGCTAGCGTTTCGACGTCTTCGTCTTCAACAGAGCCGATGACCGGTCTCGGTGGTCCACAGTTGTTCGTGTCCTCGACCTGGCATCTACGTAGTCGCACCGAGACCGATCTTCTTTAGTAATCTTCATCAGAATCAAAGTTCAGCTTTCCAGTCCTGGCAGGACCCGGAAATGTCCTTTTGTACAGAGCGGTTGTTATTGATACGACTATCCGTTGATAGCTCCCAACGGTTTATCGCCTCGTCGTGGCTAAGGAGGTGTTCCTGAGTGTCGGACTGCAATGTACAGCGTGGAATTCTTCTTCCTGGCAGGGTCTCCCAAGCTGAGGAGTCCGGCGTTTCCATCAGGAAGCCTAGCTAAGAGTAAACCAATGCCAGGATCCGCTACCGTTCTGGTATCGTATCATCAAAGTCGCATGGTGGCAAATCTACCTCTGATCCACAAGGGCTGCTACTGCCCGTGGTGGTGAAGATCTGGGGCAGTCTTTAGCCAGGCTGACCTCGGGGTTCTAGAGAATCACAATGGCTAACCAGCAAATCTCCTAAAAATGGTGATTATGCTGGGGCCCGCACAACCAGTGAAGACGGGCCGCTCAAGTATCAAGTAAGTAAGTAAGTTATTATTCGTTGATAATGATTTCTTTCCAACAGATGATCCGCCCTGCAGCAGTCGGTATTATGTTAGCTAACACACAGCAAATAGCAGGCCAACTTCTTCGTTGTTGAGCTTACACGAGAAGACGCATCGGCTCTGATGTGTCTTTTTTTCGAGGTGTCGTATTTTAGGGTGTAACGCCGAAGAATGAGATCTTCCGCATGGGCGCATTTTGTGAACTATTAAGTGTAGAGAGTGTCCTAGTTGGTTTCACTCACTTCATTTGGATTCTTTTTCCATTAGCTATCAAAAGAATATGAATAGTGCGGTACAAAATTTGCATGCTTGAAAACTGTTAAGATGAGATAAAACAGTCTAGAGAAACTTAAGTATGAAATGTGATCTACACAAGAGTGAAAGATAAAATTAAGGAATCTCGTCAATTTATTATTGAGGGTTCGTGTGGCGTAGTGGTTGGAGGCGTCCTGCAACACACATGTGGAATCGATCCCAGCGCCCACGGCTCACCAAGCCTTTCATCCTTTCGGGGTCGGCAAATTGGTACCAGACTCGTCTGGGAGGATAGCAGCACTGGCTCGATACATCGGCAGGCCACCGCGAGTCATTGTAAAGGCCAAATATGCATTCAATCACCTCCGACAATACTTAATGAGGTCGAATGCATGGTGCATCCTTCAGGGACTGATCAGCGCCGACAGTTTTGTCCTTTCTATTCTTTTTATAACAAATTAAACAAGTAAACTGTAATAGAATAGAAATCGATAGAACTAGCTGAGAGACAGGCGAAACGAGGGACCCGCATAGTGTGGTGGTGAACGCGTTACTCCCCGGCAAGGACAATAGCGCGCTCGTTCCCCACCATGGACACCTGCGGTCCAGAGTTTTGCAAATATCTCAGCATCGTTGTAGTAAACTGTAATTTCGTAAAGCAGCGACAACTCTGTCGACTTGTATAGAGCTCTTCTAGTCAACTTTATCCACCATGAGACTCATTTTTCTCGAAATCATCCAAACCTTACCATCTGCTAATCGATTTCCAGCACAACTCTGTATGTTATGATACTCATCGCCATAGTTACAAGCCAGCGAATATTTATTGACATACGTACAGCTGTTCCATGGCACTGATTCACACTGAGAGGTAGGAGCAGCGCAGTGGTTGATCACGCGGTCCATCAGGGAGCAAAGTTCTAGTTTGACCCCTTACCCAACGTTCTCCTCTGGTCCACGTGAAAACGCCTTAGCCCAGCTATCGAGTAGATCAGCATTCTGTGACGTTCATAAAGAAGACAAACGACACGCGGAATGCTCGAAGGCCATTGTGGATGACGAATGCGAATGCAAGAAGTGCTGGGATTTGGACAGCAGATGTGCTGACGAGTTATGTAAAATAAAAAAAAATAAAAGTGCACACTGAACGAGCGCCGTTGATCAATGGCTGGCCGGGTTCGCCCACTCGTTGCTGGGAAGTAGTGCGTGGACGTGCCGGACGACGTCGATCGAAGAGCGCGCCAGGCGGTCGCGGCGCGTTCTCGCTTAGTTCCTCGGGGTGCATTGCTCAGTTCAGTGCCTGCAATACCGCCACGAGCTCAGGATGTTGTGTACTGTATTCCTAATTTTCTTTTGTTTTTATATTCGCTACATGTCAGCAGAATCTACCGTGGTGATGTTCCGTCTTCCTATTTGACATCTATTCCATCCGGCATTCTGAATTCCGTTCCGTTCCGTACCATTCACGTGCGGGTCTCTGGGCTTTCGGCTTGATAACGATGTTGTTCTACTTTGTTTTAGTTCTGTAAATAGCTGTAAATAGCTTAGGTTGCTATGAAGGGCTGGTCTCTTTCCGTCAGAGGTTATGTGAGTCCAGATTTAGAACAACTCTTGTGGGAAGTAGTCAGGAAGGATTCGTTCTTGACCTTGGACAGAGTATATAGTGAAATCTAGCTTTAATTATGCTGAGATATTTGCAAAACTCCGGACCGCAGGTGTTTGCGGTGTGGAACGAACGCGCTATTGTCCTTTACGGGTACTGAGGCGTTGACCACCACACCATGCGGGTCCTTCGTTTCGCCTCTCTCAGCTATTTCTATCGATCTTTTGCCATCTCAGCTAGTTCTATTGATCTATAAGGATGAAAGGATAAAGCTCTCGGCATTGATCAATCCCTGAGGGATGCGCCATGCATTTGATTTCATTAAGTATCGTTGGAGGTGATTGAATGCATATCTGGCTTTAACAAGGACTCGTGGTGGCCTGCCGATGTATCGAGCCAGTGCTACTATCTTCCGAGACGAGTCTGGTACCAATTTGCCGACCCCGGAGGGATGGAAGGCTTAGTGGGCCATGGGCGCAGGAATCGATTCCACACGCGTGTCGCAGTGACGCCTCCAACCACTGCGCCACACGACCTATCGATCTATATTTCGCAATATATACTCTGCCGTTAAAAAGAGTAGGCAGTGATTATTAAGTTATAATAGTGAAATCTATTCGCCTCTTGTTGTCGACATCGTGAGAAGTAGCGGACGCTTTCTGGAGGAAAGGACGGAGTGTTCTTGGATGACCCTTCTTTTTTCGGAAATTCTTAGTCGTTTAAGAAGTTGGTAGATCGTAATCATCAACCGTTTGGCAAGTTGTCCTATGCTGGGCGAGAACCCAACCGTACTGTGTAGTTCTCTACGTTGTTGGGTCTTCTTACAAATGGCCACTTTAAGTTTAAATATTAATAGAGGAGTAAAAGAAAGGATAAAGCTGTCGGCATTGATCAGTCCTTGAGGAATGCGCCATGTATTCGACTTAATTAAGCATCATTTGGAGGTGATTGAATGCATATCTGGCCTTTACAATGACTCGCTGTGGCCTACCGATGTATCGATCCAGCGCTGCTATCCTCCCAGACAAGTCTGGTTGGTACCAATTTGCCGACCCCGGAAGGATGGAAGACTTGGTGGGCCACTGCGCGGAGATCGATTGTACGTGTCCGACCAGACCAGTGCGACACACGCGTCCTGATTTGACCAATACCGTCTGTCAATTTTCCGCAGCCATTAATATGTTTTGGCTTTCTAACTTTTGCCAATAATGATGGTTATTCAACCGATTCCAGCCAGCACTCTGTCTCTTGTAATTCCATTTGTCTTATCGCTCAGATCGGTTCGATTTCACCGGCAAAACAACTCGCCGTTTTTATCAACATGAATTTGGAAAGCCGTCGGCAAGTAGGTGGTTCATTTACGATCATACCGTCTCATCTCATCACGAAACCGGCTGCACTCATTTGTCACTCCTACAATGGTGTTGGCGATGAACATGGTAGTTCCATCATGCGGCACCGATACATTGTCACCGCCGAAAAGTCTGGTCATTCGCAATAGTACCTGTAACGACATTGTTCTCAAGATGGTATGTGAACCACCGAGAATTATTCAGATCGAAGCAGAAAAGCTTGTTGTTGACTCAAGGCGATTCGTTATTGTCGGTGTGGCAGTCAACACCACCGAACTAGCAAATTGTGCCAAGCGATCACCACCAAAAATCTATGTCTATGCGAGACCAGTAACTGCATACAACGAGCGGAGTTTACGTCAATGGCTTACCGGCAACCATAACCATACGAATTCACAGCTGGCATTTATCATCACAGTAATCTTCAGCAATAGTAACTGTCCAACGAGGAATCTGATTCTTGACCTTCCTGGTCATGCGTCATTGGTGGATCCACTTACGAACGCCATCGATGCTAAAGTGGACGAAGACTGTACGACCGCCATCAACATCGAAGATGACACGGACACCGCCAACTTATTTGACGAATACGACAGGTGCTTCGCGTTACGGCATCGGAATGGTCTTCAGCAAAGGTGCGGTTGCTAAGCGACAGTTTTTGCCTTCCAAAGAGAAACATGAACACTGTTAGACAAAACGGTAATGGCTGATGCCTTGTTTTACCCCATGTTCAATTTTTTTTTACATAAATGATCCTTGTGGATGAAATTCTTAGCCAGAGAAGCTAAGAAGTGCTAGCTGTGTTTCCTAACTACGTTAAGAAGACTATGATACTGTATTCTGACAAGCGTTATTCGTAGGTCGATGAGCACTACGTTTGCACATAACGCACAACGTGCATTGTGCACAGTGCATTTGGTGCGAAAGTATTAACCGTTTTCAGGTTCATGCTAGCACATTTCAGCTCATGGTAAGCTTTATTAATGTATATAAAACCATTAGAATCTACAGTTTTTTCATCGTAATATATTCTCTTTCACTTGGGCGCTTGTGGCGCAGTGGTTGGAGGCGCCACTGCGGCACGCACGTGGAATCGATTCCTGCGCCCATGGCCCACAAAGCCTTCCATGCCTCCGGGGTCGGCAAATTGGTATCAGACTCGTCTGGGAGGATAGCAGCACTGGCTCAATACATCGGCAGGCCAACGCGAGTCATTGTAAAGGCCAGATATGCATTCAATCACCTCCAACGATACTTAATGAAGTCGAATGCATGGCGCATCCTTCAGGGATTGATCAACGCCGTGAGCTTTGACCTTTATCCTTTAATATATTCTCTTACCAAGATGAAATCTCGATCTCCTGCAGCTCATGAAACGTGCCTTTTCGTTCTTTTGTCTAAAAGCTCGTATTTCATATTCGAAATTATGTGAATAGGTAGGATCTCGTCCAGCAAGACACGACGCTGTTCCCGTATGCATCGGTCATGTGCACGACTGTTGCGCTTGCCTGGGAATCTTCAAAAAGTTGTTTCTTTCGACCCTATCTCTCTTTGGGTGGACAGGTGGCAGTGCTTGTTGGTCCGATTCCGTCTCAGGTCGCGGTCTTTTGGTGATCACAATGTTTAGCGAGTGCATCCTTTTAGTAGTGATACGTGTTACTTTGTGCACCATCGTACTCTGAACCACACCTTTCCATATTTTTCCTTAAATTAAATATTCCTTTCCATATCAATAAATAAAAATAAACAAATAAAATATCTCGCCGTTGATCAATCCCTGCCGCATGCGCCATGCATTCGACTTCATTAAGTATCGTCGGAGGTGATTGAATGCATATCTGGCCTTTACAATGGCTCGCGGTGGCCTGCCGATGTATCCAGCCAGTGCTGCTATCCTCCCAGAAAAGTCTGGTACCAATTTGTCAACCTCGGAGGGTTGGAAGGCTTGGTGAGCCATGGACGCTGGGATTGACTCCATGTGTATCGCAGTGGCGCCTCTAACCACTGCGCCACACACGCCCCTAAAATAAATGAGTAGATAAAATTCCTTTCCATATTTTTTGAGCTTTATGATTTCAAAGATTGTCAATTTGAAATGTTTTAATACTGCTTTGAAAAATTTTACTCAAGATTAGTGCGATAGAGCAAAATCTCTTCCATAAATACGTCGTGAAGTTCCTAAATCCTCTGAAACTCGAGGAATTGTCGTCAGCTGTTATGAAACGAACGCCGGGCGTTGTGCACAAGATCCCCTCAACCACTTCACAATTGCATCATCATCCTGTCTAACCGACCTCTTTCTTTTCCCATTCACCTTTCTTCCTGTTCATCCCTGAACGTTTCCTTAGCAGTTGAAAATAGATGCGGCATGCGTCATGCGTCATGCGTCATGCGTCATTTCTGTGAGAAAAAAAGCAAGAGAGAAGATTCGAAACAACTGGAAACATTTTCCTTCGGAGCCTGTAGTTGTTTCTGCGAACTTCTATGTTTCTTCGCGAATGTTTAGTAGCTATGGTTGGTGCTTAGTTGCGTCTACATTGGTACCATCGCCAGAGAACACTTAAGCGGAGGACAATGATGTTCTCCAGCGATTGGATTGAGTCCTCAGTGATTGAAAGTTTTCATAGACTCATTATCATTTGACATCTCATCTTTACACTACGATGATGAGGATGATGATTGTGATTATTATGATATGATAGTATGATAATGTTTTATTTTTATTTTCTGCCTTCTATAATTTTCACGGCAGGGTACTAAGCGAAGTACAACTAAAATGTTGCTAAGATATTTGCTAAACTCTGGATCACAGGTATCTAAGATGGGAAACGAACGCGCTATTGTCCTTTTCGGGGAGTAACGCGTTCACCACCACACCATGCCGGTCCTTCGTTTCGCCTATCTCTTTGCTAGTTCTATTGATCAGCGCCATCAGCAATCACCCGTCACTCTTGTCTGCCTTCCTTCTTTCCCTATCTCCCCATCTATTTTTTTTTGTAGTTCTGTTTCTTGAAAATTTTACTCCTTTTCATTTTTTATTAGAAAATAAAGACATATCTTGTGCTGCACTTTAAGTGTTTCAAGTCAGAAGTCTTTGACGAACTATTCTACTTGCAACTAGTCCAACTCCAAGTTTTCTCTTCGTGATACCAGAAGTTTCTAGGTGATTCTGAAATTCCTTTCAAAGAGCAGAGAGCATTCTTATTACATAATCTCGGAAGACTATGCTTCCTAGTCGAATCTTTCTTTCGCTTACCTCTCAAGCACTTCTTCCGTTGTGAACTTGCCGGATTCTCGAAAACCTATTATATCAAACTATAGCGGATTTCCGATAGCTTCTCTATTTCTCAATTACAAGAGCTGACTTGAGCGCACGTACTTAGACTCGGGAATGTGTACCGTATAGATAAAACGGCATTTTTATAATAGTCTTTTAAGAATGGCGTCCTACTCGCAGTATCTCACCAAGGAGAAAGAAGACGAACTTCGCTCAATCGCTAACGCTATTGTGGCTCCAGGAAAGGGTATTTTAGGTTGGTTTGGTTAAGGATCACTACTATCTTGTATTCTCTAATCATCCCTGTATAGCTGCCGATGAATCTACTGGTAGTATGGAAAAGAAGATGGCAAGTATCGGGCTTCCGAATACTGAAGAAAATCGTCGAAAATACAGACAGGTAGTCTCAATTTTCTGAGAAATATCATCTCGGCAGTGTGTTGATGTATTTGTTTTTCAGCTGCTATTTACTGCTAATCCGGATCTAAATAAGCATATTTCTGGTGTGATCATGTTCGATGAGACTTTCTATCAGAAAACGGACGACGGTGTTCTTTTCGTTGATGTGCTGAAGAAACAAAACATCATCCCTGGAATAAAGGTGTTTTTTTTTGTAAGGCAAATATTCGAATGAGAATAGTTAGAACTTATGGGTGATGATGGATCGCTTGTTGCTATACGGTTGCGTCGTCATTACAAACTGTCTAATACTTTGCGAAGTAATCCTCCGCAACATCTAGGGTTGTGTTGGTGACTGATCTTATTCTTGACAGTACTCCCTTCGATTCGAGCTAAATAGCTTGGCACAAGAATGTTTTATAAATCATCCATTGATTATATTAGTTGTTGACCAGTACTGAACCTTGTTGGACTTAGCATCAAGGGTTATGATATAATTAAGAACCACTGATATAGAGGTTTTGAGTCAAAGGATAATTACTTTATATGTCGTCGTTGAGAATGCGAGCTGTTTTTACAAAACTGATCGCTTGTTAACAGTTCTCTCTTTTAGCATGGTTTGTTTACGGTATATTAATATCGAAGAATAATTCTTGTTTCTAAGGTCGACAAGGGAATTGTCCCAATGGGAGGTACCGTCGGAGAATGCACAACACAAGGAATGGATGATCTTAATAACCGATGCGCAAATTACAAGAAGGTGAGTGTTCTAAAGATGTTTGTTTCATTTTTTTTTTGAAATAATAGCTGGTGAACAGTTGTTGGTTTTGCAAAAGCTGTAGATGTGGGACGGAGAATAAAGACCGAGTGTTGACATAGTACTGGAGCATCGGCAATAAGAGTTATCTGATAGTCTGTAATGTTAGTTTTGATAGAAGACACAGTAGTGTCGAAGCTTGTAGAGACAGAAAATTGTGCTTTATTAGTTTATTTATCCTCCAGTTTCCTTCAGAATGGCGCTCAATTCGCCAAATGGCGCTGTGTTCACAAGATTTCCGCCGTCACTCCTTCGCACACAGCGCTAGTGGAGATCGCGCAGGTGGGAATAAGGAAGCTTCTAGACATTTGGTAATTCCTCTTTTTCTGTTGAGGTTCTCGCTCGCTACGCTTCCATCTGCCAACAAAACGGACTGGTACCGATCGTCGAACCAGAAATACTGCCAGATGGTGAACATGATCTAGCTAGATGCCAAAAAATTACCGAGACTGTTTTGTCATACTGTTACAGGTAGCAATTTTCAAAAGAATTTAAAGGATTTCATCTAAAGTTACCAATTCATGGCGTAATTTAGGGCGCTTAATGAGCACCACGTGTTCCTTGAAGGAACTCTGCTGAAACCGAACATGGTGACAGCCGGTAAGTAATCCCAAGAAACGACAAATTAGTTCGATGTAAAATTGAACAAATTGGATATTTTGTTTCAGGACAAGGTTTTAAAGGTCCCATGCCTTCTCCGGATGATATCGCCCTCGCCACCGTAACCGCGTTACAGCGCTCTGTACCTCCTGCTGTTCCCGGTGTTGTGTTCCTTTCAGGTGGTCAATCAGAAGAAGATGCTAGTCGTAATCTGAACGCTATTAATAAGGTAAGGAGTTCTGTTGTAGCAACGGGCTATAAAAAATAGATAATCAGATAAACAGCTGATTAGATTGATGTGTGATTAAGGTAGTTGGAAAGAAACCGTGGGCTCTCACATTCTCGTACGGTCGTGCTCTGCAAGCGTCATGTCTTGCGAAATGGGCAGGAAAGGATGAGAACGTCAAAGCTGCTCAGGTATATCAAACAGAGCATAAACTCTTTCGATTGAGAACATTGTTATTGCATAAGTAAACAACGGAATATCGATAGAAAGTTATTCTCCTTGTGAGGTATTAGCGTTTGAGTGTTAAGGAAAGCAAAAAAAAAGGTTTTTAGTGACCTTTTTTGGCTTATCGGTAAGACTTCTTATTCTTCGGATCACGCTGAGTTCTTATCGGAATGATAGCTGTTTCTAGGATGTGTTTTTCGGTCGAGCACAGGCAAATTCATTGGCATCGTTGGGCAAGTACAGCGGTGATGCGAATGCGGACGCGGCCGCCAGCCAGTCGCTGTTTGTTGCCAATCACGCTTACTGATGATCGTCACGAAAGTCACGTATTCATCATCGAATAGAGCACATTCTCGACGTTTTCTCGATATATTAGTGGATAGTGTGTATTAGTGAAAATGAAGATTGTTGTGCTGATCGTTTATCCCAAAGACTCGTAACTCTACTAAACCAGTGTTGTAGTTTGAACGAAAGAATATTCTCCAATCGATGATTAGCTATAGCATAGTGTCAATATGATATTATGGCAGTGTGTCAGCGAAAAGAACATCGTTCAGTTGTGATGACAGTTTATCGAGTCATGCTCACGTGCTATTCTTATTCAGTTGGGCTAAACGGCTAAACAGACTTTGTAAAGTGCACGTGTTCTTCGAGAATTACGGTAGATGTAGATGTTTTGTGTAGAGGCCATTAAATGTTAATAGGAGTGAGTTTCGAGGAGTGTTTAGTGGAATTCTGGCCTTGTTAGAAATTCATCTCTTCTGAAATCCTTGTGTTTCTCCTAGTTCTTAGAATTTTTTAATTTCTTAGTATTATGTGGAATCTTTAAGGCAGACAGAATAGAGTGTTCATTTTTATGCTTGTAGATAAATGGCTATAAAGTATTAACCATGGTTTCAGTAATACTTTTGGTTTGGTATCGAAATCGCATGGTGGTAAATCTCACTCTGATCCACAAGAGCTGCAACTCCGTGTCGTGGTGACGACCTGGGGCAAACGGTGGCCAGATGGTCCTTGGGATTCCAGGGAACCACAATGGTTTGACCAGGAAATCTTCGAAAATTGGTGCTTATGCTGGGGCCCGCACAACTAGTAGTGTATGGCCGTTCAAGTATCAAATAAGTATCAAGATATCAATGTAGAAGAAACCAAACTTTATGAGGATTGCGCACGTATTTTTATCCTTCAATCGGTCGATCCTGTGTTTTGATTTGAGGTGAAATGATCAGAAACGAAATTTTTACTGGAGTGTTTGTCTCATGAGAGCTAACGTTCCGGAGCATTCTGTCGTTTTCAGAGCCTGGAGAGGTCAAGTTGATATGCAGCCAAATCAGCCAAATCACCCCATGGCTTTAATGAAAAAAACCGGCACTTAAATTTCAGCCTTACTGGAAGCAACTTCTTCAGACGCTTTCAGCTGTACTGGAAGCAACTTCTTCAGACGTTGTCTATGATACTTCTACTCATCGATGGTGACTAACCGCACTGTGATATGCCTCATTATCATGTGAGATCTCACACATCATCTCTGTTGATATTTTAAAGTGAGACTGGCTCATTACCCCTCCATTTGAGCTCTGCACGGTTCGTCTCCAAGTGGGACACCAGTGGAAGATTTATAGAGCCCAGTAACTGTGCGAAGAAGCTGCTTTATATTTAATGTAATTAAAAATTAGGTATTGTTGTTTTTTTCCGTTGATGCTGTGGAGGTATTTGGCTGACTAAATTGCGGTTATCTGAACCTTCGTGACTCTGAATAAGACCACATCCGGCGATACGTTAGTTTTTTGCGGATAAGGAATAAGGTAGCAACCTAGCGTTTGATCGTCGAGAAAACACTGAACTACTTTATCACCATCGAGGCTAATAGAATGTCGGTTTTAGGAATAACCGCAGAGAACTGACAGGGATGGGCGACACGCTTTTCTCAAGTTAAAAGTTCAGTCTGAGATATTACATGATACCACGCGTGATGATAAGGTGTTCCTCCTTGCGGTACATTTTTGGATTTGTAGAATTAACAGAAAACGCTTGAAAAGTTTTGCCCATTGATATTTTAGACCTCTAATGGAAGGATTTTGGATAAATTCTAAAAATCAAAAAATAAAACCACAGAGATCAGTGCCTTTCCGATCTTGCTTGACTTTCCCTCATGCCGCATTCTGATTTGCCTACCGCAACCTAGCACATTCCTCAGCAGTGTAATACCCTGTGTAGATGGTCTCCAACAAAAACTGGAAGAGATGTAAAGAAGAAGACGGTGAGTGTTTATTTAAAAGAAGGTGCTTCCCATAAAGTTCTAAAAAGCTCTCAGCGTTGATCAATCTCGATCCCTGGGATGCGCCATGCATTCGACTTCATTAAGTATCATTGGAAGTGACTGAATGCATATCTGGCCTTTGCAATGACTCGTGGTGGCGTGCCGATGTATCGAGCTAATGCTGCTATCCTCCCAGACAAGTATGGTACCAATTTGCAGGGAATGAAATCCTAGAGGGATGGAAGGCTTATGGGCCATGAGCGCGGCGATCGATTCCATGTGTGTGTCGCAGTGACGCCTCCAGCCACTGCGCCACACACGCCCTGCTACTCAAGTAGTAACATCAACTCTCATTCTTGTCATTTATCTACTAACAATGTTAAATAAATAGTAATAGCAACGATAATATAATCATCTTGCTGATGTCTTCATGGTCATTGTATTTCAGTTAGCAGTTTAGTCTTGACTTGTATTTCTGTCATTTCAACGGTTTTTACTATTTTTAAATCGATATTCAGTTAAGCATGTTGGATGCGCACGAACTTCCTTAACTTCCGCGTCTTACTTTTCACATATGAAGTAAAGGAGGATGGATATGTCGCATCAGCAGTGATCCCTTCCAAAATCTGATATGCGATTTCGACGGTGAAAAATCGAACAGCACCAGTTCCGGACAGAGTGTGATCTGAACACCTGAAGAATCTTTCTCCATTCTTCGTAAACACGCTGATTCGGCTCTTCACACGTTGCGTGTCTGAATGCAGGGCCCCTACTTAGTGGAAGACCAGCAGGGCCGCGTTATTGTTCAAGAAGGGCGACCTACACGATATAGACAACTATCGCCCAATCTGCTTGCTGTCTGTCGTCCACAAAACTTTTCACTCGAGTCATCCTAAACAGGATTGACAGAACACTGGACGAAGGACAGCCGTGCGAGCAAGTAGGGTTTCGAAGAGGATTTAGTATTATGGACAACATCCACACAATAACAAGACTCATTGAAGTATCGCGAGAGTACAAAACACCGCAACAGTCATGGAAACCCGTGATAGTCACGGAGTCTTTACTCAGTACATGAAGGTTCTTCGTAAGCTCTACAAAGATTCAAACGATTAATTCCAATAATCCTAAAAGGAACCGCAAGATGGAGTGTCCTGTCATCACGCGTGACCTCTCGCCATGCCTCAGGCTGATCCAATGGCTTTACACAGGCACAGTCCTCCCCCTTGTATTGCTCTGTGCGGCTGCTATCCACCAACTAACTTAGATACTTACAACAAATAAACGGTTGGTGTTTAAATGAAGCTGCTTTTTATGCGAATATAAATTTATTTGTTGAGTTTTATCTGATAGGGTTATGAAAGTGTTTGGCTGAGTAGACCGCATCTCAATTTGACCTCTCCAGGCTCTGAAGAAGGCGAAACCACCGAAACGTCAGCTATTGTATCCTAATAAATTCTATAATGACAACCTCGTTTTTTCTTATTGAAGAGAAGCGGCGAATTATCAAAATATCATCCATTCTACAATGATGTTAACATCGACGTTAAAAAAGGCGTTAAATAAGGCGATGCCATCTCTTCAAAATTATTTACCGCTACACTCGAGAATGTAATCCAAACACTGTAATGGGATAATATGGGAGTGAAAATCGATGGTCGGCAGTTACATCATCATCGCTTTCCAGATGACGTCGTCCTTATGACACCAGACATTAGCTAAGCGGAACGTATGCTTGCCGACTTTCATAAAGCCTGTGGAAGGATTGGTCCTCCACTAAATCTCACAAAAGCGATGTTCATGAGGAACGGATTGGTTTCGTATGCCCCATTCACGCTTAAAGGAATGGATATTTCAAAATGCTCCTTTTACGGCTATCTAGGTGGGGAAATCAATATGATGAACGAATTAACTACAGAACTGAAGAAGAAGTGAGAAGCGCTCGGGTTGGACAGCTTTCAAAATCATCAAGGATGTAGTGAGGTACAATGATACCAGATTCTATGCCCACATCTTCGACTCTGGGATTCTGCTTGCTTTAGCATACACGCCAAAGGTCTGTTTTCCACGTAAGCAGAAAGATGACAGTGAAAGATGACGTAGCGATATTGAACGCACAGTCGAAAGGAGGATGTTAGGAGTATCTCGTGCCATGCAAGTAGGAGAAGGGATCTGAAGTTTCGACCAACGTCAAAGATCAGTAGTCAAAAATACCGTTCTATACGGCAAAGTGTCGAAGATAAGATACGCTGGAGATGTAATGTGTATGAACGACAACCAAGTGTATGAATTTCTCGGGATATCAAACGTACTGCTGGAAGACTGCCAACTCTTTGGTCACAGTTTTTCATGACGAACCTAAAACAATAGTATGATGCTCAACGAGTCCATAGAGCGAGCAGAACCTAATAGGTTACTCTTACACGCGACAGGGAAAAATGGAAGATTTGCTGGCGCCCACTCGAGTCACTCGACGATCAAAGCGAAGACAGGTGATGAAGGTGATAGATAAATATCAGGCCATTCCTTATAGCCCATAACGGATATCATGCTCAGAACACTTGACATTTTGTGAGACTTTGAGGTCAGAGGTCAGAGCTCCGAGCTAAACTTTGCACTGTGATAGCCGCTTTTTATGTTGCATTAAAAAAATGGAAGTATGCATTTGCATGTCAGTGATATTACAAACAGATAAGGCATGATGATATCTCGCAGTGGATCTACATAGTTCAATAAACTTTCATTTTCAGTTGCCAGTGCTCGTGTATGGCGTCGTACTCGCAGTTCCTCACTAAGGAGAAGGAGGATGAACTGCGATCCATTGCACAAGCAATCATTGCTCCTGGAAAAGGAATTCTAGGTGAGTTCGTACTGATGTGGTAATTTTTAAAAACATCGTCAGTACAGAGCACGTGTAGTGCAGTGGTTAAGGGTATCCTGAAACAACACATTGGTTCATTTCCTGGCTCGATCGATACTAAACAGGTCTGGGAGGGTAGCGGTACCGAGTTAATACATCCGTGGACCATTGTAATCATTAGGTCAGATATGCATTCCACCACCTCTGCGATGCTTGATGAAGTCGAATGTGCGGCTCATCGCTCGGGGATATTTCAACGCCAAACGCTTTATCTTTTTCCTCATTCTTTTACTATTAGTTGGACGATTTCAGCCGCCGATGAATCCATTGGTAGTATGGAAAAACGGTTCAAAAGTATTGGATTAGAAAATACTGAGGAAAATCGCCGCAGGTATAGACAGGTAAGATTCATTCAAAAGAACAGCTTGAAGCATCTTTAAACAACAAGTTTTCAGTTACTATTTACTGGTAACCCTGATCTCGGAAAATATATTTCTGGGGTGATCATGTTCGACGAAACGTTCTATCAAAAAGCTGACGACGGTGTGCCCTTTGTTGATGTGCTCAAGAAGCAGAACATCATTCCTGGAATAAAGGTAGGTCTTTTTTTTTCTCAAAGAAACAGTTTTGACATACAACTCTGATCCAGCCTTTTGAAGGAAACAATGTCATAAAATTTATGAAGCTTTGCAGTTGCTTGTGGAGATGTCTATACATGGGTAGTTAGAAGTTGCCTAGGGAAATTTAGCCACAAAGTTAGTACAGATTAGGTGTGAATTGAACTACAAGGCCAGGGTCAGTAGGTGTGATGACGGATCACGTGAAATTATGTATGTATATTATATATGTATACACTTATGATTATATACTTATGATATGATATATGATTTTACGAAGAGTTGGTTGGTTCAGCTATGTAGTGATCTCAACGAAGGCGAATTTAGGTTGACAAAGGCACAGTTCCTATGGGGGGTACCGTTGGAGAAGTCAGCACACAAGGAATGGATGATCTTAACAACCGTTGCGCGAGATACAAGAAGGCAAATCCTACGACATCATGCAATTTCCGACACTCATCTCTTCGTATCATACTGAAGAGGTCGAAGTTCCAATGACAATGAAAATCTTTCTTCCAGGACGGTGCTCAATTTGCCAAATGGCGCTGCGTTCACAAGATCTCCAGTGTAACACCTTCTTCTACGGCGCTAGTCGAGATCGCTCAGGTGATTTTCTGTAGACAGTTTTTTTTTCTAGAAATTCATTGAATCATTCCTTTAAGGTGCTTGCTCGCTACGCTTCTATTTGTCAGCAAAACGGACTAGTACCTATTGTAGAACCGGAGATTTTACCTGATGGTAATCACGACATTGCTAAGTGTCAAAAAATCACTGAGGTGGTACTATCATATTGCTACAGGTAAGACTACGAAAATTTGTAAAGCATCATAGGTGTTTTTAGATGATCTTGATGGCAGTGTTTCAGAGCGCTCAATGAAAACCATGTTTTTCTTGAGGGAACACTACTGAAACCAAATATGGTGACTGCTGGTCAGTCCAAGCTAGTCCACATGGCAATTAGCCAATAAGCTATCGACTAACACACATCTGCTGCAGGTCAGGGTTTCACAGGGAGTAAACCGACACCCGAAGAAGTTGGATTCGCTACTGTCACTGCCCTACAAAGATCTGTACCGGCCGCTGTTCCCGGTGTTGTATTCCTTTCAGGTGGTCAGTCGGAAGAAGAGGCCACTCTGAATCTAAATGCAATAAATAAGGTTCCGGTGCACATTCTTAACGACATTGTTTGAAAGATTAATTTGAAAAATTAGGTCTATCCATCATTAAGGTCCCAGGTAAGAAACCGTGGGTGCTCACATTTTCATACGGTCGAGCCCTACAAGCGTCGTGCCTTGCGAAGTGGGGAGGAAAATCCGAAAATGTCAAGGACGCCCAGGTAAGAACAACGAACAGATATAACGTAAAGAAAATTTCCACCAAAAAATCAGTTATTGATGGCCGAGTTATTTATAGCAAGTGTGGCTCCGAATTACTTTTATATCCTCGATAAAATGAAGAAATATCTCCGTTCAGGCCATTCTACTACAACGGGCACAGTCGAACTCAGCGGCATCACTTGGAAAGTATGCTGCTGGCTCGAATGCTGGCGGTGTTGCCGGCAAATCGCTATTCGTAGCAAACCATGCCTATTAAGTCTTTAAAATTAAGAGACAGCACGTTCCCGATGTTTGAAGTACTGTTTAACAACAGACTGATGGAAATGAAGATTAGTGTGCTGTTTGTTTTTTGTGAAGATGCTAAACGCTCATAACAATGTAATTGAGTTGTTTATGGAAACACAAGGGGTGGATTGCACAGTGGTAGTGATGTCCTTCATCACGAGCATGGTGCTAGTTCGACTTCACTTGGAGCCAACAAAACCTCTCATCCTTTCGGGGTCGTGAAATCGGTACCGGACTTGTCTGAACGAAAGCCGCACTCTGCAATCTAACTGGAAGCGCTTCAGCCCTGTTATCCCAGGGATCCAGGGAGAAATGCTCGACCAGCATTCTACGACATTCACGATGAAATGGAAATCCTTAAACAGCAACCGAAGCCACAGTCTTCGTGGATGGATGCGAGGAAACGAATCGAATGTGACAAATGCTAGGATCCGCATAGTAGACGTGAAGACGGGTTATACAAAAAGTGCTAGCAAAAAACGCGCAAGGCTCAATTTTTTCTGGCTGCCGTGTGGAATGACGTTTAATTTCATGTCGGTTACGGAATTGGACAACTCATCGGTCAATCGCTTTCGTTACATAAAAACGATGTTAATTCTCACACAGTAGACAATAATTCTTGCCTAATTAGACGATATTTTGGAACATGACGGAGTCACAGAAGAGGTTTGCTCTGTCGCGTTAAAGATGCAAGTGTTACCGAAGTTCCCCTCAAGATTGACTTTCTATGAACCTCGAGACTGGATTGTAGACGTGTCATTTTCTCTCTCAGCAATCGCAAGGTTACACAGCATACGTTTATTTCTGTACAGAAGCACGCACAATACAACAATAGCCGACGTTTCGGCAGAATCGCCTTCTTCAGAGCCTGGAAGGGTACACTGGAATAAAATTTACTCCTCCAAACGCTTCAGTAATAAAGACAGAGATAAAAATTCACATAGCAATCACATGATTGGCACATGCTTCTAGAAAAACTCACCGTTTCCACATGCCTTCCAATGAGGAGAAACAGCTGGTTATACTCGCATATAGTTGATTAGTGCACCACTCCATATCAAAACTCGATTTGAAGGTATCACGTGTGATCTCTAGGCATTCCTCCTTGCTATTCATTGTAGGATTTCATAATCCTTTGACTCAACAATCCAATTCAGTCCCGTATTTTCACATCCATTTTTGATGTGGGTGGCGCAGTCATCAACCATATATAACTCTAGTCAGCGGTGAAGCTGTTGATCATGTGACTGACATATAGGTTTTCAACTTTCTATGTCTGTCGCTGAAGCTTTTGCCTTAGTAAACTGCATGTCAATATGCCATTCCAGGCTCTGAAGAAGGCGATACACCCGAAACGTCAGCTACTGTTGTATTGTATTGTTTGTTTTTCTATGGAAGTAAACGTATGCTGTTTAACAACCTCGCGATGGCTGAAACAGAAAACGGCGCTTTTATGTTGTTATATTACTTACTGTACACTATCTAAGCTCAAAAAAGGGGGCGTGTAGTGCAGTGGTTGGAGGCACCACTGCGACCCGCATGTGGAATCGATCCTCGCGCCCATGGCCCACCAAGCCTTTCATCCCTCCGGGGTTGGCAAATTGGTGCCAGACTTGTCTGGGAGGTAGCAGCACTAGCACGATACATCAGTAGGCCACCGCGAGTCATTGTGAAGGCCAGATATGCATTCAATCACCTCCAACGATACTTAATGAAATCGAATGCATGGCGCATCCTTCAGGGATTGATCAACGCTGGGAGCTTTTTTTTAAATAAAAGCTCGCCATCAAACCATATCGCTCTCAGCATTTTGAATACTATTTTGCAGCTTAATTAAACCTATTTATGTATTTTCTTTTACATACACGCTACATGTGATGACGATTCATTACAGCGACTGGAGTTAAATAACAGTCTAAGGTGACTCTCCACTACGAGATTCCCACGTCCACCGTTGAGGGTAGGGCTTCTGGAATTGCGAGTTACCATGGATGGTCTTGGTCGCAGTGATAAACTCAGAGAGCCGCTCAGCGTGTTCGTTCCATTCTAATCCATGGGTCCTAATGTGACGTTCCTCAGACGATCTCCTTGGTCCAGTCTTGTCATTGAAATCTCCAATGATGACCTTGAAGAATGTATGGTCTTCTCTGTAGCGCCTCTCCAAGTCCATGTAGAGCGCTTCGACTTCTTCTTCGTCAAAGTTTGATGCTGGCGCGTAAACGACGAAGATTGTCAAAGCCGGTACTGATCCCCATCTTTTTAATCGTAAGCGTCCGATTAGGGTTGTAAGCTGTTCGATTGAATCGATGTTCATGGACAAACTCGTGTTGACGAGAACTTCGACACCGCCTACGCCTCTGCTGTCGCATGTTCCGAGGAACAGTTCTTCTCCAGTGTCATAGACAGCGTTGAATGGGTGGCGTCGTTTAGTCTCAGCCAGGCCGATGACGTCGTACCTTATCATTCTTGCATGCATGAGCAAGTCTTCTGTCGATGACTCTGATGCAAGTGTGCGTGCATTGTAGGTGCGGATCTTCACCTTAGTGCTTTGCAATCCAGGAAGCTTCCGTTGACCCTGAGATTTTAGAAGCCTCTCCGCACTCGTCCTATCCAACACTACCGCCGAATTGGAGGCTCTTAGGAGTTAGAGAAGTGAAGCCTATTTCTTCTACTGTTTTTAGCTTTTTGATACCCACGTATAGCTTGCTGGGCTCTGAACGTGGGGCTTGGTATACACACGGGTAACTTACCAGGCTCTCCCAGAGTGGACATGGAGCTTATGTGTTGAAGGCAACTCCTAACCGCCTCCCATATACTTCCCTGTCACGATTGCAGGCTTTTGGTCGAACTAACTCGTAGAATACAATCCGCATAAAGCGAGAACACATTCACACACGCATGCATGAATACGCCTAGCAAATACAGAAAGTATGTGCCAAATCGGCGCAGCAGAAACAGGGAGTCTATCCCCTGGAACCACCTGCGTCTCAGGGAAGCAAAGGTCGCTTTTGGCCCGCGATTAACCCCCTATTTGCCACGTGGGGTCGCGCCACGTAGCCTGGCGTCTAACCGGCTATTGAGATCTTTCATATGAGGAAGATCAGTGGTTATCAAAATAAGTAATAACCTTATGTAGTTTAATTGAGCTAGCGATGTGGAGAGAAATGTGGGACTTTCCGTGCATCTTTTCGAGGAGTTTGGTCAAGATGAATCAAATACATGGGCAAGGGTTAGCGTAGAATGATTTGTGGTCGACTGTGTCACAGCTCCTGAATCTTCGAAGTCAAACGATCTGGTGTGAGCTCTAGCTTCAGTGCGCAGAACTAATTTTTATCAAATATTTACGGCTCACACCTCGTACTTGAGATCAATTTGTGACAAGTTGAAATCATTTCATTGTCTATCAGATACATTCAAAATACACGAGATACCATATAATAAAGAACCACAGGTAATTAGTCAATAGAACAGTGGCGGCTATACTCCAATCCGTCCATATTATTTGACCCTATAACTACTGCTGCAATGGGCAAAACAAAAAATAGACTGATGTCATCGATAATGAATTTAAAGTCTTCTGCTGAACAGTGATTTCTCATCCAAGCGAAGCATTTCGATAGCATTTCTCCAGAGCAGCCGGTCTTTTTCATTGCCCGAAAGGCCGTCGTAATCTTCAACAACCTAAATATTATTTCTCAAGGAGCATTTGTTGTGAACTATCCGTCACAGTGGTGCGTACCTTGCCAACTTCCAGTTCTCCTAACGGGAATGGATAGTCGGTTCCCAGCACAACTTTGTCCTACAACAGTAATTTCAACTAAGTAATTCTATAATACACAGTTAAATAATGCTAACATCTATTCGACTTTAAGTGAAACCGCTACCAAAGAGCTCATAGGTTGAGTGGATCTTTCCAGTGTTTCATCATGTGCTAAGAGTAATCATAGAAACAGTGCACTACCGTACTAGTTGCTGAAATTTTATGCAGTTACTTTCACACAATACGGCTGAGGGGTAGAGAGATATTGATAAACACACACTCCACTCTTCAGTTTTTTTTGAGCTTGGATGGCCACCGTTTTCACTGTTTCTGCGTGACCAGTGCAATTTCCCAATCTCCATTAGCTTCTTTCTCGCGTAATCGCGGTCTATGACTGTGCTTCGAATATAATGACATCTGCTCCTTATAGTTATTTAAAATTATTGCAGTGCTTTCCTTGTAAATGTATCTGTTCCGTATTCGACTAGCTGCAGCATAGCACATAGGTTGCTATTGGAACAGAAAGTGCCGTCGAGCCCAGAGAATCCTAGTCACAAACAGCGCACTTCACTCTGAACAACAACGATGTTCGGTGAAGACTTCGAAATACCCATGGCTATTTAGGAAACCATGCTCATCCAGTACTCAACATATGAGCTACAACGAAAAGTGGTGAGCATCAGGGTGTAGTGAGAAAGAATAACTCTGGATTCCGTGCCCACCCTCTTCAATTTTGCGACTCTTCCTGCCTCAACGTATGCGTGGGAAATTAAGAACTCAGCAGTTTGACAGATATCTCAGTGGGATCGAACAACAGCCGACCTGCGTCAATGAAGAAAGGTTACATTACAGATGACGTTGCAGGAAACAATATCTAAAATCAGTGGTACTCACTTCATGCTTTTCACTATAACTGGTGGGCAAGAGCTTTACTAACCGGATCCTGTGGAATGTCAAGCCCACAGCAAAAAAAATCACCGACCGAAGGCCAATTTTCTTTACTAGGGTTCTAAAAAAAAATGGAACGCCTAGAAAACCCAAGAACAGATACAACTTACTGAGCTACTCTTGTACTTAGTAAGGAGAAATCTGGTGCTCGCCGAAGTCCCTCAAGGGATTAACAGAAGGACAAGTAACTCAAAAAACCGACTTTAAACTGACCTTCTTTGGCTAGTACGAGGTTGGTATATGCCTTCGTTGTCGTTGTTGTGTTGTTGTTGGTCGATGGCTGACGTTACGGCGATTTCGCCTTCCTCAGAGCCTGGATGTATTTTATATTAGAATACTTTAATTATACGGTGGAAAAAAGGCTAAAGTATTAATGGAGATCAAACTTTTAAATGGATGGTCGGTTAGGATGCTACGGTCAAATGTAGGTCTACACCATATTGAACAGAAAGGCTACTCACCATGGTGTTACGAGTGGGACTGACCCACGTGCTGTTCATATGGAGTCGCGCGCAGGACACACCTCCGGGTCAAAATATCATTTTGAAATAGAGCTCAAGGTCACGTGTGATAGTGAGGCATTCGTCTTTCCGGTTCATCTTTGGATTTTTCAAATTTATCCAAAACGCCTCAAAAGTTTTGCGCATTAATGTTTTCGATTCCAGCGCCAGGATCCGCACAGTCACTTCAAAATCAACGCCGTTGTCGCGTGCGGTGAGGAATACATTGGGGAAACCAGTAGACCACTTTGTGTCCGCATGAAAGAACACCTAGATGGGAAAGTTAAAATACGTCAACACACTCCTCTAGGCACGCATAGGGCACAAAAGCACAATGGTGATGATTTTAAAATGACTGTGCGGATCCTGGAGCAGGAATCGAAAACATCAACGCGTAAAACTCATGAGGCCTTTTGGATAAATTTCAAAAATCCAAAGATGAACCGGAAAGACGAATGCCTCACTATCACACGTAGCCTGGCGCCCTATTTCAAAATGATATTTTGACCCTTGGGTGAGTCTCGCTCGCGACCCCTCGTAAACAACGCATGGGTCAGTCCCACTCCCACATCACAGTGAGTAGCCTTTCTGTTCAATGTGGTGTAGATCTACATTTGACCGTAGCATCCTAACAGACCATCTATTTAAAAGCTTGATATTCATTAATGCCTTAGCCTTTTTTCCCACCGTATAATTAAAGTATTCTAATATAAAATACGTCCAGGCTCAGAGGAAGGCGAAATCGCTGAAACGTCAGCCATCGACCAACAACAACAACAACGAAGACATATACCAACCTCGCACTAGCTAAAGAAGATCAGTTTATAAAAAGGACAAGTGCTGTAGCTAATCGTGTCCAACAAAGTTAACAAGATATCAGATAAATCGCCCCTAATGTTTCTTAACAGAGTAGAGATTCATTCCAACGTTAAACAAATTTCAACCAGTCGTGGGGCGTTGTGTTGTGGGGCGTCTTAGATTCAGCGCAGAGCAAATGGGAAACATAAACTGGGAAATCCAGAACACTGTGCTTTCAAACAATGAAGCTATTTACCTTTATAAAAAAAAGTTTTTAATAGTTGGATTATATCTAATCGGGTCGAGAATATTGTTACCCCAAAGTTTTTTTTCGCAGTTTTTTTTTATTTGTATCAACAAATACCAAGCACTTCTTACCAACGAACAATGCTTTTCCTCATGAAGAGATTGTATATCGATCCTTTGATTAGGTCTTGCTTCTCAACTCACCTTGCCAACAACATTGATGAGAAGATTAAGTGCAGTCGGATCATGAACAAGTGAATCGGTCCAGATCGAGTGTTGTAACACACGAGGACTCGTGTGGCAATCAGTGGCACATAAATCAGGCCTCACCTAAAACTATCTTATATGTAGAAGAGCACTCAATAACCAAAAGATCTCGTCAAACGATTGAATGCATGCGTACTGTTTTTCCCTGAGAATAATTGCTTTTACCAAAAAATAAGCCCATTAAAATGAACTTTAGCTGACGATAGTAAGGCTTAACGGTCGTGTACAGACTAAATAAAAAAAGTTGTCAAAAGCTGAAAATTCAAAGCCGTCAGTTATTTGCCAACTCGAACTCGACCTAATAAGATGTTTTCTTTTGTAGTTACATATTAAAACACATTGGTTGGTTTCCACTGATGACCTTACTCCTAATGACCCATCATTATTTAGGGTAAGACTCATCAACAGCTGTATAGATGGACCAATGGGTAGCATGGCATGGTTTTCAACCCTAATAATTACCTAGTTCTTAAAACACCTTCCAGCCCATCTTACGAACACACGAACACCCAGAGGTTCCTGGATCGTTCACGTAAGACGCGTCCTACCAGCTCGTATTTAACTGACGGAATCGTTCGATGTTAGGGCTCTTTATACTAACCCGAACGACTCCGCAATGCATGCCACCTGTGAGCTTCTTGTTCAGTACGAAGAAGTAATAAACATGCAAGTTGCTCGATTCAGCAGCTCATAGAGTCCCTAAGCTCTTAAGGGAGTCCCTAAGCTGGTAAGTCTTTAGATGCCCAGAGAAGTATTTTGTACACACGAGACGCTGAAAATGGAAAGCGACTGGAGCCATACTATCGCACTTATTCCTGAAATGCATGCTCCAGTTATCGATTTCCAGCTACCGTTGTACTGTAAGTAGGCAGATAATTGCTTTCTTATTCACTCAATACAAGAGCGAATGACCGAGTGTTTTGAGGCGTTGAACAAACAGTTAGTGGATAAAGGAATAACTGGAGAACGAACAGTTCGATTACACAAAATTTACCCGACAGAAATCTAAAGAAAACTGGCTTTCATTTTTGAACGCTCAAGTTACGCTGTCTGAAAACGACCATATCACCAATTGCTACCCATGCTAAGTAACGAAAACATATTGGTTCATTCCCCCTTCTCTCACAAAACAACAAGAGAGCCTGTGAAAAGGATGTTTAAAACAGGCACTGTACAAAAAAAAAATAAAAGGGGGAATCGTTGATTAAATTGTCCGTGAAAAAACCAGTTCCATTCGCTGCGAAACGGTAACTCCCTCGATTAGGTATATAGGTGAAACAAATAACAAAAATGATAATACGTATTTTTTCCTTGATGAGCTTACACGAGGTTGATAATAATATTTATTATCGGCTAACGTTTCGACGTTCTTTTTTTAAAAAATGATAATTATGATAAAAATAAGGTCTTCTTTAAACTGATCTTTATTTCCAATGAAGCAAGCGCAGCGCAAGTGGTGTTTAAAAAGGGTTAATGCAAAGACCTTAAGAACATTAACTGGACTGTAACCGCTTTAATTATCGTCTGTGCACAAGGCAAAACTATGTAATGCCCTAACGGTGAAGATGATGATTGTACGAGTTCGGAAACGGTGAATCAAATAGATCTCTTGTTAAAGCATGCAGAGATGAATGCGTTAGGGAAACAGGTAGACCACTCTGTGTTAGTGTAAGAAAAACCATCTATTAACAGTTACCAGTTGGGACGAGTTTGCCAACCAGATGTTTTTCGTTGTTTTCTTTTTTATAGCAATCGCGAAGTTGTTAGCCAGTACACCTTTACTTCCTTACAAATATAACACATACAACACAGCGGTAGCTGACGTCTCGGCAGTATCGCCTTCTTCAAAGCCTGGAAGGGTATACTGATATGTAATTTACTATGTCAAAAGCTTTAACAACGCAAACAAAAAGGTAAAAATCTGAACGATAACTACATGATCACTGGCTTCTCGAAAAACCCACCGTTTTATCTATTTTCCACCAAGGAAGAACAACTTCTTAGAGTCGCATATGGCTGATTACTGCATCACCCTACAACAAAAATTAGTTTCGAGGAACGGGGATAGATCACGCGTTATCTCAGGGCATTCTTCCCTGCTATTCATTCTCGGATTTTTGGCATTTATCCAAAAATCCTCGAGAAATTTGCGCGTTGGTGTTTTAGTCTCCCGAGCGATGATAGCGACTTTTACATCATAATCTTCTCCTCTGTGTTTTTTTATCCCATGCATGCTTAGTGCCGTGCCTTGTTTTGATTTTCGTTTGCCATCTAGGTGTTCTTTCATGCGAATTTATAAGTTTCTCGGAACTCCGTGTTCTTGATGAGTCAGAAGAAGTCTGCCTACTGTAACTCTACTCTAACTACTCTGTAACGGTTTCATGGCAAAGTGGTACCGAAAGCCAACTAACTAGAACATCCTCCTTCATTTCCTTTCTTCCCACCCTTCACACCCAAGGAGGGCTCTCGTGAGAACATGTTACGGACAGCTACCTGTAGGAAACTAAAGAAAAAATCATGCAACTTGGTTCAGAAAATAGCCATCTCCAATGGCTACGAAATAGTAACTCTACGAGACAAGTTTAGAAGGAGAGCGACGCTCGAAAACGAAGGGTCTGGCGGAAACAAAATTCCGTTTACGTTGCCCTTCATTAGTGATGAAATAAGTGTAGAGATAAAGCGATGCTTAAGAAGGGCAGATCTAGAGGAATCGGTAGCGATAGTTGAAATACCACCGGATACTCTACGTCGTCAGTTAGTTCGCAAACGCCCATATGACCGTCTATGTGAAACCCAAAATTGCGTAATCTGCCCTTATGGCAGAGACGGTGAATGCGCGAGTTCAGGTACGATATACCTGATTTCTTGTGGTACTTGCGGAGACGAATATATTGGCGAAACGCGCAGACCTTTATGTATCCGCATGAAAGAACACCTAAATGGCAAACGAAAAGCAAACAAGGCATGCCACTAGTTGCGCATAGGATACAAAAGCATAGCGGAGTAGATTTTGATGTAAAAGGCGCTATCATCGCACGGGAGACTAAAACACAAAAGCGCAAATTTCTTGAGGCTTTTTGGATGAATGCCAAAAATCCGAGAATGAATAGCAGGGAAGAATGCCCTGAGATAAAGCGTGATCTAGCCCCGTATCTCAGAACTAATTTTTGATGTGGGGTGGTGCAGCAATCAACCATATGCGACTCTAAGCGGCTGTTTTCCCTTGGTGAGAAACATTAAAATGGTGGGTTTTTCGAGAAGCCGGTTGTCATGTAATTATCGTTCAGATTTTCATCTTTCTGTTTGCGCGGTTAAAGCGTTTGACCTAGTAAATTACATATTAGTGCACCTCCCAGACTCTGGAGAAGGCGATACTGCCGAAATGTCAGCTAACAAATTTCTCGAGGCTTTTTGGATAAATGCCAAAAATCCGAGAATGAATAGCAGGGAAGAATGCCCTGAGATAAAGCGTGATCTAGCCCCGTATCTCAAAACTAATTTTTGAAGTGGGGTGATGCAGCAATCAACCATATGCGACTCTAAGCGGCTGTTTTCCCTTGGTGAGAAACATTAAAATGGTGGGTTTTTCGAGAAGCCGGTTGTCATGTAATTATCGTTCAGATTTTCATCTTTCTGTTTGCGCGGTTAAAGCGTTTGACCTAGTAAATTACATATTAGTGCACCTCCCAGACTCTGGAGAAGGCGATACTGCCGAAATGTCAGCTACCGTTGTGGTTTTTGTGTTAATATGTAAGAAAGTAAAATTGTACTAAATAACAACCTCGCCATTGCTGTACAAAAAAAACAACGAAAAACATCTAGTTGGTAAACTCCTCCCAACTATTTACCTCTGGTTGGGAGGTGTTTCTGGGTGTCGGACTGCGATGTACAACGGAGTTCATCACACGGCTGGGGCTCCCAAGCTGAAAAGGAGCCCGGGTCTCCCATCAAGAAGCCTGGCTAGGTATAAACCAATACCAGAATCGACCGCCGTTTTGGTATAATACTAATTACATGGTGGAAAATCTCTTTCTGATCCACAAGGACTGCGACGACCTGTGCTGTTGATAACTTGGGAAGACTTTGGCCAGGCTGGCCTCGGTATTCCAGTAAACCTCAATGGCTAAACCAGCTAGCATCTAAAAAATGGAGGCTGTGCTGGGTTTCGCACAGCCAGTGAGCACGGGACGTCCAAGTATCCAAGTAAATAAATAAGTTAGTAAACTTAGTGTAAGACGAAATACTCTCTAGGCGGACAAGAATCGAGAACTTCAGCTGAAAACGTCTGAAGCATCCTGGATAAATTCCAAAAATTCAAAAATGAACCGCATGATAAAATTTTTAGTCACGGCGTGTGATCTCATACAGCATTTAAAACTGATATTTTGAAATGAGACTTCCATGTGAACTCTATGCGGTTGGTGTTCACACGAAATAGTTAATGGATGATTCATAAAAAGCGGTGAGTGTGCCAAAAGGCTATTTTGCTTTCAATACGACCGAAATCTTGGTTAAGTGTTTTTCCCTCGTTGGTTATGGAAGTGTTTGTTCAAGTGCATTGCAGTCTATTTGACGCCTCAGGGCACTGAAGAAGACGAAATCCGAAGAAACGTCAACTTTCTTGTCAACAAGTAGTAAGCCAACAATCTCGTGTTTGCTCATCAAGAATAGAGCACATTTCAGCAATGTTCCATCACACCTTATAGCCGTGGGCGACTCGACCGGCTATCATCGGGTACGATCCGCCACCGTGAGCGAAGCAGAAGCGAAGACGCGGAAACAGAAGTAAAACGTTGCCCATTAGCACACTGCATATTGCCTGCGCCGTTTCCGACGGCATTCCTGTAACAAAAGCTTTCAGTTAATTATTTTTAATTTGAAGAATCAACTTCTGATTAGTCTTGGTTAAGAAAAGAGACTTATACTACCATACGAGCCCTCATTTTTGAGCTTACATGAGATTGTTACGGTCGTACTTCTTTGCACGATGGCTGACTTTCCGGCGAACTCGCCTTCCTAAGAGCCCGTACCTATTTCAATTAGTTCAACACTGCTCACTTTGAGTTATACTAATGTCATGCGTTAGGCTATCAAAAATGTATATTTCTGAAATCAGCTTTTTTTTTCAAAAGATCGGCTTTCTATCCCACTCGCAACGGTACGGCTCTGAGAAAGGCTAAATCGCCGAGACGTCAGCCATCGACCAACAACCCCAACAATAACGACAACGACGACAACAACAAACATCAACGACAACGAAAACCTACACCAATCTCGCATCAGCTCAACAAGATCGGTTTACAAAATCGTATAAATAAACATATCAGTTTTTTTTAACTTTATGTAGGATGTGTAGATTGCATTATAAACCTCCTCCTTGTTTTTAAAGGATTGAATCATGTTTTTGAAATATTAGAGATTTTTGGTGGAAATCTTTCACAGATTCTTCATTACATTTCCACTACTAAATTTTGAGTTTGCCGATATTCATGTTTTTTCCAGTCTTGCTCATTGGAAATTGAGGCTATCTATCTCATATAATTCAAAAAGCGTGGAATACAAGACTTCTTAAACACATGACGAGGCAACGTGTTGTGCGGTATTGATTGTGCAGTAAAAAACTCAAATTAATGGTTGCTTTGCTAGGTACGAATAAGTACGCGAGTTCGGGCAAAGATAGTACCATCTCACACAAGTTCTATTTACTCTATGTTCAGCTCCTCCCAACGGTTTACCGCCTTATCGTGGTTGGGAGGTGTTCCTAGGTGTTGGACTTCGATGTACAGCCAGGGAATTCGTTTCCATGGCAGAGTCCCCCAAGCTGAGAAGGAGTCCGGCGTTTCCATCAGGAAGCTTAGCTAATAGTAAACCAATACCAGGATCTACCACCTTCCTGCGATCAAACTAGTCACATGGTGGCAAATCTCCATCTGATCCATAACAGCCTCCGGTGGTGACGACCTGAGGCAGGCTTTGGCTAGGGCGACCTCGGAACTCCAGGAAAACACAATGGTTAGACTAGCAAAGCTCTAAAAAACGGAAATTGCGCTAAGGCTTGCACAACCAATGAAGACAGGCCATCCAAGTATCTAAGTAAGTATGATTAACCACGGCCATATAAGGTGATAGAGTTGGTTGGCGTTGAACCAGTGTTTGGGTGGATTCTGCCCTTTGCATAACAGGCGAGATCACTACCACTGCGCTACCCGCCCTTCGTTTGAATTCAATGTCTTAAAAAATTACATTCAAGACGAAAAAAACGTCTGAAGGCAATCATTGTCGACGACGTCTAAAGTGAAATGCTAGCTTCAAGGGACTCACTGTTAACGATAGATCGAAGCAGTTTGACTGCGCAAACAATGCAGCAATTTCCACACCTACCTAATGTATTATTCACTAGTTAGCTGGAGCTTAGCAACCAGGTTCCGAAGGTTGATGAACTATTCATATGGCAGATTCTTCAGATTCACTCTTCCCTCTTGGAATAGTTGTGAAGTGTGGATTTCTTATGAAAGTCGATGGGTGTTCGGCATATCCACAAATTTGCCACATATCTTTCTCATGCAATTATCGATCTTGTGAAAGATTGGTTTTTGTCAAATTTTAATCAATTATTGAATAATACCTTGCGAATATAGTCTGAGACTATTTGACTCAAAGTTTTCGCCGTTCTCTTCGATTCTTGAGTCTTCAGATTTATCAAAGGACCCACTCTTTAATTTTTGTTTCAACTTCAATTTAAAATGAAAACGCTGAATTTGAAGAAGAAAGAGAAGAATAAGAAAAAAAAAGAAAAAAAAGAAAGACGATGTAGAAGTTCTCGATCTTACTCTTTGAAAGTCATTTCAGGTATTCAAATGTGGCTGACCAATAATCGAGTCGAAAGAATTAGTAAGCCAACACAACTACAGATCAAAAATTACTTTCTAGAAGCAATCTTCCATAAGGTTTGCGTTTCAGAATCTTCACTGGTACAATATACGGGATGTTGGTTGGAAGTGAAAGCCATAATTGAGATATGAGATATACTCTTTTAAACCAACAACCAAGGCATAGGCCAAGGCAACCATAACTATGCGACAGTTTGAAAAAATGAAAAAGGATTAGATGCCGTTATAAAAAGTTGAAGCTATAGGTAGGGCAGTGGAGGTGATGTTAATCACCATGAACGCCGTACTGGCTCGACCTCAACCCAGGCTTTCCAAGAGACTTATCCGTCTAAGGTCTCGAAATTAGTGATAAACTCCTTTGCGAACACTCCACTACCTGTAATCCATTTGTACACGCTCTAATCCGGCTATCCTAGTGTGTCAGGGAGAATCGATCTGACCAGCTTTCAACGACATCCATAAAGAAGGCGACAATCATCAAGCAGCAGCTAAACCCATGCCCGAAATGTCAAAGACTCAAGGACCTCCGTAGATGGTGGGTGTGAGGAAACGAATGATATACAAGAAATACTGGGACCCGTACAGAAGATGCGAAGACAAGTGTAAAAAAGTAAATCGAAACCGGATAGCCAAATACGAAGTTACTAAATAGGCATGGATGAAGATGAGTAAACAAATTGGTCTAAATATGCAAAATGGGCTTGACATATTGCTAAACGTGCTGCAGAATTAAACGAACCTACGAGCCATGGCATCCAATACTTATTGAGACGACCGCCCCAATTGTGCATATCCCATGGATGAACGAACAAAACCAGGCCCAGATCCTCGCATTCCTGAAATCGTAGTGTGAACCGTCCCGACACAGCTTTCTGGTTTTGTGTATCAGAAAGGTGAAATTGAAAAGGAGCCGACTTTATAGAGAGGCCAGAAGTCGGCATGATCGAGGCTCTTCTCGCCGACATGCGATCCGATCTCAAATCCGCGAACACCGAGAGCCACGCAACGACGCACTTCCTGCAATTACGCTAACTATCGAGAAGATGTCAACAGTTGCTGTATAGTTTACAGTTTCAAGCTCTTTTCACAATTTTCAATCAGATTTTCTGTAGTTCTTCTCATCCAACTAGTTCCATCTAGTGTTCTTTACAATATTATTAAGCTATTCATTTCTAATTCCACTCAGGCAACAACCAAAGTGGGGTTTTTTGTGACCTTTTTCACTTTGTCCCTAAATTCGAGGTCTTGCTAGTGAATTTCTATCATCTAATCACTGCAGCTGCCATGTTCATTGTACTTATTCTCTCCGTATCATACACAAAAACCTATAGATAGAAGCTCTATAGAGTTAAGCTACACAATGGATGTGTATCGTTGTGTTTCAACAATAATTTTACTAACTGGCGAAGCTCTCCATTCCTGGAGTTCTGTAATAACCGTGTCAGGTCATCGATATATCCTGAACCTTGCCTTCTTGGATCGGGGAGAGGTTCACCACCTTGCAACCAGTTCCTACCTGGGATGGCGCATGTTGATGATGTGCACATCAAAATTGAAGTGGTCACGCTTGAGCCAGCGTCGACAGTCGTGCAGAACATCGAGGTTTAAATAGTTGGTTCAGTTATCGGCTTAACAAAGAATTAAATCTGGCACACAAACGATCTCCCGACAAAGCAAAGAAAAAACTAATTTAATGAGTAATTTCTCGCACCCATTATTTTTTCACGGCAGGGTATTATGTGAAATGCATCCACAATAACGCTGAGATATTTGCAAAACTTGGGCTCCAGGCCACATTCAAACTGGCAATTATCTTTTGTGAGCTCACGTGAAACCCATTGCTCCGCTGAGATCCTTGCTCTGCCTTTCTCTCAACCACTTTTTTACTCTGACCCTTTTTTACCCATTAGGATAGGAAATAGGCCGAGAAAAAGTCAAAACAAGGCCCTCAGTGGAGCAGTAGGTTACACGTTTGTCCGCAGAGTCCAAAGAGTTATTGCGGGTTGGAATCTAGCGTGAGGTCCAGGTTTCGCAAACATCTCACAGTAACTGTTGTTTTATTCTACTTGAACATTTTCTTCGAACATGAAGTGCAATGCTAGGTGATGCAAAATTTCGAGCTAAATGTTAGGATTCGGTCTAAAACAGTTAATAGTCTCTTGTGGTAAAGAATCACGAATATCCTCAAACGGTTATCTCAAGATTTTAAAAACCACGATTAATCAGGATTCAACACGCTGAGTAGAGAGCACGTCTGATCCTGAAGCCAAATCCGAACCTTCTCACAAATCTCGCCACCTATATAGATGGTTTTTGCGAGATAACGCAAAACTTGAGAGAAATGTAGGAATTTTCACTTCATGCCAGGACGGATCATTTGGGCATAAAAGCATGAAAGAGAGTAGAAAAGAAGAAATGCTAGCGATCCCACTCATTGCATCCTCTTTTTTGCATTCCGTTCGGCTCATGGAATTCCATGGATAAACAGAATTCCGTTATGCGCAATATATTCCAATTTATGGCTATACATGCACCGATTTTCTTTCTACACTACAGAAAAATTTAATAGTCTTTCTTCACCGCTCTCAAATCCCAATAAATAGAGCTCGTTCAGTTATTTCTGGTCCACCTTTCCTTCAGCATTACCGACTTTGCGGTTGAATGTTTTTTTTTCCAAATCTATCCACAAGACCGACTTGCTATTAACCTGGCCACTGACATTGACATAACATTCACTTCAGAACGATAGACATTTCGGTGATAGTTTCCGCAAAGCTCGGGAAAGGTAAAGCTGATGACATGTCTCCTAGTCGATGGAACATTTTCACTACCTCGCGAAAAAATGAAATCTTAGGTATGAGTTATGATAAGCAATTTTTATAGAACATAGAAAAAATAGAACCGAGTGGGCTTCGTATTAATATACCGCTCACCTGGCTGAAGATGAATTCTGCCGAGACATGGCAATTGTGAGCTCAAAGCTCTGCTCCTATCTAACCTCCTATCGGTTAACCAGGAACAGAACGACGCATTTTTCTAATTGCGCAAGTAATCTTGATCTTGATGATTTTCACGATAATTGCATCTTACTCCTTTCTTCTTTATCCAAAGTTTATTCCTATTCGATCCTCTAGGGTTTATATCACTGAGAGAGTTTCAAAATAGCGAGAATGTAGCGCTTGGAAATGGAAAGGCGTCCAGTTGATGAAAAACAGTGTTTCAAAGTGAGCTGAGTCAGAGAACAGATAAAGCCGGTTTAGGCTCTCACACTTTTGCTTGGTTCGGAACTATTTTCGGAAAGGAATGGAACCTTCACAGACGTTGGATTTCAAGATAACGACGTTCACTATATCATCAAAGAGATTGAGTACAGCTGTTATGGGACGGTGCCGGCTTGCTTCGTGGTCATTACTGGTGAATCCATGATCTTCATAGGTTTCTTCTCATCATTCACTTGCCCTTTTGATATTTTTCACCAAAATGTCGTCTGCTTCAACTTCAAACAGAAAAGGGTGAAGCTCTCTGAGCTGATCAATCGTTGAGGGATGCGAAATGCATTCGACTTCATCAAGCATCGTTAAAGATGACTGAATGCATATCAAGCTCATACAATGATTGGCGGAAGTCTCCTATTAATGTGTTGAGTCAGTGCTACTTCCCTCCCATACAAGTCTGGTAGCAATTTGCCGACCCCGGAAGAATGGAAGGCCTAATAAGCCTGGTGCATGGGATCGAACCCATGTGCATTGCAAGGCACCTCTAATCACTACGCTACATGTGACCCTTCCGGATATTAGATAAAATATATTTTTTTAAAAAACGTATCCAAGAAGATATCCACAAAGGATTGTGACGGTTTACATCCAACAATTTCTCCCTTTACCCGATTTTATCCTAGATGTCAACCTTTGATTCCTAATACTAGAAGTATTCTTGGTTTACTTAATAATGAAAAAGATGTTTACTCGAAAATTTATCAAAAGACCACATCGTAATGAGAAAAAAACAACCACTAATAAGCTTAGCCTAAGCCGAAACAAAATCTGAACCTAATCGCAAGCCTGATATAGGCAGAATTTTTTCCGGTGTAGATTTGACAAATCTGGTCTTAGTCTGAGTGACCAGAGCTGGCATACGATGATATAATCGGCTATAAGTCAGCCAATGAAAGCTACCTTACACGAAAACCAGGCAGGAAGAGTGCCACCATTCATAGGAGCACCTACATGTACCAAAAAGTTTGTTTTCTTTCGTCAGAAAAAGGTAGACGATGCCTACTTTCCGGTAAACGTCATATTTTAAAAGTCTTCGATGTAAGCCAGTGGGCGGAGCGAGTGTTGGAGGCGTAGCAGGATGGCGAACGACAATTGGCGGAGATGAGGGAGGAACTGGCCAGTGGCACCGCCCACTTGCGAGAATCAATGGCAAGGAGGTCGATTTGAGCTGTGTGGGGCTTGTGAAACGCTCTCACCGGCGAATGTATTATATCAGTATTCTACTAATACTGCTGATCGTCGGTTGTCTATGCAATACAAGGTGAGTGAGAGACTAGAGGGCGGTTTTAAGATCGAAAGAAACAAACGGATTGCACAGCCCACGTTCTCCGCTTTGTTTTTTTCTTCTCTTCTTTCGTTCATCTTTCTAGCTTATAGTGGAACATAAAATGCGTGCGAATATCTAAATAAGAATAGGTGACTAGATGCTGTCTTTAGCTCTCCTCGTATCAAGTTATTTTTCTATGGATTCTATTTGTTTATTTCTCTCTTTAGAATAATTCATAGTGTGTTGGTGGCTATTTGATTTGTTTTCGAACGCTAATACAAGGTCGATGTTTCTTTCAAATTGATTCTTTTACTTTTTATGTTTAAAGGAAAGAAAAAAAAATTTAGCCCAAAACTACTGAGTGAAACCCTCTAGGGACACTAGGAACTGTGGAATAGCTTAGTTTTTAAGCGGATTCGCTCAGCATTTTCCATAATGAAAAGCTGAGATTGAAAAAGCTGTTCGCTTCGATTTTCGCGATTTTGCTATGAAAAATCTAGAAATAGTCAATAACGAGCGAATGAAATAAATAATCGCGAGAAGACGCCATTCCATGTTATTCGGAGGTCGTTATGTTTTCTTTTTGTGAGTCAAGAACGAGCCGCATAATTAGCAACGGAAGGGGGATACCCTTTGTGAAGAAAAAAAAATGACCGAAACTAGGTTCACCTCATTTCTAATGCCATAGTATTGATATTTACCTTTAGGTAGCTAACTAATTATTTGGAGGTATTAAGAAACGAAACAAACCGTAGTTAGCAGAAGAAGAAGAAGAAGAAGAAGAAGAGGAGCAGTTAGCGCGTAACCGACAGGATAAAAAGCGAGAAGGAAAAGAAAGTGGAAAGAGAACATCAAAAAAGAAAACAGATAGGAATCAAGCGGAAGAACTGCTAGACTTTTAAAGGCCGCCTTCTGTTGCTATGAAAAATTTCCTTTCAATGAATTTCTGTAAAGCATCAATTGAAAGATTCTAACTCAAACCCGCGAAAGAGGTTTTTTTTTAAAACTATAAAGCTTTAAAAATCCAAAAAGACAGCTTTGAAAATATTTCCTTCACCAATTTCATTTCCATTTTTTATTTAGGAAATCCGTGTATAGACGTAATTCAAGAACCCTTCGTCGTTTAAGTCGTAGCTATGATTGGGAGCTCGATGAACATGGCGGTTTACGTCCGATCATCAATCCAGCCAAGGTGCTTTCATGATTACTGTAGGTATACACGTACTTCATCTGAGTCTTTTATATTGACTTTCTCAGGTGGAAAGAGCTACGAAGCAGTGCGCAAACGATTCGTACATACTCAGCACAATCATGCGAAACTACAACAGGCACAAAATACCCGGTGGACAGGTAAGATTAGGTGTTGAGTGTTCTAGAATCTTTTATTTAAAAAAATTATAAAGCCTCTGCTGCCTTGCGAAGTCCGCAAAACAATAACGTCGATGCGGCTAAGCCATAGTTGGTAGATGATTACAATAAATAGTCGAATGGCTCACACTTACGTTATAGTTACTCTGTATCATCTGTAAGGGCTAATGATCATTCAACTCAAACAAGCACCTGTGAGAACCTATATCATCCATGTCGAACGTCACAACTGATTCGCTATGGCCACCGCTCCCTCAAAGTTCACCAGTGCATCAAATTTTTCGTAAAAAAAATTTTATTGTAATTCTTTCTACTTCTGTTTAGCAAACGCGAGGTGTTATTTTATTCTTCATTTATGCACAAGCTGACGCTTCGGCGGATTTCACCTTCCTCATAGCTTGGAAAGGTCAGGTTGACTGCAATCTACCCGGCTAAACGTAAATAAAGAAATAAAATAATACCTCGTGTTTGCTGAAGAAAAATAGAAAAAATTATTCAATCAATGCCGAGGTTAGTAGAAAGTCGGACGTGGGGGTGATTTTATTGTTTTTTGACGACTGGTTCGACGGATATCTTGCCGGACTCTGCCGCGATAAAGATTTGCGCTTCAGTGGGCTTCTTCATGGAAATGCTGAACCGCTGAACTTTGATGACTCTTCTAGAGGAATGAATACATTGAAAAGAGAGCAATGAATCTGAACGATCACCGTTCTCCTATAGTAGCTGAGCAGAGTTATCTCGACTATTTTTTCTCATGTTGTTCTATACTTATTTACATTACTTTTTTGTGTACATTCATCCTGAAAACTGAAGAAAAATGCAATAGAAGATATCTTTAACTGAGAGGAAAATTTCTCACTAGTGCTCTTCTTTAGCCGTTATCGTAACGAATACTGCTTGAAATTATTGGAATAAAACATTCGTCACTCTATGTTTTATACCAGGTTGAGGTGAAAGTCGAAGTATGGGTGCAGGAGATCACTACCATATCCGACATCACCAGCGATTTTCAGGTTTGTCACCGAGTTGCACCATAGTTTTCACCTTTGGATAGAACGGTCACGAGTGTTATCACTGAATTTGAATGTTCGTCACTTTCGCCGTCGAGTAACGAACGTAGCCATATATTCATAACTAAAAGCAGTCCGTACTTAATTGAAGAACAAGGCTTTAATCTCACGACACTTTCACATTGTCATACTGTGCTAACATCATGAGCTATCCGTAAACTAGAGACACATTTGAATTCTTTGCCGAAAAGTCGTGCTGTGCTCTG
Organism: Angiostrongylus cantonensis; assembly: GCA_009735665.1. Taxonomy (NCBI): domain Eukaryota; kingdom Metazoa; phylum Nematoda; class Chromadorea; order Rhabditida; family Metastrongylidae; genus Angiostrongylus; species Angiostrongylus cantonensis. The sequence goes on from MQTX01000090.1 coordinate 663,112, forward strand.
TGTAAACGAGAGATTCAATCGAATGTACTAGTTTTTGAGATATTTCAACGACGATGAAGTCCATTTTCGTTCGAAATTATGTACGCCCTTCGGTAAATTTCGCCTGAGGCATCCGGTAAAATACCATGAAGCGACGAGCGTTGAAAAACAGTTGCTATCATCTGCGAAAGTCCGCGTGTTTCAGTTGGACATCTACATCTCGGAGATGTGGTTGGATCCGGCACTCGATTACTCGGCGTTGAATCCATGTAAATATAATTTGTCGTTGAATAGTATACTATTGGAAAAGTTATGGACGCCAAATTCGTGTTTCATCAATTCGAAGACGGCTGACATTCATAAGAGTCCATTTCCGAATATCTTTCTGCTCATTTACGCCAATGGATCAGGTTAGTTGATCATCATTTAGAGGTCTCAAGGTGATTTACCGAATCAAACCCTAAAGGTCCAAGAATCAGCGACAAATTGGCTCATTCTGTGAAGCCCGAAATGAACTGAGCAGCTCGCTATTCGAGTTATAAGCAATTGGCGCTGTAATTTGCGAATTTTCGAGTGATTTCTGGAATCATTCCAGAATTTTCGAATTTTAAGACGACTGGGATAATTCGAACAAGCACCGACGGAGAAATATTCCCAAAAAACTATTAAATGGCCTTGGTGAGATCAAAGATGATAAGATGAACAATCGAATACTGCTAAAAGAAAATGTATCTATGCCGTCTTCATTGTCGTCTAAGCAATTTTCATTATTTGCCAGTTTAAATGAGTTGACAAACCTACACTTCGTCCTTCACTTGCAGACTTATGCCTGAACATTTGTGAAGAGACTCTGTATAGAGGATTTATAATTTTCTGAAAGTTGACAAATCGCTGAACGCAAGAAAGGCGTTCAATCTTCACTATTCGGCTGGTACTTCCTCTTTTCCTATAAATCAAATATCTTCGACATTTCAGTGTGGACGAATTATCGTCTAAAGTTACAGGGACCATGCGAAATGGATTTGACAAGGTGAGATAGAGATGCTGCCCCATTTTACAATTGTGACTGAAGAAAAAGGCATATTATCTTGTGTCTATTCCAGGTTTCCATTCGATAACGTCACTTGTTCGTTGACTTTTGAATCATTCAAGTGAGCATCACAGCGTTGTTTTTTGTTGTTGTTGACATCACTTTACTGCTGTATTGATTGTTTCAATTCAATTTAATTCCAGCTACAATACTGATGAAGTACAAATGTCATGGACACCGACTGGAGTTAGTAAAATGCGCGACAAAATGGAGTTAGCCGACTATGAACTTGTGGATATTAAGAATGTTCGGAACGTAGAGGTGAGAATCTCCCTTAAGACAAACTGCGATAACGCAAAGCGGATGTGAGATTTGAGGTTGGATCAGCTAAAGAATCTCGATATCCTATTTGCAATTGAACTCATTTCCTAGTTCATTCATGAGTGACGACATTCGGAAAATATGCTATGTTGTGTTAGTGCTTAGTAAATGTTGATGAAAAGAATTTTGTATGGCAATATTTAGCTCCAATGAAAGGTAAACCAGGAACACTGCTATGTATTGCGAGCCGTTACAAGGACTGAAAAAGCGTATCGCTAGAGTCTCGATCGTCATAGCGCGATAACTTCGCCATAAATTTGAAGTGTCATTCAGCCATCTCGACTCGTGAGACTTGAGAAGTATCAAGTATCGGGACTCGAATAGGCACTGAAAATCGAAATTACTCGTAAAAACGAAGCTGGCTTCACCACGCAAACGAATGAACTTGTCCTATTTACTAAAGTAGTTCCGTGTCAACTTAGTTGTTTACTATGAACGTGCCCATGATCTTTAATGGTTTGCTAGTGTAGTCAGTAAGCTTCGCGAAATATTCGCTTTACTCATCAATCTTCGAAAATCTTCGAGATGTAAGTTTTTCCTCCGATTCAATTCTTGACGAAACTAAAGTTGTTGAAGAACGTATGGATTGTATAGATTAGTCGTTATGTCTATTTTTCACTCGCCGGTATATGGTAAGAATGCATTCATATGTTCGTATCCATCCAATTCCTTACTTGAAACCGATTATCTTGTTCTACAGACAATTCAACTCCATCTTATTCCGTTTTATAGAGTTCGATATTTTTATACCTAATCAGTCCTGGTCTCTTATGCTGGTCTTATCACTTCTTCTATGTGTCTTGTTATTCCGACACAATCATTCATGGAGGTTGCCGCGTTCGGGTGTCGACCTGGATGTTGGTTTCCTACCTCGCTCTTTAGTGACATGTTGCACACTGCTTGGGCGTAATACGCCATGAAATCCTGAAGGTCTACGAAAACGGATCGGAGCGAAATTGACTGAATCACGTTTAGCACTTAGTCAGAACGGCAAGTCCAGGGTTAAGTCGAGCAACTAACTGATTTGTAACATGGGTCGTACCTCTTCTTTGAATTATTATTAGCGATTTAAGGCTTTCGAAAGGAAGAAAAATGTTTGAATTCTATGCTCCATTGCTTTCTAACGTATGCAAGAGAGTTATTGAAGGGATGATATATTGAACGCTACTCTAAATAAAGGCCAAATGCGAAGAAATCATGGAATTAAACACTCATAAAAGCTAAAAGTTATGTAGATAGATAATTTTTTTCCAGCCATATCCAGCCGGTTACTGGCACGAACTCACGATGAGGTTCCATTTCAAGCGTCGTGCTGGTTGGTACATTCTGCAGGCGTACCTGCCAACTTACCTGACCATCTGCATCTGTAAGTATCTTCTGCTTCCACGTTTAGTCTTCTCCTATGGAGTTTATGGAATTCATTTCATTTGATTTATTAACGAAGATCATTCGCTTATGCTCTTTTGCTTTTCCAACTCTCCTAAATTCTTCTATTTATCACGTCGACCACCCTATTTTGTTCATCTTGCGCTCGTATTTTTCATGCATCTCGGATTAAAACTACCAATGCTCAACACTCTTATTGTCAACTTCCCGAGATGAACTGCCTCTAGAGACATCAGTAGTCAGGGTCTCTGAGCTTTTCGTTTCGATACCTAATTCTCAACATTCTGCTGTTCCTACTATTTAAATGAATTCTGATCAATAACTTGAAAAAAAACTATTGGATTAATTCTTTTTACTTCTGTTTAGCAAACACGAGGTGTTATTTTATTTGCTGAACAGAAGTAGAAAGAATTATTCCAACAATGCCGAGGTTAATAGAAAGTCGGACGTGGGAGTTACTATTGGATTGCTTTAAAGAAAAGGTTCCAACATGTCGTTGTAGAACTGGGCTAGAAATTCCGTTTCCATTCAAATTCTACTCATTTTCCTTCGCACGTATCCATTTCCCTCTTGTAGAATTGAGCTAGAAAGTTTTTCGTCGCTAGATTTTTCCTAAATGATTTACTCCGCCTGGAATCGCATTAATGAAGTGGGTCAATACCGATTTCATCTCGATTAGAGCACAATTTTCTCTTCTTTTTTTTTTTCCTTACAGAGGTCTTACTATTCAAGCCATTTCCTTCCTTCCAGTCACAAAGAACTTTCGGCAAGACAGTCCGTCTTTAGCAATTACACTTTTTATATTCATACAACATCATGATCGAGATTTGCTCCACATCTATACGACCCTTCTTGTCGAATTTAACATAAAAATAAGTGGATTACTTTGAAAAAACTTCCAGTTAAAGTATTTAGTAGAAAGCTCTTCTGTTCCTCTTTTTATTCACATTACTTTCATATTTTTTCTTATTATTTAGCTATTTAATACTTTTCTAGAGCATCTTCCACTCCCCATGAGGGCAAGGGCACGCACATTTTTTCCAAGAGATCACCTTTTCGCGAATTATTGATGCGCACATTTATTAAGCAATCAGGACAAACTTGTGAATACAAATAAAACTCACAAAATCAATGTCCAGCAAAGTATCCTAGCAGAAATTTCGTTTCCCTACAATCGAAACAAACTCGGCCTTGTTTTTTAGCTGACCAGACGCAGCTGAGTTTGCCTGTCCCGTTGTTTAGGATGAAAAGCCGCCATGACTAGCACTTGCAAATTTCGCGACGCGAATTTGATACGAGGAAAGAAACCGATTTTGCTCGTCCAACGGTCAGCTGAAAGCGATGAGCCGAAAAACTTCGCCGAGCACGAAGGAGCACTAAACTCCCTGGGGAACCTTGCGTAACTGAACATGGTGAATCTCGTGTAATGTTCGCGCTATAAAACGAGACCAAGAAGAGTTTCCATGCGAAAGCCAAAAAGTAGAGGCAAGAGATGCTTGTAGAGAAACAAACAAAAATAAATTAGCGCTTCACCAAAGTAATATGTCTTGAAATCCATTTTCTAAATGAATAAGTTTCTCGAATATATTTAGCTCACGAATTTTTGCGAAAAGGTGCTTGAAGAATTTTTGAAAAGCATGCTAGTATATCCCATACTCTATAATATCCAGGACGAATAAATAGTTTAAAAAATCTATGAAGCCAAGAATGTCCCTCTCAACAATGTTATAAGTTGAAATGACTAAGCAAAACAAAATATTTAGCTTCCCAGTTTTGTGGTGCGTAATTTGATTATTTTTAAATTATTTGACAAAAATAATACTTGGAGAAATAATGCATTCGATTTTTGACGTAAACAAAAATACCTGCAACATCAAATCTTTAATTCGAGCTTCTTTCATTCACATATATTAACCACTCCGTAGTATTATTCTATAAGTCTTTATTTACAAAATCCCTTCTGAAGGTCAAAAAACTTATTCTGAAGGTCGGTAGGGTTGAGAAATATCCTAAGAGACGTTTGATGATTTTCGTTTTCTGGAATAATTTATGCTTTGCGGGAGGAGGAAATCCTATTTGGGTTCTCTTTTTTTCCATTAATTCGTTCGGGGTCTCAGTTAACGTCGTTTGCACTTTTCCACACCAACGAATAGTTCCGTGTTCAAGAAAGTCCGGTGCACTTCTAAGAGCCGCTCTTTTTTTTGCTTGAAATGGCCAACTAATGCTAAATAATGAGTACCGTTTAAAGAAGAAACACTTAGAGTCTTTTGTGATGAATGATACGGGTTTCATCAGTAAACAATTTGATAAAGAATATTGACCTTTAAGGTCTTTCATAATCTCTACTTTATGAAATATCGCTTGAACTATTCAAGCGTCCAGGTCCATCAAACTAACACGACTCCAACGCAATGGTCCACGATACTATTCTGCTAGCAAGCACGACCTATCGTCCATACACATGATTTTCTAGACTATCGATTAAAACACCTGTGTATAAGTTAGCATTGCTACTTTGGCGTAACCCAAAAAGGACTTCATAGAACACCACAAACGACGAGATCCCTTTCGAGAACATTCTATCGGATGCATACGAAACGAACCAAGCTTCACATGCGCTCTTGTTAACATTTCTGATAAAAAAAACAGAATAGGATTTACGCTAGCATGATCCATCGACAATTTTCAAAGAGGTGATTTTACGTAAAACAAAAAACTTCGTTATTGTTTCAGTAAGCGAAAACGCCCCGTGCAGACACTTCAGCATTCATAACGAACTGGACCAAACGACCATAGTCTCCATAATGAGCTTATTAGGTTCTAAAGTCTCTTGACCGTACTATGTACACTTATTCGATAGTTATTAGAAAGCAGATCAAAATAGTAAGGGTGAGATCAGAAAAAAAATCACATTTCTACATTTATTGATTACAAAAACCCTTTTTTTTCAAAAAAAGTTTATTGGCCTGTAATTTTGACTAACAATTAACTGCAATTCTTCGTATTCTTGTTGAGTAATTGCTGTCAACCTGACCTTTCCAGGCTCTGAGGAAGCCGAAATCTGTCGAAGTGTCAGCTTAACTGTAATTCCTCGTATTCTTGGTGAGTAATTGCTGTCAACCTGCCCTTTCCAGGCTCTGAGGAAGCCGAAATCTGTCGAAGTGTCAGCTTAACTGTAATTCCTCGTATTCTTGGTGAGTAATTGCTGTCAACCTGCCCTTTCCAGGCTCTGAGGAAGCCGAAATCTGTCGAAGTGTCAGCTTAACTGTAATTCCTCGTATTCTTGGTGAGTAATTGCTGTCAACCTGCCCTTTCCAGGCTCTGAGGAAGCCGAAATCTGTCGAAGTGTCAGCTTAACTGTAATTCCTCGTATTCTTGGTGAGTAATTGCTGTCAACCTGCCCTTTCCAGGCTCTGAGGAAGCCGAAATCTGTCGAAGTGTCAGCTTAACTGTAATTCCTCGTATTCTTGGTGAGTAATTGCTGTCAACCTGCCCTTTCCAGGCTCTGAGGAAGCCGAAATCTGTCGAAGTGTCAGCTTAACTGTAATTCCTCGTATTCTTGTTGAGTAATTGCTGTCAACCTGACCTTTCCAGGCTCTGAGAGAGGCGAAATCCACCGAAACGTCAGCTTGTTCATGAATAAAGAATAAAATAACACCTCAAATTTGCTCAACGAAAACACGAAGAATTACTTGATCAATGCCGAGGTTAATAGAAAGTCGGTCGTGGGATTCATTACAACTAACTGCTTTTCATTTTAATGGCTATAGTTCTCGTATGGAATGTACGGATTAAAAGAAAAACACCGAAATTGACTCAACATAGGGTGCAAAACGCTTCAAAATGCTGACCACAATACATTTGCATAACCCACATAGTAAGTCGTAGCATAAAAAAATGACAAAGCTCTCGGTGTTCAATCCTTGAGAAATGTGCCACGTATTCGACTTCATTAAGCGTCGTTGGAGGTGATTGAATGCATCTGGCCTTTATAATGACTCCAGTGCTGCTATCCTTCCAACCAAGTCTGGTACCAATTTGCCGAACCCGGCGGGATGGAGAGCTTGGTGGTACATTGGCGTGGGGAACGATCCCATGTGTTTGTCGCATGCACCTGCGACCACTACGTCACACGCGCCCCTTGTAGTAGTAGCATACATGTCATTTATATCCATAGAACAATAGAGCATACTCTCTTCTACAATTCTGACTTTTTCGAAATTCGTCGAATGCTTTATTCATTGAGGTTTTTTTATTGTCAAAAAATCAGAAAGTCCGCAACCGACGAAGAATTTATTGTAATCGGATGGATCAATCAAGAAATACGGTAGTGGAGCGTTATGGGTTAGCTAGTGATTCGTGTAGAAACTTCGTGCAGAAACTAAGGCGAATCATTATTGACACATTTTCAGTCCACAACTGCTTTGATATTTTGCAGCTTAAGTTATTTTTCTATAGTTTTCGTAAGATCTTTAAGATATTTTTTCATAGTTACTAGTTGCGCCCATTTTAAAGCGATCTTAACTCATCGTGTAGATTTGCATTCTCTGCAAAGTACTGTATAGAAAGAGAAATGAAAACAGAGGAAAAGTAAAGTAATAGTGATAGACAAATGGACAGACAGAGAACGAGAAAGAGAGAGAGAGAGAGAGAGAGAGAGTGAAAGTGGGAGATCATTTTGAAGCATGTTTGATTTTTCATAGAATTACGGCCAATTCATTATCAATCAAGCTCAGTTTTTGCAGAAAGAAAGAACCGATGAAAGAAATATGTACCAAGAGAAAGTCACGTTTTGACAAGACAACAAATCAAGAGAAACAAGCTAGTTTTCCATTTTATAAACTCATTTATAAGCTGCTTTAATCCATTTAATGAAGTTTCCAAATTCAAATACGGCAAGTGATTGAGCCAAAAAATCTTTTTTTTTTTCAATTTTTTTTGGTAAGAAAGGGAGGGAAAGAGAGGAAAGAAGAGGTAGAAAGAGAACTAAGGATACAGAAAAGGGCAGAAAGAAATAGAGACAGAGAGATAATGAATCATGACGACTATTAGCGCTTTGTAATACTCTGATATTGTTTGTTGCACCTTCTTATGCGCTTTTTATAGCTTTTTATACTCTTTATAAAACTGGAAACATTTGACTTTTCGAGTAGGTTAAAATGTGGGAAACTTAAGCTGCAATCCTAGCCACCCATACTCGAAGGGCTCGATGATGTAATATTTATGTTATTGGAATCTCCACTCATCACGCTATCCTATAAAGTGACGGCGGTCATCTGACACTACGATATAAGAACGCCACCAAATTGGATCATATGGCAACAACTCTGACCTGACTGAAAACAGTGTCATTTCCTGTTTCCCTCATTAGAATCTCGGCATACTCTTTATTACTAAAAATTCAGGAAACAATCGCAGCGCTAATGCGAACGCTAAGCTCTAAAATAGATTCTTGTCCTGCACAGTTAGCTAACAATATCTCGTCAGTATGGTGTGGTCCGGACTACGATGGTGTGCTAGGTAACATGCATCGCAATAGAAATAATGTGTAAGCCAAAGAGTACGGTTCCGAGGACCTAAAATTGAACCGAAATCGGTCCCCCAAACCACTAAATGTTCCCAAAGAAATATCTCCTCAATTTCGTTTTCATGCCTTCACTTAGGTGAAAAACATGAGGAACCATACAGAAAAAATAGTTCGCTGCAAGAAATCCGAATATTGTGAACAAGTTCTTCGCTATGTAAAAAGAACTAAAATTCACAAGCTATTAGAAAGAACTCGTTACTCGTTTTTCGTACCCGAAGAGTCATATCTCCTTTCTATTCTTGACATCCTTAATGATGTGATGATTAGCCGCTCACTACGATTGCTAAATGTGCGTAGATTGCCGTGATTATGACGACGATGGCAAAAGGGCCAGCGCAACTGGCCGTCGTCGCCCATAAGTTCATTAGGGACGTACGAAGACGACAATGACATGTAACGGCAAAAAAAAGACATCTGTTAAATTCAAAATGTGTAAGCGATCTTGCATATTTATTGCCGCCAAGATAAACGCTAGGATTTCTGGACACACGTTACACTACCCTCCAGAGGCTTCGTGTCTTACTAGGTCAACTCGAGCTTTTAGGTATTTTCTCCTTCCGTAACACTGGTACCGTCATAATTCAGCTGGTTTATTGAAGCAATCATCTGTTCTTTTTTCTAGTATAAGAAGAAGGAGCTGATCAAAAGTGCAAAATAAAAGTCCTTAAACAACAGCTGTTTTAAGAGGTAAAGAAAGTGTTCGCACATCTAGAAGCATCTCCAAATTGTCTCAAAATATCAATGCCAGGGTATAAAATATGTATGCAACGAGAGATTTGATTAAGGAAGACTTTTTGAATTCCTTTAAGTGCTATGTGATTTCTCAATGGATCCTTCAAAGATGCTTAGCGTTACGGTGATGATCATAAATCTGGAAGAATAATTCTCATTCAATCATGGAAATTGATTTCGGTAATTCATTTCATGGAAGAACCTCATAGATGAGAGGGGAAATGACAGACAATACCCTTTAGTGAAATAGATGACGCCAGCTTTATTATTGGGATATCATTGAGAGCTAAATATTATGGAGATATCCCTCAGGAATATCATGGATTGACCGATTTTTTACATCATCACTGTTTTAAAAGACCTAGGAAGAACAGATTTTTACGGAACTGCCAAGATAAACTTGTCGTAGCGCATTTATCAGTACACGCGTTTTCCACAAGAAAAAAAAAACTTTTACCGAAAACAAAGAAACAAGAACAGGAAAACAGCCACTAAGACCTATCGTAGTTTCGGACTTTCTTTCCGAATCGGAATCGGAACGGGAATCGAGTAGAATAGCGCATTACCCAGGGTTTGATCAACGCCGAGAGCTTTACCCTTTATTTTTAACAATATATATAAACATATAAATAACCAAAATTATAAAATAAGATGTAGAATCCTTAATAAAATTTGAAAAAACATGTAAAGTCAATGAGACATCATCTAATTGCATAGCAACACTATATTCTATAGGCTAGGTGTACTAGCTACAACGAGATTTGAGTGGTGTCAATTCACGTGCGATCGTGTTCTATTCTCATTCTGATCGTTCAGCATGGATATCGTTCGCTTTGGGATCGAAGGCGATTCCGGCGAGGACAATGCTGGGAGTGAACTCGTTACTGGCAATGACGTTCCAATTCGGCAACATCATTCGAAATCTTCCACGAGTCTCGTATGTGAAGGTAATCGAGAATTACATAGATCCACGACACAAACACGATTATAAAAACATTGAGTACTTGGAGAAGACGAATAGATCAATCTGTAATCATCAAAAAAAAACGAACAGATAGATTCGTTGTGGAGCTTTCGCCACATTTCCTTGGAAGCCATCGTATGTATGACGAGGCTCACTAATATGCATTGTTCAACGCTTGGGCAGCAATCTTGAGATCACAGTGACAGTTTTGATAGCCATCAAATCTATCGGCATAAGGTTCTTTGTTCTAACAAGATTCTAAGTAATCGTTTTGTTCGCATTCACAGCAGTCGCCAAATCAACTGGCTTTCACCATGCTCTCTTTTCCGAATTAGCTTAATTACTGCGTAACGAGCGGCACTCATAGCTGACTACAAATTTGAGAGCATTCAGATTTAAGCAAGAGGGAGAGTCAACTGCTAAAGTATCACATTCATAACGATAAGAGCCATACGTGGCTCATATCTGGCCAAGATTTATCCTCGTGTTTTATCTTCAAGGCAAGATTTTTCGCTTATAGAAAATTTGCAGTTCTTCGTCACCAGGGTAGAAGCTGTGTTATGTATCTATGATAAAGCTCTGGTTCTCTAGAGCTCAGAAATTGTAACTTCTCGCTTTCTTTCTACATCAAAGCATTCGTTTTGGGTAGCGAAGCGATAGGACAAGCGGGATTCCGTTCAGCAGTACACGCCGAATCGTTGATGCTAGCCGCTGTTCTACTTATGCTGAAAGTTTCGGAAACTTGAACTTTTTTGAAGTCTTAGAAACAAAAACTGTGAAGAAATTTTAAAAATGGGAATGTTTTTTTAAGGAAAATTATGAAAAAAAAAGCACTGCAAAATCACTTCTAAAACGCGCACGTTGACAAATAACTCAGTTATGGAAAAAATATTGGCAACTGCCAAAAAAACCTCTGTAAATATGTTAAGATTTGTCACCATAATTATTGCAGGCAATCGACGTATGGATGCTCTCGTGCATGACATTTGTATTTTGTTCGTTACTTGAACTCGCTTGGGTTGGCTATTTGTCGAGGGAAGATGAGTGCGACGGAGAAACTCCGTCCACTGCTCCATCAATACCGGCAAAAACGCTTCCGATACCACCTCTGACCTCGAATAAGACGATGCCGGTCGCACCACCAACACCTAGTTTCCAAATGCACTGCGCCACCAGCACATTACACCGGTTCGTTTAGTTTCTACCCTAATATGGCACAGAATTTCAAAAACATCTTGCAGTTTTATGATGCTTTTCTGTAGTTTATAACTGTGAAATTGGTCGTCATTGTATAATACGTAGTCACCTGAATCAAATTCTTCGTTCCAATCAATATTCAACAAAGAAAAATCTGTTATCAAAAGTAGTTGCAGAACACAATGGCAAAAACGCCTTGTTATTTAACCAGTAAAGTCATTTGAATAAAAACCTCTTCATAGAAAATTGCTGATTATTTATTAGCAACTACCAGTCATAAATGTACGCTGTTGTTGCGTTCGATACGGTAGTCCAGAAGAAAAAGAATACGAATATGTTTGTTGGTTGCCATGATCGCGAACTCTTGGCAATCTTCGCCAACCGACACATATAAATTGCCCACCTGACATCCCTAGGGACACATATTCATACAGACATTTTCTTCATAACCATAACACCTATAGTGACATGCTATAGAAAGAATAACGGATGACAAATGCTGTTCATCATCCATCCACAGAGGAATGTTATGCAGTTCTACACACGCGTATTGGTCGTTAAAGCAGAGAATTCCCCGAGGAACATAAAATATCGCGTTCGTACACATCTCTAATGTGCGCATGGATAAGACGGAATGGAAAAGCCACATGTGTGATGAGTTGAAGACAGAATGTTTAGATAACGCAGCAGAATGTTTAGGAGAAATCCGACCAATGAAGAAGAATCGGCGTTAATCTCACTTCGAGACAACGATTACGGCTACATTCCACCGGGATTCGGACTAAACGGAAACGTCGTCAACGCAATGCGATCGCTTGGAGCCAGGTGTGAGCATTTACAAACAAATTTATGAGTGAATTGAAGCGAATGCATTTAAGTGGTCTTTTGTTGAGAAAGGAAGAGACTCGGTTTCAGATGCTCATGCGTCCCTCAAGCCTCATATCCAAACGAATTCGAAGGTACTTCACCACCCAAACACCAAACATCATTTCATATCTCAGAGTGAGTCTGCAAAATTGTCTGAATTCCAAACAAACAAGCAGAAAATCTTGAACAAAGTTTGTTGCTAACACACTTTACTGACCTTGATGCATTACGGAAAATATTGTTGGTTTTAAAACGTGTTGAAGCTTACATTTGGGCGAAAATATAGAAATATTAGAGTGATAGGGGCTATAGAAATATAGAGATGAAAGGACTATCGTTAATTAAAAAGGACAAAGATCTCGGCTTTGATCAATCCCTGAGGGATACGCCATGCATTTGACCTCATTAAGTATCGTTGGAGGTGATTGAATGCATATCTGACCTTCACAATGACTCACGATGGCCTATCGATGTATCGAGCCAGTGCTGCTATCCTCCTAGACAAGTCTGGTATCAATTTGCCGATCCCGCAGGGATGGAAGGCTTGGTGAGTCTTGGACGCAAGGATCCATCCCATGTGCATTGCAACGAGCCTCCGACCATTACGCTACACGTGCTCTTATAACTATGGTAGATAAAAAAGCTTTAGCCGAGTATGGAATAACGATAGTATATTAATAGGTCAACTATGAAGAGAAAAGTGATGGGACTAGCAATGCATGGCGAAATTTCATTTGGGTACGAAGAAATGGCATTTTCTACCTCATTCGTAAAATACGGCCATTACTAATAATGAGGGTAGAGAATGTGTTGGTCTATTGCTTGAGGATACCTTACATGGAAAGGGATTTGGCAAGTTTGGGGCAGCGGATTGAACCCAGGAACGATCTTTTGTGTACTGCAAGGCACCTTTAATTGCTGTCGTAGAGGCGGCCTTAGGAATAATACTCTGGATCATAAAAACAATATTAGTAAAAGTGCTAGTTACAGGAATTTTGACAATACTGGTTAAAATGCTGCGACAAAGCTCAGAAATAAGAGGAAATATTATTGTGTACTGTAAGAGCTGGATGGAATTCGAACGACGCGAGTTGTAGGCGATCTAGAATCAACTAAAACCATTCATTACTGATTATTTTAACAAATAAAAGTTCTCATCGCTTTTTGCGATACTTTAACGTCGACAGTACAATTCGTTCTTTTCAGGAGACATCGACGTGAGAGACTAGCGAAACGGATTGACACATTGTCGGCGATACTTTTCCCGTCGCTTTTCTCGGTGTTCAACATCGCCTATTGGTCTCATTATTTGAGATCGAACAGCTAGATAGTCTTTAAGGCAGAACTGCTGTAACTGGTTTCAAAACAGTGCATTCTAGCAGTTCCAGCTGAACTTCTGAGGGAATACTGAAATCTGGCGAGTAATCTAATAGACTAATAGATTGATTGACGATGGAGAGAAAGTTGAAAAGCTGCACGTCATTTCATTAAAAAAAAAAAAACATGGCGGAGGTTTCACATCAAACAACAGCTCCTCCTCGTCAAGAAGAAATGTCCACGGAGGCGTGATTCGTCTCCTAGGAATCGTCGACAAACTACCAGTCAACTCAGAGCACACGTCATCTAATGGCGGTGGATGAAGTGAATTGTGTGCGAAATCCACCAATCGAACGAATGAAAAAAGAACCTTATTAAAATGTCTGGAATTTTATTTACTAATATCTCTTCTACTTATTCCACTATTTCAAAACATTCAGTCAGGAAACCGAAATCTACACGGGTGCTGTGTTCAGGTGACAAATTCAAGCCAACTCCTCCTATAACTGCCATAACTGAATGTGATATTCGAGTACTTCTAATCTCGTTACAGATTGCCAGAATTACAGTAACTTGGTCAATACTTCATGCTATCTCATCGCCTATTATTTTGAGTAGTAATTTGCTCGTCTCCTGTTTTGTTACCTCATTTTGTTTCTCTTTTCAATATTTTTTTTTCTCTCATACATTAATTAGTTCATCCTACTGCTCAATATCTGCTTTGAAACGATTCTCTTATTCACTTATTTTGTAGGAAAACGAATTCGTTTGCAATAATGAAGAATGATAGTTATATTTATATCAGAGATTTATATAAATGTTGTTAATAGATAAAGATTTGATCCCACATTGACGAAATTCTTCAGTATTTTCGTCTCCTGCAAAGCTTTGCAAAATATTTACTCCTTTGAAACTACAAGCAGTCAGACTCAATCCTGAGCAAATCTATTTGCACACGTTTTGGAGCGCCAACAGAATTGAGCACCAAATTTCTGATTCGTCAATGAGCTAACATGAAGCGCTCGTTGGCGAAAGAAGGCGGGTAGTGACGTCAGATGCCAGAAATGTGATGATTCTAGCAGATCGCACATCAGCTTCTAATCCATAAAGCGTTCATATGCGAAAGAAGGATGGAAGTGACGTCAGATGCCAGAAATGTGATGATTCTAGCAGATCGCACATCAGCTTCTAATCCATAAAGCGTTCATATGCGAAAGAAGGATGGAAGTGACGTCAGATGCCAGAAATGTGATGATTCTTGCAGAGATCGCACATCAGCTTTTAATCCATGGACGGTCCGCTAACGAAACGTGAAGGTAGGTGAGGATGCCAGAATTGTGATGATTCTAAGAGATTGTACAATATATTTTAGTGAGAAAAAAAAACATGATAAGAAAAAAAGTCTTCCAATACAACAGTAAGGCTCAGTGATGAAGACGACGACGACATCTTAGCCACTTTTAAATTGAATGGAAAACTTCAAGCAAATGAAATTACGAACACTCGATGAAATTCTCCAACTGTTTGAAAAACTACTGACTGAAAATAAGAGCGTATTTTTGAGAAACTCCAAATCATCTACTATCTTCACGACAAATTCCTGAACCAATTTAAAACAAAATCAAGGATGAAGGAATACCCCAAAATTTCTTAAGCTAAGTATAAAATCCGCGTAAAAAATTCATTTCTTTACGAACCATAAAGTTGCGATAATTTCTTCCGGATACCAGGAAAATGAGCCCTAGTATTTCATTTGGCGTCAGAACGTATTTGAATAAAGTTAATGCTTTTTATGTGGAAGAAAAATCAGTACTGGTCTCTGTAAATAAACGTTACGAGGAAATCACACCTTAAAATGTTGTGATAAAAATCCTTTGTCCTAACGTATCATGACGGGTCGCATTCAATTTCCATAGTTACCAACCTGAACAGCTCTAGGAATGTCGTTCATTGGAAGAGTGGCAAGCGGTATGAGTCTGTCTGGAGCGTGTTGGCATTGTGCTAGTAGGTCATCATTCACAAAGCGACTGATTTCCTCGGTGTGCTCCGGTTTAGCCTGGAAACTAGCTGAACAAAATGTAAGAGAACTAAACGATTCTATAAATGTAAATTAATAATGCTTACAAATGAATAAAATAAAGGATAACGCTCTTGGCTTTGATCAATCAATGAGGGATACGCCATACTACTTCACTAAGCAATGTTTGGAGGTGACTGAATGCATATCTGGCTTTTACAATGACTCGCGGTGGCTTACCGATGCATCGAGCCAGTGCTGCTATCCTCCCAGACAAGTCTGGTACGAGTTTGCCGAGCTCTGAGGGATGGAAGGCTTGGTGGGTCATAGGCGCAGCGATCGACGCCACGTGTGTGTTGCAGGGCGCCTCTGACAAATTATAAAAGATGTAAAAATAGAATAAAATAACTGGCTTTTTTATTATATGCATAACCAAAACTGCAAACAAAGGTACTATAAAGGAAATGGTATGTGGAAAATTTAAACTGATGAATATGAAGTCCCAAAAAATTAGACAGTTATTCGTGATAATGACTAGACAAATATGCTTTACTTACTTGGATACTTGAACGGCACATTTTCACTAGTTGTGTGAGCCACAGCATAATCTCCATTCTTCGGAGATTTGCTGGTTTAGCCATTGTGATTCCCTGCAGTGCTGAGGTCAGCCAGGCCAAAGTCTGCTCCAGGTCGTCACCACCACAGGCAGTAGCAGCCTTTGTGGATCAGAGGAAGATTTGCCACCATGCGACTAGTTTGATACCAAGATGGTGATGAATCCTGGTATTAGTTTACTCTTATCTAGGCTTTCTGATAGAAAAACCGGAGTCCTTCTCAGCTCAGGAGAGCCTGGGACGAATCCCCGCTGTAGATCGCAGCCCGACACCCAGGAACACATCCCAGCCACGATGAGGCGGTAAACCGTTGGGAGGACAAACCTGCTTTGGTACATATAAATGCAAAATTTTCCAGAAAAGGCTACAAATCTCTAAAATTGACAAAAAAACCCGCAAATATTGAAACATTAAAATTTGATTGACATAGCTCTCCAAGGTGCCTTGGATTTATCGCTGGCGAAAGAAAAAAACGGTTATCGTTTGACAGCCACTGGATTCTTCACTTCATAGCATTTTTTTCAGAAATTTTTCCAAACTTTTGTTACTTCAACGCTTGTAACCATTTTTTCTTCAATTAACACTACAAATATAGCTTAAATATTATTCGGAACAACACAGTAAACGTCGGGCACTTGTAGCGCAGTGGTCGGTGGCGCCCTGCAATACGCGTAGAATCTTTTCCGCCCACCTCAGGTTCACCAAGCCTTCTATCCTTCCGGTGCCGGCATATTAGTACCAGAGAGCACTAGATAACAGCACTAGCTCGATACATCGGTAAGCCATCGAGAGTCATTGAAGAGCCAGACACGCATTCAATCACGTCCAACTATGCTTAATGAAGTTGAATCCGTAGCGCATCCCTCGGATTGATCAATATCGAGAGCTTTCTTCTTTCTTTATTTTTACGATGGAAAAGAATTTATGTCTAAAGAGACACTAATAATCTTACTAGTTCAACGAAGAAGAAAAACGGCTCACCCAATAGCTAAACATGACAGGGACGGTGCTCAAGCACTGTACGTCCACCCTGGCTGAGTCCATGTCTTTCAGTCGAGCCTCAATGTCGAAGCAGTTCGGCTCCACTACTCTGCAATGAAACTATGGTCATCGGATGCTGCTTATGTATCACTTTCTCCAATTTAGTTCCAGAAATCGTCAGTGGCCCGAATAAAATATCTCTTGATGTCTCTTCAAGTTTCCCGCATTCAAGTGCGACAACAACAACCACTTCTTCTATTAGTCCATTCAATAGAATAACGATAATATGATCCATATCGGATCAAAAGTCACCAAAAACAATTTACCATTTCGACGTTAGAAACACACCAATCTCAAGCCACAATGACTTTAATGTTTGGAACAAAGGCCGTGTTAGAACAATCATATTCTTCAAAAACAAATGATACAAAATCATCTGTTTCATCGCGATGAAATTCAAGGCTTTTGGAACCTAAGAATATGTTTGGCACGTTTCTTTGTCGTCGTCGAGTGCCCTCAGTGTCTAACAGCGAAATGATAACAAATGGGATTTCATCTACAAGAACACGGTGGTATTCCCAAGATGACACTAAAAGTTGACGCGATTATGCAGATTCTTCAAAGATAGAAAAAATTAGTTCATTAGTGTTCTATTAAGCTCAAATAAGACCTCATCGGTGAAAAAGTTCGTCAAATATTTAAAGCTTAAAGTTCTCCAATTATCGAAAAGCTATCAGCACTTATCGCAAAACGCTCGCAATCGTCTACGTGCTGAGGATACACTAATGTGGATTGCGGCAATACGCCACAGTTGCGTGGCGTTCACTAGCCGATAATGTACTAAAGACAGGAAGGTTCTCATGACCTATTGACAAACGGTACAGGAAACATAATGTTAACTTCTTATCTATTGCTTATTATTATTTTTCACACCGGAGTTCAACTCTGGCCTAAGGTTCACATCTTGCAAATATCTCAACGGTCCGTCTTCACTTGCTGTGCGGGCCCCAGCATAATCACCATTTTTCGGAGATTTGTTGGTTAAGCCATTGTTGCTCCCTGGAATCTGCCCCAGGTCGTCACCACGACAGGCAGCCGCAGCTCTTGTGGATCAGAAGAAGATTTGGCACCACGCGACTTTGATACCAGGACGGTGGTGGATCCTGGTATTGGTTTACTCTTAGCTAGGCCACCTGATGGAAACGCCGGACTCCTTCTCAGCTTGGGAGACCCGTGCCGGGGAGACGAGTTCCTCCGCTGTATATCGCAGTCCGGCACCCTAGAACACCTCCCAGCCACGATGAGGGGGTAAACCGTTGAGAGGATAAACAACAGTATAGATGAAATATGATAAAGTAGATAACCCAGTACTTAGTCTAACATCGAAATAAACACGACGGCTTACCTCACACGATATGTTTTATAAAATGTTAAATAATTTTTAGAAAGAACTAGTGCTGGTTCAGCATTAAATGCAACCTGAAGAGTTTGCCGTCCTTCAACATGTGTGTGGTGCCATCAGCACGGTGATCAAGCGTCACGAACCCAGCATACCCGAATTTCTGAAACAGCGTTTCCGTCAGGTACATGACATTGTCCACTCCAAAATCCACAATCGTGACAGGATGATGGTAAATTCAGTACAATGTCGCCGGTACTATCAAGCATAATCGACAACGTCATGGATGGTTACTACCATAGGGGCTAGGGAGAAACTGACCTGCGCGAAATCAGGTATGTGTCGCGGTAGGAGATGCGCGTGCACATCGATCTTTTGGCGATCAGTTCCTGAAATAAGGCCAAAAATTTCTTTTAATCCTTACAATCAGCATTAATATGCCAATATGGAGAACCGCCAGTACCATGGAGCCCACACCAACACAAGCAAATTTCTTAAAATAGTAAATTTGGATTGGAGGTCCCCTAGGTGTTTTTGGAAATTTGTTACTAGTGGTGCCTCTTTGAAAAGCAAATTATTGTAGAATTAACAGTGAAAAGACTTGAATAGAATAAAAGATAAGCACTTTATTGTTCGACTTCGAAGTCCTTTTTCCATACTTTCTTCGTCCTGAAGAAGTTTGGCGTTGCAATTTTTGCAAAAGCCCACATTTGTCTTATGAAGGAAATGAAATCACAGAAATCGTTGTTAACAAACGACCTTTTCAGGCACTACAGGTACTACAGGTGCTACAGGTACTTAAAGAATAGTAGCCGAATTAGCTTCTTCTAAGTGATAACAACTAGAAAAAAAATCCTGTGCTCTCAACATGGATAACGCCTGGCCTTTCAACAACGACTTTTGAGAAGACGACCTAAACGTTGAAATGCTATTTCAAGACGTTTTCGTTCAGGGTTAAAAAGCACATTATTCCATAGTTCCTTTCGTCATTTCCTACCACTTTTTTCAACTTCCTCTTCTACTTCATAGAAGGTCGCTGGTTGTCATTGTAGCGACTCACTTCCATAGTTATTTTTAGCTCAACTGAGTTAAGTAAGTAATCGAATGACGAAAAGCATTTCGGAAAAGCAAGTCTTTATCGGTTTTTGCCTGCTATCGGACTCTTCCGCATTGAAAATAATGTTGCTTATTAATACTTCGAAACCGACTTTCCTTGAACCTCGGTGTGCTTAATCAATATGTATTCTTTCTTTGATGAGCTTACACGAGGTTGATAACAGTATTTATTATCGGCTATTTAAGTTGTTGGCTCCTCGTGTAAGCTCATCAGAGAAAGAATACATAATGTTGTTTAGTTTACGTCGGCTAGTGGAAGGGTCTAATACGCCCAGCCAATGTGCGCAAACCTCATCAGCACCCGTTCAGGTTGCTAAAATATTTGATTGAGTTTCGTTCTATTTCACAAACAAACTCGTCTTCTATTTATAGGATGCCATGTGGCATGAATTGAGTTTCGCATTGACGACACCACCGACCTCCAGAGAATCCTCTCACCTGAAGCGCCGTTATGCGCACCCAAAACAGTCACTATCAACTCTCTTGGAAAAGAGTGACCGGATGAAGACAAGAAAAAAAAACGCCATAAAAGAGTAAAAGTGATAGAAAAACGACAAAATCCTCTCCGTTCCTTCTAGGTTGATCGTCAATCAATCGTCGCGAGTAGAATGCATTGGATAATAGTAGCTGTAAGCTGTACGCGTGACATACTAATCACCGAATAGATAATTTCCAAAATAAACAGCTGTTAACAGTTTTACGACTATATGGGCCAAATATGTCATGTATACGAGTCGAAATAATTTCTCGCTTAAGAAATTTGAAAAAAAACATCCTAAGAAGTTGTAGATCACTGGGGACGAGAAAAAGCTTTATAGCATGGTAAAGTTGTGCGCATTGATAGACCACAGATCAGTTTTTTTTTCCCACAATGCTGCATCAAAGCTCATATTTCAAGCAGCGAAGCGATTGAATAGATGCGATTTCTTCCAGCAGGACATGATGGTGTCCCGAATACATCGTTAGTATTTGTAACTGCGGCCGCGTTGCACTTTTTTAAACCCTTTTACGGCCGCGGCCTCGGATCCATCGAACCGCATATTACTGGAGCTCAATCGAAATGCGAAATGTTGGAAACAAGACGTATAGTCTATGAGCGTTTGTAAGAGTCAGCGTGCACCACCGGTTTCTTGAGATTAAAAAATAAAGGATGGAACTCTCGGCATGAATCAATGCATAAGGGATGCGCCATGCATTCGATTTCATTAAGTATTTTTGGAGGTGACTGAATGGATACCTGGCCTATACAGGGACTCGCGATGGCCTACCGATGTATCGAGTTATTGTTGCTATCCTCTCGGACAAGTCTGGCACCAATTCACCGACCCCGGAGGGATGGAAAGCTTAGTGGGCCATGTGCGCAGGGATCGATTTTACGTGCGTGTCGCAGATACGGAGCATTATCAGTAAATTATTTAATCAAATATTTGTCATTAAAACAATGAGGTAAACATGATATGGATGATGAAGTATCTGGTGTTCGTCGACAATTCCTTAAAGATGCGCAATGAATTCATATCTATTAGGTGGTACCGTAGCGTAGATTAAATGTTTATTTGGCTCAGTGTAAGCTTAGCAATGTGTAATGTTCTTGCTTTCACCCTCCCAGAATGGTGCAGTACTAATTTACCCGCACCGGTTTCATCGAATCTTGGTTAACCCCGCGCGCTGGATCGAACCAAAGTCCATAAGTGTATTGCAAGACACCTACGACCACTGCGTTACTTGCAATCTTTTTACTTAAAAATGAGATATGGCGAGCAAAAGCAGCCAACACCAATGCAATTACAATCTATTTTCTGGGAAAAATCCAAGCCGAGACAATCTTTTCTAATTCAAAAGAGCATTTTCTGAGAAGCGATATTAAAAATTAAAAATATCAAGATTATTAATTAAATTATTATTATTATTATTACTACTATCGGCAGAGCTAGCTGGGAGATATGCGAAACGAATGACCCGCATGGTGTGGTGGTGAACGCGTTACTCTCCGGAAAGGACAACAGCGCGTTCGTTCCCCACCGCAGATACCTGGTGTCCGGAGTTTTGCAAATATCTCAGCAACATTGGGGTTGTATTTCGCTTAGTACCCTGCGGTGAAAACTATCGTAGGCAAAAAATAAAAACTAAAACTTTATTAATTTGGTAGTAGATCTCGAAACAGTTCCCAAGATCGACTTTCTATTAACCTCGGCATTAAATTATAAATGCATCGTTTTCTTTCTCATCAATCGTGGGGTTGTTAAACAGCACTGACGACCATATGCGACGCTGATCAGCGGCTCTTCCTCAGTGAAACGCACGTAGGAAAAACGGCTCTGAAGAAGGTGATTCTGTCGAAACGTCAGCGACGACGGTTGTGTTGTATTGTGTGTTTTTCTATGGAAGTAAATGTATGCTGTTTAACAACCTCGCGATTGCTGAGAGAGAAAACAATGACTTATTGTTGTTGTTGTTGTTGTTATTATTATTTTTACTAAAATTATTGTTCCGCTATTCGCCATGTGCTAGGTAACAAAATACCGACTGCTGCAAGATGGATTATCAGTTTAAAAACAGGTTATCATCAGCTGATAATCACATCAACAACAACCGCCCTGTACAAAAGAGCGTTGCCCGATGTATTCGGCTCATTCGAGATGCTCAACTGTGGACGATCCGGCTCGATGCGAGACGAAGACGCCACATCGAGAGGAGGAACAACTGTGGACCATCGACAAGGATCGTAGGCTCTGATCAAGACGAAGACATCGAAACGTTAGCCGAATAGACATCGAGTATCAACATCGTGTAGCTCAGTAATATAAACAAATGTTAAAATAAGACTATTAACTTTTTGTTTATTGCCTATTGTAATTTTTCATGTAAGAGTATTAAGAGTACTACGTTTGTGAAACAACCATAATGATACTGAGATATCTGCAAAATTCTGGACGAGAATCGAACGCTCTACTGCCGTTTCCGGGGGCTAACGCGTTCACCACCACACCATGCTGATCATTCGTTTCGCCTGTCTCTCGTGTAGTTCTATCGATCAGCGCCATCAGTAATCATCCATCAACGAGAATGAACTAGGAATACCAAGTCGGCAACGAACCCAATTAATCTGATGCTGTAGTGGAAATCATAAACTTGACTTTTCATTTACTGCCTATTATAGAATAAGACTATATTAGCATCTTTAGGTTGTTCTCTTAAGAATTTGACCTGCTTTATTTCATATTATAGCCATTAAACGTGTATAGAACAACATTAAAGACAGAAATGAGAGACTGGAGAAAGAAAGATGCGAAAACAAAACGAAATATGAAACGAAGAACAAACCGGCGGTGAACTGACAGATTGGTGGTGGTGGCATTGTAGAATGAAGGACGAGATGTCTTGTGATCGGTTGATTGTCGTCGGCCCTAATCATCGATCAACCGCTATCAACAACGGTTCTCTATGAATGGAATATTTCTCTGAAGGCAATTAATTCCTCTGCAGATGATTTTTTTTCCAAAAGTCTCATTGTATCACAATTTTAACTCACTATTTACCTCCTATTCAGATTATAACTAAAGCCTCAGCGTAACTGGGTTCATTGCTGATTTGAGCTTCCCAAACCAATTCCGTTGACGGGTGATTGTTGTTGGTAGAGATCGACAGAGCTAGCTGAGCGACAGGCGAAACAACGGACCAGCATGGTGTGGTGGTGAATGCGTTACTCCCCGGAAAGGACAATAACGCGTTCGCGTTCCCCACCGCAGACACCTGCTGTTTAGAGTTTTGCAAATATCTCAGCATTATAGAAATTAAATCTCTTATTGTATCGTCAAAGTTCGTGTCTATGCATTGAATCCGAGTCATCCATCCTAATAGAGGAGGGAGTGACAACAGCACGGCACATTTCATGTGTCATCACCTTATTTTTAAATGGAAAAAGTTTAGAAGACTACTGAATCGCATTTGGCACTACCTCAAGCATAAGTCCATTCACCTCTTATCCATAGTATTTTCTAGGAAAGAAAGCATTTTTTGTGCGGAGAGGTCAGTCTGGAAATTAACACTCAGCAATGGCAAAGGAAGTACTTCTTGTTAAGTGTGTGGAGGAGAATACGTTGGTGAAGCGGATATAGCACTCTGCTTCTGTATAAAAGAGCATTTAAGTGGGAAGCTTAAGCTTAAGTGGAACACACAACTAGGAAACGCATCGGACACGAAGGGATAACGTAGGGGATTTTGAAGTAAAAGTCACTATCTTTGCTTAGGAATCCTAAGCATCAGTGCTTAAAATACTTACAGCGCTTTGGATAAATTTTAAAGATCCAAGAATGAACAGCCAGGAGGAGTGCCTTGTGATGACGTCTGACCTCGCGTCATATGTCAGATCGATACTCTAAACCAAGCAGGGCACATTCCTCACCCATATAGGAAAGACCCTATATGGCTGGTCGCTAATGATAACTGGACGACGTACAACGAAAAAGTAGTGAAAGTTTAAAACAAACTGTTTACTATGCGAATGACAATTGACGTATCAAAATTTTTCTGCGGAGGACATGAAAGTGTTTGACATTAGTCAAGTTGGTTAAGTGTCAGTTTGACCTTTCCCGAATCTGAGAAGTCGAAACCAACATAATGTAAGCTATTGGGGTCGAATAGTGCTATAATAACCAAGCGCCTGCTCATCGAGGAAATGGGGAATGATTTAAAGTACCTCACTTTGAAGAAAACTTAGCAGGCTATTGGAAACAAATGAAATGAATGCTTTCGTATTGGATTAAGGGATATAGGAACTGGATGTTATTAGGAAAGAATGAGACAGAAACGAAGGACTAATCAATAGTTGGGCTATACCAAAGAACGGTTTAACGTTGGACACATCACTCTTATCTTGCCTATTTCACACGGAAAGGAATGCACAGGGGGTTGTAGTTTCTTGAAAGCCGACTAAAAAGAACAAATGAAAGTTTTGAAAAACTAGGATGACACCGTAGCACTGCAGCAGGAAAGAAGGTTCATTGGGCAATACCGTAGGAAAGGACATAGTTTATCGAGCTCAGAAGTCGATTCATTACCTCTTAAGAACTCCGTTGGGGAAACGACGTCGATAAAAACTGTTGCGACCGTTTATGCTCGTATTTATGAAAAAAATATCGAGAACGCCGTTATAAAAAAACTAAAGCTCAGCGTAGATCAGTCCCTGAGGGATGCGCCATGCACTCGACTTCATTAAGAATCGTTTGGAGGTGAATGAATGCATATCTTGCCTTCACAATGACTCGCAGTGACCTACCTCGCGGTATTGAGCCAGTGCTGTTATTCTCCCAGACGAGTTTGGTATCAATTTGCCAACTCCGGGCGGATGGAAAGCTTGGTGGGCCACGGGCACGGGGATGGATTCCACATGTGTGTTGCAGAGCGCCTCCGATCATTGTACCACATGCGCCTTCTCTAGTCTGTTACTTACTTGATACTTGAACGACCCGTCCTCACTGGTTGTGCATAATCACCACTTTTCGGAGACTTACTGGTTAAGCCATTACGCTTACCTGGAGTCTCCAGGACAGCTTGACCAAAGTCTGCCATAGGTCGTCACCATCACAGGCAGCTGCAGTCCTTGTGCATCAGAGGAAGATTTTCCACCATGCGACTTTGATACCAGGACGGTGGTGGATCCTGATATCGGTTTACTGTCAACTAGGCTTCCTGATAGATTCTTCACAGCTTTGAATAAACCCTTTTGTGCGGAACGAATTCTCCTGCTGTACAACGCAGTCCGACACCCAGGAAAACCTAGCCACGATGAGGCGTAAACCGTTTGCGAGGCTTTCGTCTGTTAATTTGCAAAATTACTACTGTATTCTCATAGAGAGTAGTGAGCGAAAACGTCTATGGCTAAGGACCACGTAAATTTTCATTGTTTTCTCATTCATGAAGAGAATCAAAAGTCGTAAAGCGGCAGCCGAATCCAGAATTTCGTTGATTCTCATGCGTGACGAAACGGAGAAAACAAATCAATTCCTTGCGTGATTAGGAAATCCGAGTTAAACGAATACCAGGCAACCTCGGTGCAGCTTTCGTTATGCAATGGTAGGATGTTGCATAGGATGGAATGGTAGGATGGTGCATAGGTACAGACTTCTTATGCACCAACCTACCATTTCATAGACTACTGCTAGGTGGTCGAAGATGGATACATCTATAAATCTATAGTTGATCCTTATCTATAAATTCTCAAGCAGCAACCGAAGCCACACGTAAAAGTGGGAAAATCTTCGTGTACAGTGGATACGAGGGAACGAATCGAATGTGAGAAGCGCTGGGATCCGCACGGTAGACGTGAAGACGGATTAAATAATTCAAAGAAGAAAAAAGAGACGGCACCCACTCAGTGTTTCACTTACTTCACTTACAGAAGGCTTTCTATCCTGACTCAGTTAGAACAATTATGAAAGCCCTGGAGGAACAGCGCCTCGTTACACGGTACGTGTTGATCTTTCGTATTTCACCTTTTTAATAATCGCAGCTAATTGTGTTGAATCGCCCACATTGGGCAAACACACGTAACACAAAGGAAATATAAAAAGTGAGAAAGTAAACAGGCGAAAAATGCACTAAAGTTAACGTAGTAATAGTACTAAGGTACCAATACCAGGATGTACCACCGTCCTGGCATCAAAGTCGCATAGTGGCAAATCTCCCTCTGATCCACGAGGGCTGCGGCTGCCTGTGGTGATGACAACCTGGGGCGGATTTTGGCCAGGCTGACCTCGGGTTTCCAAACAATGGGTTAACTAGCAGATCTCCGAAAAACGGAGATTGTGCTAGGGTCTGCACAACCACAGGACGGCCATTCAAGTGTCAAGTAAGTATCAAAGTCAACGTAGAACGAGTTGGCTCCTCAATGGCACTATATGCACTTTTAATCCCTCATTCACCAAGACTAATGATTTCCACAGAGATCATTTTCAAGTTGCCATAAAATAATCAAAGTTATGGAAAGAAAGAAAAAAGGGCACATGTGGCGCAGTGGTCGGATGCGCTAAGCAACACACACGTGAAATCGATCCCGTGCCCATGGTCCTCCAAGCCTTTCATTCCTTCGGGGTTGGTCGATGGGTATCAAACCTGTCTGGGAGGAAGCAGTACTGGCTCGATACATCGGTAGGCCACCACGAGCCTTTGCAAAGGCCAGATCTGCATTCAATCACCTCCAACGATACTTAATGGAGTCAAATGCATGACGCATCCCGAAAGGGATTGATCAACACGGAAAGTTTTATGCTTTATTCTTTTATGGGAAAGTCAAACAAATCCGGAGATGAAAACACTTACGGTCAAGTAGTCGATTTTCGCGTCCAGAAATCAGAAACCAACACGAGAGTGTCTGAAATACTCAAAGCTGAAAAAAATTCATCCTGGAAGAAGCTCACCTGAGGATTTAACTCGGCTACTGACGTCGAGTAAAGTATGCTGAATCTTACAATGGCGTTGAGTTCACCAAAAGTAGCCTAGACGGCACTCTCAGCCACCGAACTCGTTTGATCTACATGATCCCCAATAGAGTCCAGGCGAATCCGATGGTCACCACCAAATGGTCAGTAGTAGACCTCACTAAGCTCGTGTTGCCATCGATTTCATGATAAAGGGTAGAAAGGACAAAGCTGTAGGTGTTGATCAAATCTCTAAGGGATTCGCGTGAATTCATGAAGCAGAGCTGGAGCCGAGTGAATTCATATCCGGCCCTTAAAATGACTCGCGGTGGCCTATTGATATATCGAGCTAGTGCTGCTACCTTCCCAGACAAGTCTGACACCAATTTACAGAATCCAGAGGGATGGTACTCTCGGTAGGCCATGGACGCGGGAGCCGACCTCATGTGTATTGGTGGGCGCCTACGACCACTGCGCTACACGCGCCTCTTCGATTCTATGATATTGTCGAAAATGTCTCTTTGTATGATAGCATTCGTCTAGAAATCGATGAAAGGTGCCAATGGGAACGGTTCTATCGGTGGTAATCAATAATACTATGTAGATCATGAAACACCATATCTGTAGCTGCGCAACTTCAGTGCCATTCACCTACTTGCGACGTGACGTATTTCTTTTGTAGCATTGTGTACGGTTATTTTATCAAACAAAAATCTCCTGGACCTCTTGTAATCAATCGATAGCTTATCTGACAGATGTGTCATGACAGGCGTCGGCCTGGAAAAGCTCTGTTCTGCACTTGGAAGTATACAGGAAGCTTTTCTTAGACAAATTCCCTGATCGATAGTTTGACTGGCAATTGATTGTCGTTTCAATTATGATCGTTTTAATGAAGCATAGTTATTTTATGGAATGTTTGAATATGTGTAAGAGAATTAGAGTAAGAGAGCAGAATTAGAGATAACATAAGCTACAGAACTTTCTAGACGATGACGTCACTGTGTTTGCGTGATCGAAGACAGTAGCACTTAGTAACTAGTATTATGCCTATCATTCATGCTCAGGGCCCTAAAAGGATAAAAGGGTAAAGCCCCTGGCGATGATCAATCATTGAGGGATGCGCCGTGCATTCGACCTCACTAAGCATCGTTCGGAGGTGATTGAATGAATATTTGCCCTCAGGAATGACTCGCGGTGGCCTACTGTTGTATGGAACCAGTGCTGCTATCCTTCCAGACAAATCTGCTACCAATTTGCCGATTCCAGAAGGATGGAGAGCTTGGTGGGCTAGGTGCGCGGAAATCGATCCCGTGTTTATTGCAGAGCGCCTCCGACCACAGCACCATGTGGGCCTTCAGGGCCATAGATCAAAAATTCCTTTACAATCTTGTCGTGCTCACATCTTCTCGGGCCCTCTAGTTCTTTAGAAAATATAGTTTACTTCAAAGAAAAAGAGAAGAAAAGAAAAAAAGGAAACGGCAAACTCGTAATGGAGGGAATTTGGCACCTTCCTGTGTCCCATTCAGGAGAATTTGGCATCGTCGCGAATATGGTTGATTTTTCGCTAATATGTCTTTATTCCTATAAATCATTAAAACAAAAAAGTGTTGGTTTTTTCGATTTCTATTTTTCTTTTGTTTTTATGGACTTCTTACAGTAACTAGGGCGCGTGTGGCGCAGTGGTTGGAGGCGCCACTGCGACACGCACATGGAATCGATCCCTGCGCCCACGGCCCACCAAGCCTTCCATCCCTCCGGGGTCGGCAAATTGGTACCAAACTTGTCTGGGAGGATAGCAGCACTGGCTCAATACATCGGCAGGCCATCGCGAGTCATTGTTAAGGCCAGATATGCATTTAATCACCTCCGAACGATGCTTAATGAAGTCGAGTGCATGACGCATCCCTCAGGGATTGATCAACGCCGAAAGCTTTATCTTTAGTTTTATCCTTACAGTAACCACTTAACCTGACTGAGACCTGTTTTACCAATCTTTGGAAAATTAACTGTAGAAATGATGTCATTTTGTTCCACTAATGGAGTTACATGGGATTATTACAAGACTTTATTGGTGCTAAGGTTTCGGTGCTGTTGCCTACTTCAGAGTCTCGAGGATTCGATTCATCTCTCATAGTCGCATGCACTCGACTCTTGAGAGTCATAGGAATAAAATGACCCTTATCGCATGAAATTACTGGGCCTTACGCGCTTGAAGTCATGATAAATCTAATTTCAATAAATCAAAAGGAAAATGCGATTTTTTGAGAGGACATTCGGCCTTGGTTCTAAGTGCACAAATTTAAAAAACCGCTAGCATGTGGGACAATGACCCACAAGAGGGCTCTCATAAAACATTTACATTGTAACGACTAGGAGAGCGACATTGACCATTCAGCCGTTTTCTGAGGGTCTGACACAATACTTTGTCAGTGAATAAGTACACCGGAACCAGGTTAGAACGGCTAGCGGCGAACTCCCGAAGTGCTACCTTGTCTGGTGAATTTATAAACACTACTTCACATCTTTTCTGCCAAGATATGAGGTACTCCACTTTGTTGAACGCCAAAGAGACGATTCCACAGAGTTAACTGTCTTCGACCTTATCAAGTGCCGTTCGTTTCGAACTCGTGATTACCTATACCGGGAGTCAACGCACCGACCACCACAGCAGCCGAGACGCGTTGGCTCTGCTTTTCTCTCGGCCATGTTTTTCCTCTATAAGTGCTATCAGCAGTTTTGCTCATAGCTTTGCGTCTTTATGGTTGTATTTTATATCATAGCGTGGAATGGAAAAACTAGCAGTGAATGAAAGTTAAGATATTGTTCATTCGTTTTGTATTGTGATGTCATAAGATTTATGCCAACATGATGCAGTTCACAGTTCAACCACACAAGCCAGGTAGTTTTCTGAAAGGATCTCACGCCACCTACATCGGCTATCCTTGACTTGCTAGGCAAGAGCACCTATCCACCAATTGAAAGCTTTTAATTTTCATGGAAGTTAAATTGGACACTTTCTCTTAACTACTTTTCTTAGTTTTTTTTTACTATTCAAAAAATACTGAGAAGCTCTATCTATTAAAAGGTGGATAAAGCTCTCAGCGTTGATCAATCCTGAGGGATGCGTCATGCATTCGACTTCATTAAGCATCGTTCGGAGGTGATTGAATGCATGTCTGGCCTTTACAATAACTCGTGGTGGCCTACCGATGTATCGAACCAGTGCTGCTATCCTCCCAGACAAGTCCGGCACCAACTTACTGACCTGGAAGAGATGGAAGGCCTGGTGGGCCACGGGCGCGGGGATAGATTCCACTTGCGTGTTGCAGGGCGCCTCCGACCACTGCGCCACACGCGCCTTCTATCTGTTAGAGCGTCTAAAATCCTTTTAGAAAGAAGAAAGCCTGATAACTTTTTCATTATTTTCACAAGGTCCCATTTGTGAACTAACTCTGTTATGTGAATCAATAAATTTTCCATCATTTATATATTTTATGATTTCTCTATGAACATCATGAAGTCGCTTTCTTGAACTAAAAACGAATGTTAACAGTTCTCATCTCTATTTTCTCTAACTCCTTAAAAATATTTAATTAATCTCCACATCAATAGGTTTCATAAGTGTTGTTGCTAAGACACTGTGCACTACGAAATATTAAATAAAACAAAATCCCCCCAACAACAACAACAACAACAACAAACAGCGTTGTCGTGGTTGAGAGGTGTTTCTGGGTGTCGGGCTGAGATTTACAAAGAAAAAATTCGACCCCCAGCACGGTCCCCAAGTTTGGGAGGAGTCCGGCGTTTCCATCAGAAAGCCCAGCTAAGAGTAAACTAATACCGGGATCCACCACTTTCCTGGTATCGAATCAGTCTCATGCTGGCAAATCACTTTTTGATCCACAAGGGCGGCGACTGTCTACAGTGGTGATGTGGGGCAGACTTTGGCCAGGCTGATCTCGAGAATCCAGGGAGAAAATCCACAGTGGCTGAACCAGCAAGTCTCCGAAGAAATAGAGATTATGCTGAAGCCTGCACAGGCAGTGAGGATGGGCTATCCATGTATCTAAGTAAGTAATAAACTATGATATGATTGAAATCATGTGTTTGACGTAGCAGGTGATGTTTGATTTATAAATAGACATTGTAAAGAATCTGTAAGCTTTTTTGAGGTAATCACTTACTTATTCATATATTTAGACTACTTATTCTTCTATGTCTTGTGAACTACAACACTTTTGCTGTTAGTCTTGTTCACCTATAAGCATCATAAATCAAATCGGCAATGTTCGTGGACAGGTTCTACTGCAGCTTGACAGTCTGTGATTCTCCTCCAGTGTTCCGTCTAAAATAGCAGAAATATCTATGATTAGTCGATCGATCGATCTAAGAGGATACTAGAAAACGTGTGTATCTTTCGATGTCATTCTCTCTTCAAAACCATCCGATTATATTGTTTCATACGCTAAGGTAAAAAGAGGTTTGCTATTAGAGAGGGATGAAAGAAAATTTAAGTGGATAATGATATTCATTGCTATCGTCCACTCTCTTCTCGTTATTTTCCCAGGCGCCAATGTGAAACAAACCGCTATAGCTGCACTGCACTTAGCATCCTTGAAATTATCTTCAGCAACTCCGTGTACACTCCTAGGTCGCTGATTTCTCCACAGGAGAGTGAAATCCTCAGGTTTGTACAAGTCGTGGACTCTATGAGAATCATTTCCACTCGAGCTTGTTTCAACGTTCTTATTCATGCGTTTAGTGGTTGGTGTTTCAGCTCAATGACTTCTGTTAGTTACAACGTGACAAGACGAGTTTCGAACCGACAGTGAAAAATTCGGACTTCTTTACCAATTCGGAAGTTTGGAAAAACCCCTAATCTTCATCACGCTAAATCCAAGTAATCGTGAAATGTCAGAAGTAGGCACCAAAAAAGCCACTTTTCGTACATATCGCGTTTGAGAGCTGTCAAATGTGCTTCTCCTCCATCATATCCTATGCCCTTATACTCACTGAAGCGTAACTTGTCGTGCTTACTGGAGTAGACGAGAGGATTATTTGTGTTGAATCTACCACTGAACTGCTAGCGACATGCTTCACCAGAAACTGATTTTAGAATTTTATCCGATTCAACATCCATTGGTCAAGTCATACACGAACTATATGGTTATGGTGTTCAATGTTTGCTTTGACCCAGATGTTTTTCAATGTGCATATGTTCTCTGATCTCTATTTTAATGTATTTTTCATATGTTAAGCTACAAAATATTATGTGGACTAGGTATTAAAGCCTGTAGGTTTTTTCTCTATCTACCCAGTAAGCTGTACAATTTACCGTTGCGTTACGCTGACGGTAGGAAAGGTTTTATTAGGTTTACCTGGGAATCAATATTTCAACTCAAAACAGTCTGAATACTCTTTATTAATCTGAGTGAGAATCATAAGAATTTACATATTTTTGTCAACGAGTAACACTTGTATTCATATCAGTTACTTAAAATTCTGAACTTCTGAAGGCGACAAAGTCGTTGAAAGCAGTTTTGGCCCCACTTGCTTTTAGAAGCGTTTTTTTTGCAAAGGAATTAGCTGAGATGCTTGAAGAGGTGGTAATCAGTAGGCGAGAGGTCTGGCGAGCATGTGGATCATGTGGGTTTTCGTAGCCCAATTCGTTCAATCTTGTCTCGCCGCGCGTATCGTGCAGAAGAGTTCGTGCCTTCTTGTTGACCAATGTGGGATAAAAAGCGTTGAAGTTTGTGGTTAATTTCTGAACCTATTGTTGGACCTACTTCTCTGCTGCAATTGCTTCACCCGTTCACCCGGTTTCAGCAAGTTGTTGTGCATCAAAACAGCGGCAATCCACCAGATGGTATTCATGACCTTCCCTTGGTATAATGAAGAATTTGAGAAGTGCTGAGGAGTTTCGTAGCATTTCAACTACTGAGAAAATTATCACCTGCTGTGTAGGAAATCCACTTCTCCCCACGCATCGCGGTACGCTCAGGTAACTGTTCGTTCTGTTTGGGCAGAAGAAGTGCCGACAATACCTCAAAACGCTGGTTTATGGGGTTGTCATTCAACTCTTGCGTAATCATTTGTTGAGCTTCACTTCGATGCTGAGGAGTTTCGACTCTGAAATATTTGCAAAACTCCGTACTGCAGGTGTTCGCGGTGGGGAACGAACGCGCTGTTGAGCTTTCTGGGGGTAACGCGTTCAGCACCATAACATGCTTGTTCTTTGTTTTCGTTGACGGGTGATTGCTGATGGCAGAGATCGATAGAACTAGCTGAGAGACAAGCGAAACGAAGAGCCTGCATGGTGTGGCGGTGAACGCTCTACTCCCCGGAAAGGATAATAGCGCGTTCGTTCTCCATCGCAGACACCTGCGGTCTGGAGTTTTGCAAATATCTCAGCACTGTTGAGGTTATATTTCGCAATATACCCTGCCATTAAAAAGAGTGGGCAGTAAATGAAGCGGTTAAGATTGCTGAAATACTTAGGAAGAGGATAAGTCTTTTGCAGTTTTGGTGGCGTCGTCATATTTAATTATTTTCGAATATTAAGAATTAAAGTACATTTTTTAGTTCTGCTTGCAAGTCTATTTTATTCTTTATTTTATTTCACTCCACGTCTACGGTGCGGATCCCAGCGCTTCTCACATTCGATTCGTTTCCCACACATGCATTGTTCATGAGGATCTTCCAGCCTTTACGTAAGGCTTCGGTTGCTACTTGAGGATTTTCATTTCATCTTGAATGCAGTGGAATGCTAGTCGAGCAATTCTCCCTGGAGTCCTAGGATAACCGGGCTGGAGCGTTCGCAATTGGATTGCAGACAGTGATTTTTTTTTCTGGACATGTCCGGTACCCAGTTGCCGACTTGGTGGGATGAGAGGCTTGATTGGACTGGAGCGGAATCGAACTAACCCCATGCTCGTGATGACCGACATCAGTACCACTATGCTATCCGCCTCTTAGTTGTTTATTACCAAGCCTATTACCAACGCCATTTGTTGTTGCTATCTGTTTTTCTGCTTAATTATTGACTTGCTTTAAATACTAACTTTTCCCTTATCCAGAAGAATCCAAGCAAATTTTACAGTGTAAATTCAACACAGCAAAGGAAGCGAATTGTGAAAAATTTCTACAGAATTCGACCATATCATTCAGCGATTTTGATAATGAATAAATGAGAAAATTATGAAAGAAAATGCTGAAAAGAAAAAGTAGATTTTTTTGACGAATATACTCGAAGCTAATTTTTGCTTCCCTCCTAAAGAGCGTAGTCGTTTAGAATTGTGGGACGCGTGTGGCGCAGTGGTCGGAGGCGCCCTGCAACACAAACGGTGGAATCGATTCCCGTACCCATAGCCCACCAAGCCTTCCATCCCTTCGAGGTTGGCAAATTGGGGTCAGACTTGTCTGGCAGCATAGCAGCACTGCCTCGATACATTGGCAGGCCACCGCGAGTCATTGTAAAAGTCAGATATGCATTCAATCACCTCCAACGATACTTAATGAAGTCGAATGCATAGCGCATCCCTCAGGGGTTGATCAAAGCCGACAGCTTTATCATCTTACTTTATTTTGCAAAATTGCCTGCATCAGCCTTTAACCAATGAGATCACTATGCGAGTGCCATTAAACCACTATTTGTTTTTATCGTTTGCCGTCGCTGTTTAATGAGTTTGACACTCTCAAAATACATGAAGAGCTTCACAGTCTACTAGTACGAGTCTTTCCATTCTTATTATCATGGATGAAAATATAGTGGGAGGA
This sequence comes from Angiostrongylus cantonensis, assembly GCA_009735665.1. NCBI lineage: Eukaryota > Metazoa > Nematoda > Chromadorea > Rhabditida > Metastrongylidae > Angiostrongylus > Angiostrongylus cantonensis. The sequence continues at coordinate 697,873 of MQTX01000090.1, forward strand.
CAAGTTGAATCCATCATCCGAGTTTCCTAGGTGGTGTAAACGGCAAGCTCGTTAGATTGGAGTCTTCTTAATTGGGGATTGACCTGCGCTATATATTGAAATATTTCCAAGCAATAATGAGGCAATAAACCACTAAGGAAATCCATTATGGAATCACATTATGCCTTCATGAGACATCAAGATGGTTTTTCATTAGTTCCCACCGAATTCGCTCATTTGCAAAGCATCTGATCACCTTCGATGTGAGTTCTGGGCTAGTCGCTATGACTATGTGGAGATGGATGCCAGACCAAAAGAGAGGTGATACGCTTTCGAGCAGTGATTTTCTGCATGTCTAAGCTGAAGGGAACTTTGTACGAAAACTTTTTACTTGGCTAACGTTTCGGACGTTTCGGCTTTTGAGCCACGTTGATTCGAGTCGATGGTCTACAGCTGGTAGTTTTTGAGAAGCGGGTGTTCGTAACCGCATTAAATCGAATTCAGTACAGGAGCCACCACTTCAATGAGGAGCTTCACTCGGATGTGCCGTCGGAACCTCCCAATGAAAGCGAAGGTTCTGAAACGAAAACCGAATAGAAGCTGCCATATCAACCTCATGTCAGCTCAACGATATAGAATATTATTGTTTATTTTTTAAGCAGATCTCCATTAACTTCGGCATTGGTAAACAATACGTTCTTGGATTACTAAGCTAACATGAAATTGACAAGGATATTTGTTACTGACATGTTCATTTAAGGCGTTCATTATCAACAACAACCGTCCTGTATAAAAAAGCGCTGTCCTGTGGTAGCCTCATTCGGTGCTCCACTGAAGAAAATTCGACTCCAATACGACGGCTTAGACGTCACATCGAGAAGACAAACGTCTATGACCCATCGGTTCGGATCGTCGGCTCTGAGGAAGACGATGACGTCGAAACGTTAGCCGAATAGATATGTGGTAATAACCTCGTGTTAGGTTAACATTCCAAGAAGGTATTGATTACTGGTTCCGAGGTTAAACGACGGTCGGTTCTGAGGACTTTCCAGCTTCTCTGTACGATAAGCACAAGTTCTCGATCGATAGAAATGCATGTGATTGATCGATGTGCAGCGATTGCGCTTATATGTGTGTGAAATGTTTTAATGAGAAACTGACAGCGAAGACAGGCAGGCAGAGGCCGACTGAACGGCCACCGTCATCAACGTGAGCATCTCCGTCGCGTCCGTTTCCAGCGATCAGCATTCCCCTTCATTCTCTTCCTTCATCTTAGCATTTTGTTTCAGTGAAGTCGAATATTCCTTCTCTTCCTAGTTACCAACTGCAACTATTCGCTCTGGTTTTTCTTTTTTCACTCAGGAAAAATCGTCGTCTCAAAAACTCAGGCTGGACGTAGTTTTATTTTTCCTGTTCTTCAAAGTATGAGATTCTTATCTGATCATTTTTTTTGTTTTTTTTTTACTTTTTCTTTTGTAGTGGGGAATAGTGTCTCTCATTAGTGGCGTAAAAAGATATAATAAGGCGTCCTTAGGGTTATTTTTAGGCTCGTTTCAAACTAAAAGCCAAGGGCTTTTTGCAAGCACTGTTGACGACCATGAGAGCGTTAATTTGTGATCGTGCTCCTAATTTCAAACTTCAGTATACAAGAAATTATCAAGTATGGTTTTACTGAAATAAAATTGTTAGAGCTTCGTAAATGAAAACTATTTGTATCCCAGGTAGTTCACTGAATAGTGACGGATATCCAATGCGCATCGTTTAGGCTTCCATCCGTCCATTTCGCCCACTAGGCAGTAGTGTCCACTTGTTCCAAGGATATGACAAACGTCACAATGAATAAAGTCATTCATTTTCACTATTTTGAGCGAGAAGGATTCTGCTGGTAACTCGCAGAGCTCTCTCATTTAGGGCTAGGTATGCTCACGAGTAGCTTGCTTGGGTTACGTCAAAATGGACTTGGTAGTGTATTCGATGAAAGCGTTTATCTAAAGTACAATCGCTTCCAGTTATTTCTTACTTTTTGCAGACTTTGATGCAGACTTTTGGCTAAACTACAATGAGGAAAACATTTTGCACACATGTAAGCATCTGCACTGAGAAATGCACGGATGATACCCTGTGTTTACGGATGGTGTATGTCAATCCGTTGAAGCATAGACTCGCAGATCATCGCCTGAACCACGTTCATCTCGTAACAAAGAAATGATCGCATTTGATTCATCTTTATCCTATAATAGATGATAAGCCGTTCCCAAGACCGACTTTCTGTTAACCTCGGCATTGATTGATAATTTGATGTTTTATTTCAATAAGCAGACACGAGGTTGTTATTATAGAATTTATTGGAATACAATAGCTGACGTTTCGGCGGCGGTTTCGTCTTCTTCAGCGCCGTTTATTTCTTGCATAGTCGGTGGATAGCAGCCGCACAGAGTACTACATGGGCTAGGACTGAAGAAGGCGAAACCGCCGAAACGTCAGCTATTGTATCCCAATAAATTCTATAATAACAACCTCGTGTCTGCTTATTGAAATAGAACATCGATAAGCCGTTCAGCGCGCGGTTGAACTAGTGAAATACGAGCAATTTCTTATCAGCTGTGGAGTTCCAGTTTTTGGACAACAAAAAGTAATTTTTGAATAAGAAGTTCTCAATGCTTGTGAACACGATGCAATTCTATGAAAGACTTTACTTTAGCATTCCACTGGCAGTAGTAGTATGTATACTTCTTTGGATACTTGGATGGCCCGTCATCACTGGTGGTTGTGCGGACCCCAGCACAATCTCCACTCTTTCGACGTTTTACTGTTTTAGCCACTGTGGTTCACTTGAGTTCTAAGGTCAGCCAGGATAAAGTCTGCCCCAGGTCGTCGTCACCACCACAGGCAGTTGTCACCCTTGTGGATCAAAGGCAGATTTTCCACCATGCGACTAGTTTGATACAAGGATGGTGGTGGATCCTGATTTTGGTCTACTCTTAGCTGGCCTTCCTGATGGAAACGCTGGAGTTGTTCTTAGCTTGGGAGTCGTTGCTGGAGGAATGTATTTCCGCTGTATATCGTAGTCCGTCACACATGAAGTGGTAAACCGTAGAAGTAGCATGTATATTAACACTTAATATCTGTTATTATGCTCCATTATTGAAATACAGTGATCTCAACATTTAGAACTATTTTGCACCTTATTGAGTCTGTTTCAGTGTTTTCTATACCTGAACGTTTCAAAGAAAGACTAAAAAAAAAGGATAATCGGCGATGATAAAATTCATACAAAATCTTCATTTTATTAACTTACGTAGCCATTTTTCCAAGAAATACCAATAAGGCCGAGACGAATGAAGGAGCTCAACTATACGGGAGAGAATGATCGGGCTACGCATAAATCAAAAGAAAACCCAGTTAATCAAAAAATCCGTACCACGAGCGTGAACAACTCGAACTGCATTGGTTTTAGATTACGTAGACCACCTTGTAAGTGCTCCTTGGACGTTCAATGAACATGGAGAACAACATGAAAGGGGAATTAGACAGAAAAAAGAGAACAGCACGGACCGCATTCGGGCCTCTTAAAGAGGCCACCGACCAAGTAACGGACCCAAGACTCCACGCTCACCTTTTCGGTTCAAAAATCCTACCAGTTCTGTGTTATGCAGCAGAAAAGTGGGCTGACACTTCAACCACGTCAAGAAATCCGTGCAGTACTCACAGACCACTTGAACGAATTTGAGTGCCTTTTGAAACATAATCAGGAATTACAGTGTCTTGCCGGAATGCCCAGCTTAGATCTTTGAAACTATTCTACACTTCATGATCCACCAAAATCGATAGACTTATTGCAGTAGGATTAAGCTTCAGTGTCGCTCTGTTTTCGAGCAACTTCATGGTGGTAATGGAGATGCAGTCTAGATCTCATATTTGAGGAACTAAGGCAAATTCGGCACAAGTTTTAAGCCCTTAGACAAGCAGCATGTAGTCCTCGGTCAGGTCTTCATTTATCTGCTACTAATATGAATAGGTGGCTTTATTGAGAATCTTCTCGCCAAAAAGCTTTTATTCTTTTGTCTTCGTCATGCACATGTTTCTATGTCTTTTCTTGGACTTTAGCAGAAGTTCTTTTCCGGCTTATGACTGAATGAATTCTTCGCTCGGAGAGGGCGGTGATTAGACGCTACACAGAATCCATTTGCCACTGAGGTGTCAAAGATTCACCATTTTTTTGTTGGTGAGAATATGATAGATCTCCGCGTGAATCGTGCTTTTAGGAAACTCTCATGTTACTCGGTGTTTTCCTTTCTTCTCGAAAAATGAATTCCGATCGAAGAATACTTTTGCGGGCATAAGTCCTACGTGACAGTTTCTATTTCCTTTCATTTGTCCTATACCGAATTTCGCTGTCCCGTATTCATTTCTATCGTTCGTTCCTAATCTGACGTTGAAGTCTCTAGCAATAAATTTACGAAACTTTCTTGTTGTAAATCGTATAATTTGTATATATATGTATATAAAAAAGCTAAAGCTCTCGGCGTTGATCAATCTCTGAGGGATGCGCCATGCATTCGACTTCATTAAGCATCGTTGGAGGTGATTGAATGCATATCTGGCCTTTACAATGACTCGCGGTGGCCGGCCGATGTATCGAGTCAGTGCTGCTATCCTCTCAGACAAGTCTGGTACTAGTATGTCGACTCCGAAGGGATGAAAGCTTCGGTGAGCCATGGGCGCATTTCACGTGCGCGCCGCAGTGGCGCCTCCAACCACTGCGCCACACGCGCTCTATAAATATATAAATATATATATGTGATTCTGCCTTCCGAAATCCGACATGCCATTTCGTCGGTGAAAAGTTGAACAGCACCAGGCCCAGACAGGATAAGATCAGAACATCTGAAGAATCTTCCGCCAGTCCTCATAAACACACTGGCTCGGCTCTGCACATGTTACCTGTCTGAATGCAAGAACCTATAGAAACTAAGAACGGTGACCTACACGATATAGGCATCTATCGCTCAATCTGCTTGCTGTCTGTGGTCTACAAACTTTTCACTCGAGTCATCCTAAACAAGATTGACGGAACACTAGGCCAAGGACAGACATGTGAGTAAGCAGTGTTTCGAAAAGGATTTACTACGATGGAACACATCTACGCGATAACAAGACTCATTGAAGTATCGCGAGAGTACAAAGGACAGCTGTATCTCATTTCCATCGATTCAAAGGAAGCTTTTGACTCAACTGAGATAGAAGCAGTCGTGAAAGCCCTTGGTAGTCAAGGATTCCTTACTCAGTCCATAAAGATTCTTCATGAGCTGTACAAAAATTTCAGAACCAAAATTTCACCATTCTACCACGGTATTAAATTCAAAAGAGGAGTTAGGTAAGGCGACACAATCTCGCCAAAGTTATTTACAGCCACCCTCCAGATGGTCATGCGAACATTGGAATGGGATAATATGGGAGTGAAAATCGATGGTCGGCAGATACATCACCTTCGCTTTGCTGATGATATCGTTCTTATAACACCAGACATTATCCAAGCGGAACGCATGCTTGCGGACTTTGATAAAGCGTGTGGAAAGATTGGTCTTCGACTAAATCTCAAGAAAATGATGTTCATGAAGAACGGATTGGTTTCGGTTACTCCCTTCACGCTTAACGGAACGAATATCCACGAATGCTCCAGTTATGTCTGTCTAGGTCGGGAAATCAATATGATGAACGACTTATCTCCAGAGCTGAGCAGAAGGAAACGAGCGGCTTGGAGAGCTTTCAAGTGCATCGAGGATGTAGTGAAGAGAACAAAGAACACCCGACTCCGTACCAGCCTTTTCGACTCAACGGTTCTTCCTGCCCTAACGTATGTGTAAGAAACTTGGTTGCTGCGTAAGCAGGATAAAACATCGCTCAGCGTTATCGAACGCGCAGTCGAAAGGACGATGCTAGGAGTATCCCGTTTCACGCAAGTAAGGGAAGGAATCCGAAGTTCCGCCCTGCGTCAACGACCAAAAATCAAAGATGCCGTTGTGTACGCCAAACGGTCGAAGATATGGTGAGCGGGAAAGGTAATGCGTTTGACTGACAACCGATGGACAAGAGCCGTTAGTGACTGGATTCTTCGGGATGTCAAGCGTATTGCAGGAAGACCATCGATTCGGTAGTCAGAGTTCTTCGTGAAGAGCCTAGGAGAGAAATATGATGCTCGACGAGTCCCTAGAGCGAGTAGAACCCACTGGGCTACTCTTGCACGCGGCAGGGAAAAATGGAGTATTTACTGGTTAACAAGTTGCCAGTTGTCCTTCATGTATTAAGAAAGACGATGACTCCAGGAGGACTGCTTAGCTGTCGTTCCATATTTGAGTTGAACGCCATAGCACCTTCATTTCGAATGTCCAAGTTGTTTATTGTTCTTATTGTGTTATTTTGATGTGAATTATAAATGAACCAAGGAGAGGAACATTAAACGCTACTTTTTGACTGATATAAGTTTTTTCTCACCGAACACTTCAAATTCTTGACGTCTGGCTGGCTAGCTCACCAGCATCCAGCTACCATGTTACCTACAAAAATCGTTGATCTAATTTTTAACGGAAATGCCGCACTCCTTCGAATGGACAAGCAAACAAGTCGAATCACAAACAGTAAATTCAACCTCATCCCTTTCTTGTAGAAGGAATTAAGCAATTCAGTACTGGAGACTTTCTCTAATTAGCGCAATCGTTGTGGCGCTCTAATCATTATGAAGCATGTCGGTGAGGTTGTCTTTAATAAGATTGTTAATAATTCAACACTCTTGCCGATTGCAAGAAAGCTAGCATGAAGGTGTAGTGTGAGATACGATTCTGCGTCAGCTGTAGTTTGATACAATCTGAACGGATTGAACACGAAACCTTGGATTTGTCTTCATTTCACCTGGTGCATTCCAGATGTCACTGGTGAAGATCTGCGCAGAACAGTTTTGTTCTTCGGAGCACAAAAAGTTGAAAAACTTAATGCTTTTCTCAACTCGTAGCAAATGAGGCTAAAAGTGGAGAAAGTAATCGATTTCGGTATCACAGTTTGATTCGTTTGAAAGGTTTTCTAAATTGCACGTGAATGTGCCTACTTATGAACGGTTGCCGCCTGGCCATACCCCCAACTCTGCCATGTGAATTGAATTCGACGCACACACCCACTGAGACCTACACATGCATTGGCGCCAATACGCATGCTCGCGTATAGGCTTACTGTTGAATTACCGGAATACTGTCTTTTAAGAAGCCCAGTCAATTTATCAAATTTATGCCAAACTTCGAAGCTATTCCACTTTATTCCAAAAAGTGTTCAGTTTTGCAGTACAAGGAATGAGCACGAGGTTTTGTAGGGTACTAAAATATTTAGCAGAAACAATGAGGCGAGAAGGTGGTGTATTTCATAATACTTCAATTACTTTGACCTAGATATTCTACACAACACTTTGAGAATTTAACTCCTGGAGTTCGATGTGAGTGGATTTCCATCCACACGTAGTGGGAACGATAGTGCCACTGGACCGGCCTAACATGGCATCAGCTCATCGTGTGATTGTTGGTTTTCGCTAGCGATAGCCTGAAAATTCCAGCATTCGTCATAAAGAAAAGTTCTTATTCATTTCCGCTATGAATTCGAAATGGATTCTGCTGTCGCAATCTCTACTATAGCACCAATCGCACAAACTCTCTAGAAAATGATCACGAAGAATAAACAGTCAAAGCGAAGACTCCATAAACAATGTACCGCTTTTCGCAGACAATCTGACATGAATTTGTTATCAGAAATTTATTCGCCTAACGTTTTGACGTCTTTGTCTTCATCAGAGCCGGTGGTCCACAACCATTCGTCTTCTTGATCCGAGTTGATGGTTCACAGCCATTCGTCTTCTAAATTTGGTGTCTTGGTCATCGTATCAAGCCGAATCTTCTTCAGTGGAAGGAACACCGCACGAATGAGGCAACCTCAGCCGGCGGCACTCTTTTATGGAGGACGGTTGTTTTGATAACGACTATCCGTTTATAACAATTTGTTTTTCAGTGGTTTCTGTTTATCCTGTAGCAGTTGGAATTAGGTATTAGGTAAGCCTTCACCTGGCGAAGTATGCATACATTACAGTGTTCCATTAACAATTCACGAATATGGTGTCTTATGATGCATTTGTCGATTTGAATATGAGTATTGATCATTTTTAGTTAGAATTTCTCTAAAGCTGTAAAATTGTAGAACTTTTTATAAACGCTGTAGTGCAGTCTATAATATGACGGTGTTGGTTTCATTGATGCAACAGTAATACTGTGAAGTGCTCGAAAAAAATCGAGATCGTCGATCATCATATCCCTTTTTTGAGCACTTTTTCTGGACGGGATAATTCTTTGTGTGCTCAACTTAGCACATCCAACCAATAAAGAACAATGCACTCTTTAAGCAGTAGAATTCTGTGGCGATGTGCTTTATTGGCTGGGCTAACTTGTAGCTTTTCGAAACGCCCACTCCTATGAAGTTAAAAAAATAATAATGTTAAAGAACGAGCAAAATTGAAGAGTCGCAAGTGTTGTGGTAGATTGCATGGTGAAGGATAATCGCGGGTTCGAAGCCCACCTGAGATCTAAGTGTTGCTGATTTTTCAGAGTAGGCAGTAAGTAAAAGTTAAGATACCGTGTCTCCTATCAAGCCCGTTTTCACTGCTATATCGATTTCATAAATTAGTTATCAACGCGATGATGTCATTAATATTATTCATTCGATGTAAGTGGGCTCTTTTAAGAGCTTACAAACGATGAGACGGAGGTTTAGTAACGCGTTCTCTTAGGCGCATAGGTTGATCTCATTCGAGCAGAATTTGTATACGCAAGGCAACGTGCTCTACATAGGCTGCAGTGTAGAATAGCAAGAGCTTATAAAGAGCACCAAAAAATACAGATACAGAATGAAAGCATTGGTAGTGAAAAGCGCAGTGCACGATTCTATGCTGTATGTTGAGCTGTTCGACTACTGTTCCAACTTTGTAACACGTCGTTCCTGCTTCGAAACTGTTGGTAATGGAAAACGGCAATATTCCTTCGTTAACGACGACTTTCGATGCCATCTGGAAACGTACAGCAACTTGTTACAGGCACTTGTAACCTGTCGTCCCGTTGATCGTCGAGTGACTCGGGTTGCAGAAGTAGCCTAGTGGTTTTTGCAGAGTTTCAGTGAAGAACTCTCACTGTCGCGTCAGTGATCTTTCTGTAGGACGTTTGGCATTCCAGGTCACTTGCTCATAACAATGAAATCTATCGAAGAACAACAACACTTGCATGAGCTGAGCTTATTAACTGCGAAGATACAAGTCATCTCTGCTGATGTGCCTACGGAGAAAATAGCACCTGAAAGACATGTTAATGGGAGGCAGAAGTGTCGTGCTCTAACACGAAGACATCTATCGAGCTCTTCGTTCGCCACAGGAGAACAATCGTCATCACGACCGAGATTATTTTTTCAAACGCAGACGTTTCTTTCGCGCTTATTTTGAGACTGATGAAGTATTCTACACCGTGTTGTTAAGCGACCAGCTGATTAGCGTGAAAGTTTTCGCAATTCGGTTTCTGTGGCTGGTTGCCGACTTTTCTGGGAGCCGTTTATTTGCACTTTGTTCTCAGCACCAATGGCAAAGCTCTTAGTATTACTTACAGATTACCTTCTACATGACCTAATCCGGCTCGTGTAGTTGTAAATATTGTGACTTTCCATAGAAACGCCTTACGCGAGAGAGTTAGCGCATACGAAAACTAATTACTTCTCATTATAGGTATGCAAAACATTTCATCTAATCATTCAAGCTCAGTTTCGAACAGCTTTTCTGTTATTTTGAAATATCGCTTTAATATTATTGAGTTCATTTCTTGTTCATCATCTCTCTATTCCTTACCGTGATTCATCTTTTTTTGCTCATCTTTTCCTTTTTTTTGTCTACATACGAGGGCTTTTTCTCATCGATATATGAATAAACTCTAAAAGTGGGCGGAACATAAGCATTCATTAGCGGGGCGTGGCATGTCGAGAGTCGTGGATGTTCGTTGCTGAACTTCAAGAGCGTTTCACAACCGTGGCCAGTTTCCTATCGGAATTACTATCGTATATATCGCTTACTGCTTCGTCTCGTATTGTCTGTCCTGAAATTCATTCCAGCATCGTCTATTATTCATGTTTCAGCACTTATGTGTCAATTGTCGTGTCCATTCTTTCCCGTGTGGTGACAAGTTCACAAGAATGTATGCATGAAGTACTGCGAGGTACGATCTACATATTCTTTATTAGGCACTTTTAGCTATAAGTTGATAAGTGATCAAGGTTATTTGCTCAAATCGTTGAGACTTTTTGTCTAGGAGGGAGTACTGGCCATATGTTCGACGTGGTGAACATCCAGCAACCATTATCGTCGTCATTATGTCGTTTCGTAGCAATTCTATACGTACAACTCAGCTCGTTCGCACCCAAACTAAACGATCACAGAAGTCGGAGTGCAGCGTGAGAACTTTTTCTAAAGAACTCTAAAATGATTTTTAGCGATTCGTTTTGTGAATTTCATTTCAGTCGAGCTAAAAATCGTTGGCCCCAGTGAAAGTGTAATAATCCAATGTGCAGCAGAGGGAAATTTTGTTTTCACTATACTCTATAGGATTTGCTTTAGCGCTGGCATTATCAGAGTGCAGGAGAATCTTCTGAGCTATACCGACCGTGAGAGACAGTTGCGAATCACGGATTACATCGGATATGACAGAGATTTGGTCACGGAAACAGTTTCGACTTTTCTTGGGATGAATTCGATGTAAACAGTTTCATTTGAGATTCGTCAATACAAAAACCGACTACTGTTGTTGAATTCGAGCCGATCGATAGCATTTTCGGCTTCCAATAGCACTTTGTCATCTCATAGCGACATCTGCAACAATACCACAATCATTGTACGTGTATATAGCAATTTTGATGAAGGCGTATGTTGGTGCGGAAGTGCGAAGAAAAACCAGTAAACGAGTCTAATGAGATATGGTGGAAAGCAAATATAAACGGCTCTGAAGAAGGCAGTACTGCCGAAATGTCAGCTACCGTTGTGTTGTATGTGTTATATTTGTATGAAACTAAAGGTGTGCTGAATAGCAACCACGCGATCGTTGTAAAAAAGGGAACAACAGATTTATAATCGAATGCCGATATTAATAGAAAGTCGATCTAATGGGATATTTTTAGCTCTAGAAAACTCCCTAAGGCTATACGTAGGCAGCAAACAGCACATTTCTTCTTCTATGGCGACCATGAGGCGTTATGTATTTTAGTGATGAAACTAATACAAAAACCTGGTCAATAAAGTTGTATTGGTACTGGTCGACAGCGAAGTAGTTTCAGAGGAGATCTGTAGAACTAACGTTCTGCGTCGTCATTTCTCTTTTCATTCTTCCCTCATTGAATCGATGTCAATAGACAAACAGGTTTCGAAGACTCAAACGGCAGCCTTGAGACTTTTGTCGAGTGAGAACTTATAAATTTTTAAGCGCGGTAGAATTTTAGGTTGAACGAACGTGCCGTTTTTAGAATTCAGAAATTTCGCTTACTGGAAGGACCAGTAAAAGCTGGTGTTGATAAAGTTCCTTCAAAATCTTTTATTGATAAACTAAGACGAGCTTGATTTAAAAAAAAAAAACTCGATAGCATTTTCGGCTTCCAATAGCACTTTGTCATCTCATAGCGACATCTGCAACAATACCACAATCATTGTACGTGTATATAGCAATTTTGATGAAGGCGTATGTTGGTGCGGAAGTGCGAAGAAAAACCAGTAAACGAGTCTAATGAGATATGGTGGAAAGCAAATATAAACGGCTCTGAAGAAGGCAGTACTGCCGAAATGTCAGCTACCGTTGTGTTGTATGTGTTATATTTGTATGAAACTAAAGGTGTGCTGAATAGCAACCACGCGATCGTTGTAAAAAAGGGAACAACAGATTTATAATCGAATGCCGATATTAATAGAAAGTCGATCTAATGGGATATTTTTAGCTCTAGAAAACTCCCTAAGGCTATACGTAGGCAGCAAACAGCACATTTCTTCTTCTATGGCGACCATGAGGCGTTATGTATTTTAGTGATGAAACTAATACAAAAACCTGGTCAATAAAGTTGTATTGGTACTGGTCGACAGCGAAGTAGTTTCAGAGGAGATCTGTAGAACTAACGTTCTGCGTCGTCATTTCTCTTTTCATTCTTCCCTCATTGAATCGATGTCAATAGACAAACAGGTTTCGAAGACTCAAACGGCAGCCTTGAGACTTTTGTCGAGTGAGAACTTATAAATTTTTAAGCGCGGTAGAATTTTAGGTTGAACGAACGTGCCGTTTTTAGAATTCAGAAATTTCGCTTACTGGAAGGACCAGTAAAAGCTGGTGTTGATAAAGTTCCTTCAAAATCTTTTATTGATAAACTAAGACGAGCTTGATTTAAAAAAAAAAAAACTACTCGGCTAACGCTTCGACGACTCTACCTTCGTCAAAGCCGGATTCATCTGAATCGATTGTTCACGGTAATAGTTTAGAGCCTTTTTATAATATCTGCGTATTATTGACATCTTGCAGAGGAGCCCACTGCAGGTGATGCTGATTATTGTATAAAACCTTGTCGGCCATTTGCCCATGTCGTTGTCGATGTTGATTCAGGTCCGGTCAATAACTACATTCGACAGCAGCCGCCCATCCCCACAATAACGTTTAAGAATTTACGATAGCCCACTGCTCTGTGTATTCTCGATGGTACAGATCTTTCTTCACTATCCTCCGATGTAGTGTTCTAAGCGAACTTCTACAACGCCACCATTAAGCTCTTGTCTGTCGTTGAGACTTCAGTACTCCTTCCTGTCTGTACTACAAGATTTTGCAAGCGTTCAATCTTTCTTGTAGTATTTGATTTGGGTGTTTGCTGTCGTATTCATCAACTTGTTGCGATCTCACGATCTTCCTCTTAAGTACCGTAATTAAGTCTCCAGTTTCAGAACGAAGAACCAGTAATTCGGAAACAAATTCCACCGCCACACCACATTTCAGCCATTTCTTGGAGAAAATCATTGGATGATTGTTTAGAAAACAAATGAAATTTTTATGCATTCTTCATAGAAACTAGTGAACCCTTTAAGCACGGAAGTTACGAAATAGACTAGGACGTGGGAAATTCAATTTCTTAGGTTAGAAAGTCTGTCAATATAGCTATGAGCTTTCATAGCAAAGATTTGATGTTTTCATTTAGACAATATGCCATTAGATTAGAAGGTCGTTGAAGCAAAATTCTTCAAAAATACATTTCAAAAGTTAATTAATCATTTCTTCTTTTGGGATTAGAAAATTTGGGACAACGCCGGGATACGAAACCCAGCAGCATTTTTCGAATAGACTTTAGATAATTCACTGTTTTTCTTCGATAAGCAAGTACAAAGTTGATATTATAGAAGGCTTTGGATATATTCTAGGAACAGAGGAAACAAAACTGACCACTAGAAAGTGGAATATCGAATCAAAGACGTAAACAGGTGGAGAGAACACAGATTCTGATCATCCTTGATTTGCTGTTTCAGATCATGTGGGAAAACTTGACAAGATTATCTTTTTTTTTTAGTAAATTTATTTACTTTTTTGATTAATTTACACGTTGTATCTCTACGTATGTTGCCAATATCTCAGTAATTCGTCATTTCCTTAATTTTTCTTCTATTCAGTTTGTTTCCTCGTAACAATCACCAGCAAGATCTACGGATTAGCCTCGGATATCGACAGCCAACTGAGTATTTTGTCTTCTTCATTGAATGTCGCTTGTCACTTGAGTGCTGCTCAAGTCTTCTTAGAATTTTAGGATAGGCCGTGCTAAAGTCTTTCCAGATGTTCACGACTGGCATTCGCTGAGTGTTGTGTCAAAGGTAGCTCTTCACAACCAAACCTAGTACATGAAGGTTTTGACTTACCGTTGGATTGAACTATACACCAAACGTAAATTCTAGGGCATTGTTAACAAATTACGTTAATTATTAGCTGTATACATATATTATTAATATTTGGGATAGCTCTCTCAGCAACTATGCTCGCCCCGTTTGCAAAGGTAGATTTCATGAGAACTTCTAATGAGATTGACAAAATGAAAGAATACTGGTAGCTAAGAACAGGATTTGGTGGTTCATGTCTTCAACGGTCTTCCCACTGATTTCGCTCGTGATATTTTTGGGCAATTGCAAACAGACGTTCCAGTGACACAACAGCGAACCTTAGATGCCATTTTCCATTGCTATCGTTCTGGTCCTCGACATTAACCTTCCGGTTTTTTTTCCAAGGCTTTTCAGCTCTTATAAAATTTATAATTAAACTTTCAATCCTTATTCTAGATTACATTCCGTGTTTCTAATAAAATGGACATTTGAACGCTTGTACTTAAAGAATTGTGCCGTCAAATGCATTCAATCGTTCTCTCATCACTATCGTCCAATGACGTTCTCAGCTACGTGCTAGCGATATTTGTTGTAGAGCTGCACTAAGAAGCCTGGTATACTACTTTATGTCTGTGCTGTTTGTTTTTCACAAAGTGCCGTTAAACACTGCACAAACATCCTTGAGGGACTGTAGAGTTATGCCAGGTCTCAGCTACGTAGCAAAGCAGTGAGGAAATCTGCAAAGATTCATGTCCATCAATTGTTCAACGACCGCGCTAAAAGCTCCGAAAACAGCGTTTATACTTCTATTCATTTTCTACGTAGCCAATCATTCATGACATCTTACATGCTCATTAAGCGCCATAGATACCCGCAACACGTGGTCTTTAGTAATTGAAGCGCCATTTATCTTGATTGGTTCATCATTACACTATGGATTTTTTTATGAATTTGATATTATTTTGATTTATAAGCCTCTCGGCCTTCTCAGTATCGGTTAAGCTCGCTGGGTTTTCTGAGCATTGGCTTCGTTCCATTGCGATATCTCGAGCATTTAAACGCATAATCACTAATGAAAGGACAAAAAGACACGGATTCTTCATTATTGCAAATATATTCCTTTTTGGTGAACTAAACACGTTTATTGAGCACGAAGAGCTTCAACGAGTTGATTGTTCATAGTCGGGTAGATTTTTCTATGGAAGTGGCCCTGAGATTGTCGGAGATCTGTATCACTGTGCCCAGCACGATTGTAGTCGCATAAGGTCGCTCTGCAGAGATGTCTATTATACCCAGAAAAATTTTTGTTCCGAAGGCTGCTTCAGGAGGATAATATAGAAAGGATAAAGCTCTCGGCGTTGATCAATCCCTGAGGGATGCGCCATGCATTCGACTTCATTAAGTACCGTTGGAGTTGACTGAATGCATCTCTGGCCTTTACAATGACTCGCGGTGGCCTGCCGATGTATCGAGCCAGTGCTGCTATCCTCCCAGCCAAGTCTGGTACCAATTTGCCGATCCTGGAGGGATGGAAGACTTGGTGGGCCATAGGCACAGGGATCGATTCCACGTGCTTGTCGCAGTGGCGCTTCCAACCACTGCGCCACAGGCGCCCTTTCTTCAGGGAGGAACACTGAAAATTTCCTTGATGCACGTCGAAGAAATTATCCTACAGTGCATATCAATAACTTTGCATGAAATCAAATGAATTACACTGGTGGAACATCCGAGAATCCCACAAGAATATTGTTTTACGGTTTCCGATAGAAGCAATAGATTAATCTTGGTAAAGTGGAAAGGACCAAACGTACGAACTACGAGCGATAGCACCTTGGATTCCTTTAGTCAGTAGCAATTGTGAGAACACACCGTACGCGAACCCTTATTAATTTGAGGTCACTTTTATTTGAAGTAATTCTTCTAATGCAATTGTGCATATATCCTTAGTTCTAAATGCAAAATTCTAAGCGTTACTCTCCGAATAACCACAGTGATGCTGAGATGCTTGCAAAACTCCTGACCGCAGATGTTTGCGGTGGGGAACGAACGCGCTATAGTCCTTTCCGGAGCTAAAGTGTTCACCACCACATCATGCGGTTCTTCGTTTCGCCTGTCTCTCAGCTAGTTCTATCGATCAGCGCCATCAGCACTCACCCGTGAACGGGATTGATCCTAGAGTGCTCAAATCGGCAACGAACACAGTTAAGCTGAGGTTGTAGTTGAACTCACAATGTTAACCTTTTATTTACTGTCCATTACAATTTTTCATGGCTGGATATTATGTGTGATACAAAGATTCTTTGAATAGTAGTGAATATAAGAACCTCAGTTCATAGCATAACGTTCCCATGGAGACGTTTCTTCACACTTGTGTTCCATTCATAGCTTTTGAATATATATATATATATATATATATTGATTGATTGATGATGGTAAATGAATCATTTATCTGTTTTAGAACAATCTTTCACCATGAAGCTGTGAAAAGACTGGATTGATTAGTGGTGGATCGAAGTAGTAGCAAAGATGGTGAATAACTATGTGTCAGACTACTGTTCTACCCTGTTTTTTCTCCGACGTTGGTCTTGTTTACCTTAGCTATCTCGAGTTTTTGAAGTTAATCGAACTCCATTCCCATGAGTTTCAACCGAGACTGTGTTCCGCATTGATCACTCCCTGAGGACGCGTCACTCATTTGACTGTGCATTGTAGAAATGCGTATATGACCTATAGAATAACTTTTGAATCTTACTCTGACACCGGAAGGATGGGTAGCTTAAGCGGCTCTAAGCATAGGATTGAACCAAGAGCCAGATGTGTATTGCAGGGCACCATCAACCATTACGCTATATGCGTTCGTCTTCTACGACAGCGGTGATAATAGGGCATGACATTGCCCATTTCCTATGAGTTAATGGGTGTTTAGTGTTTAGTCATTGTTTTGACAATAGAGCAGCCAGCAGCAGATAGTTGTGGTAGGCAATACTTTGAAACGGAATGTGGCCACCGCTATCGTTTGACGGCGCCTCTAATGTATATTAAGAAATCTTATCGTGTTTCGATTTTAGAACGAAACGTATTCGGTCAGTCGCCCATGACAGTGGTGGTTCGATAGGTAGCTATCGCGTTCGTTCTGTTCCAACCGCAGTGGCGGTGTGGTGAGACGTACCGTCTGACTGAACCTTCAAGGTCCCTCTTCAATGTATTCGGAATTATCGAGCGTAATTTTGCATTCGAAAGTGAGCGATTTGTCGTCTTTCCTCGTCACTCTTAGTTGTGCAGTGTTATCCGCATACATTAACAAATTGAAAACCGAGAAATTACTTTCTTAAAGCTGAAAAATATCCCGAAACTAAAGTGAAAAAGGAAGCTATTCTTGGCAGAGGGTTCATATTTATTTCCGTGTTATCTCTTAGCTGTGAAATCCTATTTCCTATTGTTTTCCTTTCGTCATTCTGCAGATAATTCTTGGAGATTAGAGTATTCTATGACAAAGATACTTTGTAACAAGTTATTGCAACGATTAAAGAATATAGATGGAAAAGTGTGCTTTCAATTAGTTTTAATAGGAAGTAGTCTCGCTGCATTCAATTCACGAAACATGAAGGATAAAATAAAGCTCTTGGCGCTGATCTATCCCTGAAGTAATGCGCCATGCATTTGACTTCATTAAGAATCGTTTTGAGGTGATTAGATGCAATCTGGCCTTTACAATGACTCGCGGTGGCCTATCTATGCATCGAGCCAAAGCTGCTATCCTCCCAGACAGGTCTGAAACCAATTTCCCGATCCCGGAGGGATGGAAGGCTTGGTTGGCCATGGGCACGGGGATCGATTCCACGTGTGCGTTGCAGGGACCACTGCGCCACACGTGCCCTTTTATCATGGAACGTAGGTTTTATTGCGTAGTTATTTGTAGTACGACAATTTTTAAAGTGTAACTTGTTATCTACTGCCTTTTCTCGCCACTGCCATTTTTGAAAGTGGTTCATTTTTATGAACGTGCAACAGGATTTAAGCCTGTTGTGAACAGTTCAATTACGAGTAGATAAATAAAAGCCTTAGAATTTCTCCAATGTTAAAGCATCGTGACTGCCACCTTCCAAAAGAAAAGTGAACCACAAACAGTAATTGTTTCTAGGCGACCGTCGATTTGATGGATTTTCGCTTTGTTTCATGCACACTTCTTCCATGTGCTTTTGGCCAGATTAGACCGCTAGGCATTACGTCTCCTGGAAATTTTCGTGTCGTGTTTCTTTGACGTAAAATTTGCGAAATATAACTTCGATGATGCTGAGATCTTCGTAAAGCGCCAGACCGTAGGTGTCTACGGTGGGGAACGAACGTGCTATTGTCCTTTCCGGAGAGTAACGTGTTCACCACCACACCATACGAGTCCTTCGTTTCGCCTGTCTCTCAACTAGTTCTATCGATCTCTTGCCATCAGCAATCACCCGTCAGGTCAACCTCAGTTTAACTGGGTTCGTTACCGATTTGGGCTCCCTAGATCAACCCCGCTGACAGGTGATTACTGACGGCAGAGATCGATAGAACTAGCTGAGAGACAGGTCACCTGCTAAAGGGATTGATCTGGCGTGCCCAAATCGTGAACGAACCCAGGGAAGGACCTGCATGGTGTGGTGGTGAACCCGTTACTCCCCGGAAAGGACAATAGCGAATTCGTTTCCCACCGTAGACACCTGCGGTCTGGGGTTTTGCAAAGATCTCAGCATCACTGAAGTTATATTTCGCAATATATGCTCTGCCATTAAAAAGAAGAGGCAATAAATAATGAGTTAAAATTGTAAAATTTGCGTTTTTTCTATTCAATATCGTGGAATTTCCTCAGAATCTCCCAGATTTGCTTCGCTTAGATTTTCTTGGATTGTCAGCCGAAGATTCTGGAAAAGAAATGACAGGATAAATTCGGGAAGAAGAATGCCCAAGGGAAATAATTTAGTCAAAAATCGTTATTCTTAACCTCTTGTGAAGTACTGTTTCTTTACCATGGCAGTTATTGGAATCACGATCTTAGCGTGTGATAATTTCGATTCGATGCCTTCTATGATGAAACTTTTCTCTTTTTGTTATTCATTTTTTTTCCGTTTTCCTATGTTTGTACTGCAATCGGATGTTTGTTTCCTATTCCAGATAGTGCTTGTCGGGGTCTACACAAGTCTACAATGCTTTGTTCCCACTTCGTCCCCGAAATGTTTGCATTGATTCACCCATTTCTCATAATAGTGACTTTTTTTTGCTTTATATCTACTGCAGAATCGCTCGTGCTCGTCCAGTCGGAGACCATTTCCTTTCTAATCTTCTAGCTTTTTTGCTTTTCGCTCATAGAACATAAATTTATCCTGGAATTAAGTAGAACGATAAGTCGTTTTGTAAAAAACAAGGGTGTATTCTTTATTTTTGTCGGTCCCATGGCTAGCATTTTCCTCTCCCGTTCTTCTTTCCCTTTTTACTTCTGGTGTCGTGGTAACACTGAAGCTCAGTGAATCACGTAAACCTACTGATCAGGGGAAGCCGTTGTTTGCTTAACAATAGTTCTCATGATCCGGACTCGGTATGTTTATGCCGATTGTTAGATTATGAGCGATTCACTTTTTCCATCGAGGGATGTAATACTGTCCCATAGCTTCATGGATCAGCGTAACTCCATATGAATCCAAGCGAAAGAAATCGCACTCCTTTCTTATCGCAATAAATTTCTTTACGGAAAAAGAGAAGCCGCAGAAGCGCTCTCGTTTCTTGCGCCAGTTTCAGTCATCTTTCTCATATCCTTTTCCTATTCATTTTTCAACAAGCTTCATTTTTGAATTGCTGCTGGCTTGTTTTCAACATCTTAAGTTTTCAGTGTCGTCTTTTTTCTTCACCTTCAACGAGATGATAGAAATGATTTTATTCGAAGGCCATGTTTTCCTTTGTCATAATTTTCATTTCTTCATCATTTTTTTTCCTGTGTTTACTACGAACTCATTGAACTTAACTCCTTTTATCCTTGTATTTCATTGCTTAATTGATGATCCAAAGGGATCTATCCGAGAGCGTGTCCACTCGGTGGTTGTTGATTGTTACTTTGTCGTCATCGTTTCGAAAACTCTAAATTACCTTCACACAGAACGTTTAACTAAGCGCACAGAAGGCTATGCGTCGTCGAAGAGATACCAGCTCTTGGAAAATGGCGAATGTGAAGTTTTTCGACGACTTTGTTAAATTGGTAAGTAAGTATATGCTGAGCAAATCTTTGCAAATGTACACCGTCAAGTGCTCAAAGCACAGTGACACGGGCCTTGTGTTTTGATCTCCTTAGCTATACATTCATTAGATTTGAAGCGATAGAAGTTAAAGTCTTTCTACGTATGCTACCAGTGTTCTCACGCTTTCAGCGACCCACAGCTAGATGAGAGTTGCAACGTTTAGATTTTATGTATTTCATGGCACAAGTTTTCGAAGCACCGTTGGCTTTTGCATCTCTACTCATTTTATATGAAGCATGTACAGTTTAGTAGATATCTTTAATACCTACTCCTAAAAAACAGACACGGCGATGTCTTGCTGAGGAACGCAACGACTTTACTAACCGGCTTTTCAGAGGAATGATTGCGATTCACAAGAATCAAAGTGAGCTATACACTCTCAAGTGCTAGTCACGTAGATTCACGTAAAAAAAAGGCACTCGGCATTGATCATTCTCTTAGGGATGCGCCATGCATTCGACATCATTAGGCATCGTTTGGAGGCGATTGAATACATATCTAGGCTTTGCGATGACTCGCGGTGGTCTATCGATGGACCGAGCCAGCGCTGCTTTCCTCCTGGATAAATCTGGTGCCAATTTACCGACCCAGGAGGTATGGAAGGCTTCGTGAGCCACGCGCGTGGGGTTCGATTCCATGTGTGCGT
The DNA here is from genome assembly GCA_009735665.1 of Angiostrongylus cantonensis. Taxonomy (NCBI): domain Eukaryota; kingdom Metazoa; phylum Nematoda; class Chromadorea; order Rhabditida; family Metastrongylidae; genus Angiostrongylus; species Angiostrongylus cantonensis. The sequence goes on from MQTX01000090.1 coordinate 718,709, forward strand.
TGCATGGATCCTCCGATCACTGTGCCACAAGCACACATCAGATTCACCTAAGCTATGATAAGTGCAAATAAAAACTAGTTTATTAGACGCTAATCGATCCCTTAAGGAGGCGAGAGGCATTCCACTCCAATCGTAGCATCATAGATATGAATGAATGGATAACTGGCCTGTACAATAACTTGCGGTGGCCTACTGATGCGTCTAATCACGCTAAGGTATGGGCAAAACTTGACATCTCAGCTGGGCTTCGAACGCGATTACTCTTACCGTGAGCTCACGTGGTGTCCACCACACCAACCTAGGCCGTTACTTTGCCTCTCTCGGCCAGTTTTTTTTTACTTTATCGGTTTTTTCCTTTTCTGTTCTCTTTTCTCCATTCACTCAACATCCTTGTGATTGTAGTTCATATCGTACTATCTCATTAAAAAAGCAATAGGCAGTAACCAAAAGTTAAGGCATCATCAAGTCAGGGTTTTTTGTTCTACCAGACTCTGTCAGGAATTTGATGCTTTTTCCTAAAGGATGAAAGCATTAGAATCCCTCACGCTTATTTCAAGGTTTAGCGCACATTTGACGTTTTTCGTGAATTTCGCTTCGAAATAGGATTGAACCAAACGCCATCTGCATAATGCAGAGTACATCTAACCGGTACGCTATATGAACTTAAGGTATAAAACGGTGTAGAATTGTGTGTTAGCAATTACAGCAACCGGATTCATCAATGTTTTTCTCAGGACGTCTGATCAATGAAGTCAGAGAAGCGCATTTCCTGCTGCTGCAATTGCTACCCAGCTAGTAGAGCGCACAGCCTGCAGATTCAGCAATTACGTCTTCATGATTAGATATCAGAGAAAACTCTGTGCTATGAAAGCCTCTTAATTAGCATGATTATTTTTGCAAAATCATAGGATCGTGAGTGGGGTTATGAAGGGTAATAGTTCTTTCATGTAGCTCTGCTTCGTTGAAACATCCACGCGATGCTCACTACAACCTCTAAGCTTGTCGATTTCCTTAGATTTTACTCGATTTTCCTCGATTACGTTCTTAGCTGATTGTCTAGTTAAACATTCTGTAAGAACCCACATTCAAATCATTTGCTAGCTTCTAGTTCCACGATGCGATTTTGTGGCTTCAACGATAGAGTTTTGAACTGACAGCTTACCTAACACCTACTAGCTTCTGTAGTGTGATGCTAACGATAAATCTTTTCGTTCGTAGAGCACTACTACTTAGCAGTAGCTTGAAAATTTAGGGCGCGTGTAGTGCAGTGATCGGAGGCGCCCTGCGATGCACACATGGGATCGATCCCCGCTCCCATGGCTCACCGAAGCTTTCATCCTTCCGGAGTCGACATACTGGTACCAGACTTGTCTGAGAGGATAGCAGCACTGACTCGATACATCGGTAGGCCACTGCGAGCTATTATAAGGACCAGAAATTCATTCGATCACCTCCAGCGATGCTTAGTGAAGTCGAATGCATGGCTCATTCCTTAGGGATTGATCAACGCCGAGAGCTTTATCCTTTATCCTTTTGACTTGAAAGTTTAAATGGTTCTAGTTTAGATCTTGCGTAATATTAAGCATCATATTAAGCCATAGATGAAAATCGTTTGCCGAGAATAACAAATCCATATCGTTTAAGAAGCAAAAGTGCAGATAAATGCATTGCAGTCCTAGCATTCGTTGGAATGATCGTTGCGTGACGGAGTTTTCACAGTGTGGAGTAAAACGGCGTTTCTCTTTCTGGACTGATTCTCTGAGGAATATTTGTATCCAATAGGCAAATGATTTGCAATTCTTATGGTATATTTAGGTTCAATAGGTATGTAGTTAATGGATTTTCATGTTCGGACAATTTCCGTGATAAAAGCTTGGTTGGCAAAATCTACGAATAGCCTGGGTGGGCCTAGAATTTACATTGGACTTCTTTCTAGACAGAGGACTGTCGAGCTATGTCTTTGCCGAAAATTTTACCTAAGCTGTTTCCCAAACTGGTAACACTAATTTGTGATATTGTTCATTATGAATAACAACGCTCCGTATTCGTTACTACTACTAATAGGAAAATACAATAGCGATCGATAAACAGAAGTTGTATGCAAGGCTGTATGCAATGGTATACAATGTGGATAATGCTTTTTTCTGGGATAAATAAGGGATAAAAGGATAAAGCTCTCTGCGTTGATCAATCCATGACCCATGCATTCGACTTCACTAAGCATCGTTGGAGGTGATTGAATGCATATCTGAATGCCTTTACAATGACTCGCAGTGGCCTGCCGTTGTATCGAGCCGGTGCTGCTATCCTCCGAAGCAAGTTTGGTATCATTTTGTTAATCTCGGAGGAATGGAAGGCTTGGTGTGCTATGGGTGCGGGGACCGATCCCATGTGTGTGTCATAGGGCGCCTTCTACCGCTGCGCCACAGGCGTTCGCTTTTTCTGGGATACATGCTTAAACGTAAGGGCTGTTTATACTGGAATATTACTTTCGGGTTACATTATTTGGCTAAATCAAGAGTCTCCAGAGAATTGAATTTCTCGGTCGCTTGAAGCCATCGCATTTGAGAAAGCTTTCAGAAGTTCAGCTATTTAAACCATGCTTTCATCGGCATGCGAACTTAGCTTAAATATGGACTACATTATGGCTTTCGTGAAAGCTGATAATTTTGTTTAGGCCATAATTCGCTTCTTTTCTTTTTTCATTGGGGATCATTTACTTATGTAATGTGTTCAATCTGGGCGCAATTGTTCATTAGCTTAGTAGTTGGATGCGGATCTGCTCGGTTTTTCTGGATGACATACCTGGTGTTCCAGAAGGTTTTGTTTCAGAATCTTCTTGTTGATGAGAAGATAAAAATCGAAGCAGACCCAGGATAATAAAGTTACATTCTTAGTGGATATTTATGATTTTTGTTGCCAGATATCCAGAAACTCTCTAGAGACCGGAATCTTTCAATTGCTGCACATTTTTGACGACAAACATCATCTAGAGTGGGTAGATGATGTTGGTCTGTGTTAAAATGGGAGAATCTGCTAACGACGGCGAAGATAAGGCAGAAAAGCTGGTTAGAGTTTGCTCAAGTAGAGCTGACGCCAATCAGCAGTTGAAAACTGCTGTGACTAAACTAAGCTAGACAACTTTCTCACACTAAACTATCGAATAAATACATATTTTAATAAAGGAACAAACATGCCCCAACCAATGAATAAATAGACGTGTCATCATCCGTATAATCCCATAGATAAACAAAAAATGTGTAAAAATGGTTTCAGGTTGATCACTCCCGCATCCGTAGCTTCTTTTATTCGGTACTGTACTATTTACTGTCAACAACTCTCTTCATATTTAATTAGTAGTATGATCATTGGCGTTCCACTATTATTGTCATCACCACTATCATCGCCGTTGTCATAGAAATTATTAAACTTCAAAATGTTATTGACTTTGACTTGTGTAGGAAAACTATCAGCAAATAGTAGTTATTCCTTCATATCTTACTCATTCGATACTTGAACGGCCCGTCCTCACTAGTTGTGCAGGCTCCAGCATAATCACCATTTTTCGAAGATTCGCTGCTTAAGTCAATGTGGCTCCTTGGAATCTCGAGAACAGCCTGGCGAAAGTCTGCCCCACATCGTCACCACGACAAGCAGCCGCAGCCCTCGTGGATCAGAGGGAGATTTGCCACTATACGACTTTGATACCAAGACGGTGGTGGATCCTGGTATTGGTTTACTCTTAGCTAGGCTTCTTGATGGAAACGCCAGATTCTTTCTCAGCTTGGGAGACTCTTCCGAGGGCACGAATCTCCCCGCTGTACATCTCAGTCCGACACCCAGGAGCACCTCCCAGCCACGATGAACCGGCAAACTGTTGGGAGTTCCTTCATATCATCCGAAAATAATCGGAACTTTGCGTTTCTAATGATTTTTACGTGGCGGAGAAGAAGCGTTTTGGAAGTTTTTCTTTCTTTTCTTTCTGTTTTCTTTCTTTCTTTTCTCTCATTCTTTCTTCTTTCATGTTATGCACAATGAAGTATGCTTTGTTATGCTTAGTTTCATCGTCATTCTGGCTCCATCTTTCTCCTCAGTCATAGTCTTTACTTTCTGCAATTTTCTTGACAAAGACACACGAGTTTGCTGTCATGTGATAATTCTTCCATTCTATATTATTTCATCCTTTTTTTATTTTTCACGTTTATTTCATTGATTTTATCTTGTTCATTTGTTTTCTTTTAAACTTATCTCTTGATTTTTCAATACTCTAAATATTGATGACACATCGACGAGTAACCGTTGCTTGGCCAGCATGCGTTGAACTATTCTTAGAACCTCTTTATTGTGAATGCGTTCGTGATAACTGATAACGACATGTGTACGTATCGTTGTGGAGTATCGATTCGATTTCCTATCAGAAGATGTCTTTAACACCATGACTATTTCAGCATCATCTCCCAGGTGCCGTGGGCCCAAAATAGAGCGTGCCAGAAGTTGATCAATTTGAAAGGAGTTTCCAATTGTTGCTGTTCTATGCATTACAGACAAATGTCTGCATAGTTGAAGCGACGTTCCACAACCATCAACATCACCACAACCCAACTCAATGCAATCCAATCCATCCCAACCCAGCCCAACACAACCCACTAAAGCCATCAAATCTACGCCTAAACAAATTATACACCCACACAGGAAACTGACCAAAAAACATGCGCCACACAAACATTATATATATACATATATGTATACATACATACACAATACCCACCAAAACGCACGCACCTACATACACACATAAACACACATACACGCACACATACATACACTCATCCACAAATTGACCGACGTAACTCAACCAATTTCGCGTTGAGCGTTACAGAACATACGGAATGGCTTGAATAAAATTTGCTTAATGCTTTGATAACTGGCATGTGGTGATCTTTCATCTCATATCGTCTAGCCTCATTTGTTGCTTGCATTCATTTTCACTCAATATTATGTCTTTATGTCAACGAAGAAAATAAGAAATGTTGGCTCAAAGTTCAATTTCTTATCCGCATGGATATCTTAGAGAGCAGGGGTTTGCTCAGAAGCACATAGCATTCATTTGGTAGTTCGTTGACCATTTGCAAATTTCTTGTAGGTAGGAAGAAAGCACAGCTATCTCTGATGTCAACTCTAATCGGTCCACTCATGAAATTGTTTACTCTCAATTATTTTTGACTTTTCTGCGTGTTTACTTAGTAACTTTGGCTTCTTCTAAGCGTAAATGTTCGTCAAACTACACCATCTCATAAGAGTATTCGTCAAACTTTTGGGCTCCGCTTTAAAAGATCTGCTTAGAGTGCTTGAGAAATTCGGAAAAGCTCTTCTAGTCTTTGATCTGGAAATGGAAATGTCTTAGCTTTCTGAGAGATGCTGCTATGATATTTACCATATTTTATGATTGTTATGGTTAACATAAGGGCGCGTGTGGCGCAGTGGTTGGAGGCGCCACTGTGACACGCACGTGGAATCGATTCCGGCGACCATGGCCCACCAAGCCTTCCATGCCTCCGGGGTCGGCAAATTGGTTCCAGACTTGTCTGGGAGGATAGCAGCACTGGCTCGATGCATCGGTAGACCACCGTGATTGATTGTAAAGGTCAGTCATGCATTCAATCACCTCCAACGATACTTAATGAAGTCGAATGCATGGCGCATGCCTCAGGGATTGATCAATGCCGAGAGCTTTATCCTTTGTCCTTTTATGGTTAACATCAGCCATAGCAGATTCTGCAAGTTCTTCCATAGTGGTTAGAAGGAATATTCCACCTCTAGTAGACCTACTCCGTGGTTTGCGAACCATGTTTTTTTACCGTATGAAAAACCATAGATTTACTTCATAGACAAAGTTTTTCTCACAATGACTAACTTACGAATTATTCTCAGCACGCTTCAAAATTTGCCTCAAGGTTTCCTAGGGCTCGCATTGTGAATAATGATGAGTGGTTGTAAAACAATCAATCAATCAATCAGGCAGTCGATAGTTGACTGCTGATTTGAGGAGTTTTGGTCTGATTCTCAATCATTATTCGAAGGCAGTCTTCCTCTTGTACACTACTACTATCTATTACTTCTCATTGTTTTATTAGAGTGTTTCGAGTTATTTTCGAGACGAAATAAGATGGGTTTAGTGAAAAGTCTGGCCCGTGGACCTTTACTTCTGTGAGTCGTTCATGGATGAAATCATTTTGTTTTGTTTCTTTAAGCTCTACAGCTCCATCATATTGTTCATCAGATCATATTCAAGGTGAAAATAGTTCCATAAACTTCTCAACCCGTCCGCAGCAATATTAATATTTAAGCAAGAGAAAGACACATATTTCAGTCAATCCTAAGAGATTCCACTCATTCTCGGACATCCTTCCCATGCAACTGTCACATCATTTTAGAAGAAAATAAAAATATAAATAATAAATAAAAAACTTTAAAAAAATAAGAAATATAAGTAAATAAAAAAAGGAAGAGAAAGGTATGAGAAAGAAGTGTTATAAAGTGATTTTCCGCAGAACTACTTTTCTATATGATAAGAATTCTACGAAGCTTGTGTAAAGCTCTCTCCTAGCTGTGAATTTATGATCTCTCACTAAGTTGACTGTCGACAATAAATAAATATTTCAGTTATTAGTATTATTAGTATAATATTTTAACTTTTAAGAGGATAAAGCATGAAACGTACAGCGCTAATCAATTCGTAAGGGATGCGCTATGCATCCGACTTCATTATCCATCGTTAGGGCTGGTTGCAGGCATATCTGGATTACACGCTGACTCGCCGTAGTCTATCAAGCTGTCACGTCAGTGGTGCTATCCTGCCAGATGGGCCTGGTAACAAAACAATAGAGCGATTACGAAACGATGGGCGAGAGCTTGTTGAACCTGTGGCGCAGGATCGAACCAACATTCTCGTGTGTAGTGCAAAATAGCTCTAACCACAACGCTACACTCGCCACTATCTCGCCTTGTTTCACTACTAGTGCAAAATTTTTCACTTCGGTTGGAAATGAACTTAGAAGACTGAGTTGAAAATTTCGTACTCTTCCATTCAGCGGCTTTCGTTGAATAGCGTAATGATTTCGAATGAGTAGAGATTTTAATACAAATTTTGTCCTTTTTTCTTTCAATACTTTTTAAAGAGCACCATAAGCCCTTACAATGCACTTCATTGTTAGTGTTGTTGCAAAACGTTTATGCTTCGGTTAGTCGGAATGATGAAATGTAAGGTGCCCGGTGTCCGATACTATTGAATTTAGTAATGTGTTGTGTTCTCATAGAAATAATTCATGTTGTTCGTTCTCAACTCGTTGCCAAGTTTGTTACTCAGCAAACGCAAACTCTCCCTAGCTCTAACTAGCGAAAATCAGCATCACCCTTTTCCGTCGCTAACAAGCTGCTTTCCGGTCGAGGACTCCCACGATGTTCATGTGCCACATCTTGATGAGAATCGTCGTCGCTGCCGGCTCAGTCAACTGAACTCTCTCAACGACATTCCCTTCTATAAACTAAACACTCGAGCTTGATCTCGATTGTAAGAGATTAGGTTATCTTTAAAATAATGGCTACTTTCGCGAAAAATTGAGAATGTTACTCGATCACTTTAATGCTGAGACATTTGCAAAGTCTGGACGGCAAGCTAGATTCGAACCCGTGATTACCTTTTAGGGGGCTCAAGTGTTACCCACTGTACCACCGAGGTCATTTTTTGGTTTTTCCCGCATGATTTTTTTTTTACCTTAACAGTGACATCAGTAATTACCCATTAGCAAGAATGATTTGGGTAACAAAAATCGGCACTGAAGCCAGTTAAGCCGAGGGTGCGATGGCTCTTGCCTTGCTATTCTCTCAGGGTCTCAGTGGTGCAGCCGGCAACACGTGAACCTCCAGAAAGGTTAGTCATGAAAAGATGATACAACAGCCAATTGAAATGCATAGAAAGGTGTTCAAGAGTTTCGGAATGGACATCAATAAATCGAAGATAGGAAGAAATCTGGAAGGTATTCGACGACCATAACAGGAGTAAGCATCCTGACGTAAGTATCCTGACGATGAGTACCCTTGAAAATTGTCGTGGTCATGCCTTCCTTTAAAGATTCTTGATTTAAAGTCGTTTGTCTGTTAACACGCTAAGAACATTAAGATATTGAAAACCTAAGTGGATAGACTACAAGGTTTCACAGGTGCTCAAAACTAGGGTGAATTAACATTCCGCATCTGATTTCGAATGAAACTGACTCGGAATTCTACTGATTAGTTCTCAATCCAGTTGTAGTGTAGCATAGAAACGAATTTTTCATTACGAAAACTGGACAGCCAACATGTTCAGAGAATGTGGTGAAATAAACTACCCAAAAGAAGGCGATCATCATTTTATGGCGATTAACAGCTGTAATAGTCTCTTTCCCCAAGCCTAGAGAAACTATACCAGTGCAAATCTAGTGTATCTATTCTGCTGAGACATGCAGAATTTGGAAAAGTTCAGAAAGATAATTGTATCGATTGTAATTGATTGTACCTTTTATGATATGAACGTTAAATATATGGGTTTCGCAAGGTTTTATTTATTCTTTATGCAAAACATCACCGAAGAAAGGAATGAAAGATGCACTGGAACGCGCTCATGATGTGTGGAAAGAAACTCTCCCTATGAAGTAAAAGATGTAGTTTCTATAATCACATCGCAAGTGGGTTCGGTAGGTCTTAGTAGGTCTTTGCCCATTTTATGTTATCTTGTTTTCCATGAGGTGGATTTTGATCCCAAGTGAAGACTAGATTTAATTTCAGTACAGGAAACACAATTAGGTGCTTAGATCGCCCGCATTCACATGTCTTGCTGGCCTCAAAATTTATTTCTCGATTATTCTCGCTGTCTTAGAACCGTCATCCGTCGAGGTGGTCAGGGTTTCATTTGTGAATTCGGCTGAGATCTAACGATGTAATGCCTTCTCTTCTCATTCATGCATTGTATGTCGGCTGTGTTGGACGGGATCTACCTCGTGGACTCCGAATCATTCCACGTCTTCACCGCATGCGGTCGTAAGCCAATGTGAAGATGGGGTATTTAGGATAAGTCTGAATCGATTTATTTGTGAAGTAAGAAAATTTTAGGCAAACTAATGACATATATTCTGTTTATGACGAGCTTTCATTATTTTCTGAACATACAGGCTATTCGTAAACAATGGGACGTGATTTTTATAGGATTCGTTTAGCCAAAATGAGTGTGTCTCGGGTAGGTCTCGGGTAGATAGGTAGAGTGTATTTCTCGTTAAAATTGGTTGATATTGTGGTGGCCAAAAATACGCATGGGTACCATCATGGAAAACAACATGTTTTTTCTGGAACTAGCTGAGAGGCAGGTGAAACGAAGGACCCGCATGGTGTGGTGGTAAACGCGTTACTACCCGGAAAGGACAACAGCGCATTCGTCCTCGGAATTTTGCAAATATCTCAGCATTATATAAATTTAAAATGTTTTTTTTTTAAAAAATAAACGAGTGTATTTGATTTTTTGATGCCTACGACAGTCGTTTTCTTTGTTAGCAATTCTTTCTCAGCAATCTCAGCTCAGCTGTTATGAGATGTACCAGCCTATGAATGGCAGTATTTCACTCATCGTTTTTGTTCAGTGTTTGCTTATTCTGGCTGAAATATTTCATTGTAGTACTTTTTTCTACAAGGGCGCGTATGTGAATCACCTCCGACGATGCTTAATGAAGTCGAATGCACGGCGCATTCCTTAGGGATTGATCAACGCCGAGAGCTTTACCTTTTCAGCTTCTACCTTCTTCTACCACTTCTTTTATTCTCATTCATTAATGACCTGGGTAGTTATTATTGTCTGAAGCATGAATAAGAACTAAACTTTTTGTGAATGGCTATGACAGAGATATTCTCTGAAGAGTAGTTTTATTGATGCTGTGAACACAAACTGGAGTAAAATATCTCGATTTTCAGTCAGTTTGAATGAGTTTTAAAACGTTTTTCTTCTTGAAATTTTTAGAACTTAGCAATTTAGCCTTGGAAACTGTTGGATATTCTTTGAAACCTAAAAACATTATTAAAGCGCCTTAATTTGTTTGGCTACCAGGATCCATCACCGTCTTGGTATGAAAGTCGCATGGTGGTAAATCTCCCTCTGATCCACAAGGGTTGCCACTCCCTGTCGTGGTGACGACCTGGGGCAGACTGTGGTCAGGCTGTCCTCGGGATTCCAGAGAACCACAATGGCCTAACCAGCAAAACTCCGAAAAATGGTGATTATGTTGCAGCACGCACAACTAGTGATGACTTGTCGTTCAAGTATCAAGTATCAAGTAATTTGCTTGGCTAAGTGTTTCATTTTCGTATTAAGATTATCTCCGTGTCCAAAGTGATTGTAACCTGGCCCGAGCCATCTGCCACCGGTAACCTTGTCAATCATTGACTGACTGGATTCAATCAGTGACTCGAGCGGGATTCACCAACCTTCCATTCGTCTCTGTTCACCTCAAAGCTGCCAACTGCGCTCTACTCGCTTTGGGAGCGGATAACAAGTTTGTTAGTACACTTTTCTTATAAGACCACTTATCTATAGAGTTTGGGTGCATGTTGTCGACGAATGGGTGGCAAGGATCTTCCAGAATGCGGTAGAGTTTTATTTGCTGAAGTGGACTCACAACTAACCAGGTAGAAATCCTTTTATATGGAAGAATAATTTGATTTTACTATAACGGCTAACCAGACAAAGTGCTTTTGGCGAAAATCAAAACGTTGTTGGTTTGTTATGGAGCTTTGTGAGTTCTCGAAAGCACCCCAGCGCCGGCATAGCATTTTGTTCCAATAGCTCCACCTCTATACATTTCGACTTCTCACTAGCTACTGAAGGCGAAATGCAACGAGAGAATTCATATTCAGTCCCTCTATTGTCGAACGTTAATAAATTCTACTATAAAGTAAGTCCTTCTCCGTCATATCAGATCAACTTTTCTATTGAATAGCTGATAAATTTCACGATGAAGTTACTCATAAGTCATCAATTGCTTGGCAAATTTAGACCAGCTTATTAAAAGTGGACGAATCTCCCTCAATTTCGAATTCACGAAAGTCACACCTCACTTTAGTCCAACCTTAAATGCTCCCACCAGATCGCATACATTCTATATATGTTCTCACGATGCGCTGAGTCACACTGAGCTATTCCAGGAAATCAATACAGGGTCTGAAATGGGATTCTCTAGATATTTCGTTTAACTTTGCCTTAAACAACTAACATTTATTTAAACTGTTGAGCTTACATAAGATTGATAAAATAGTATTATTCGACTAAAGTTTTTACGTCTTCTCCTTTATCAAAGCCGATGATCCGAATTGTTGGTCCATAGTTGTTCGTCTTCTCGATGTGGCTTCGTATCAAGTTGGAGCATCTCTCAAATGGGGCTTGCTCACCCGACAGTGCTCTTTTACGCATTGCCGTTGTTGTTGTTGTTGTTGTTGTTGTTGTTGTGCAATGAAACAATGAATACTTCTATTTTGAAAAGTAGCGTCAGTCAGTTGTATTCATCATCTTGCCGGATGTTTTAAAACTTATTGTTTACACGTTTTTTTAAAGAAAAAGTGGAGCTGTGTGATATAAGCATAATAGAGTTTACCATAGACAGAACAAAGAAAGACTTGTGAGTGAACAAAGATATTTTCTGTCAGCAAAGAAAATTTTTGTTCTCTCACAAGTCTTTGTTTGTTCTGTCTATGGTAAACTCTGTTCTGCTTACATCTCCTTTCTGGCGTTTGTAAAAAGTACCAACTCGTCAAAGCGTTAAACAGTTCCTAAGAGTGATTACTTTTGAATTAGTTCTCCTCTGTCAGTGTTTTCTTTTGTAGTTGTGATTTTTGATTTTAGATGTGTTTCATCCATCCGCTGAGATAGTTGAAAAACACCGGGCCGCTGGTATCGGCGGTGCGGAATGAATGCGCTATCACCGTTTCCGGTGAGGGGGCCTCGTTTCGTCTGTTTCTCGGCTAGTGCCTCATGACCCTTTGCGAAACATTATCTTTTTAATCGTGTCTTATAGGTTTATAAATTGTTTGTGGAATTGAGAAACTCTGATTCTACTTTTTTTCCTTTCTTTTTGCGCTTTCCAAAAAGTTTCATTGTTCCAGTGCTGCAATTCTATCATTTAGGTTTACATCAACTGTATTGCTTGCTTCCTAAAGGGATTGATTCCTTAATGATTACGGAGAGTTGTTTCTTTCAATAATTTGGAAAGTTCTTACCTTTTAATCAATTTGAAGAAAAGGATCGAACCAAGAACTCTATGTATACTGCAGAGTATTTCTACCCATTCCGCCACGTTCTTCTCCGGCATGGTAAGAGCCACTTACTACGAATTTGCGATTCTTCTTGTTTGAGTTACACAATAGGAATTAAATATTCTGGAACATTGAGTTGCATTGCAGTTGGTTAATTCGTTCGCATTCCTCATTCTGTGAGCGATTTTTTTTTTCCGGCGGTGTTCCAGTGAATTTCCATCACAAATTGTTGTTCTTAATCAGACTGCTTTGTTTAGATTTAAGCAGCTTTGTGATTTTTTGCCTCCTTGGAGCTTTTAAAACCTTTTAGACAAATGGGCCGTGAAGCTACTACTTAGGCCAAATCATGAATCCCAACTGTCATGCTTACTAGTTACTGCAATATGACTTAAAATGTTAAAAATCAGCCAATGGTTAAATCAGCGCGCCATAGCGCCATGTGAAAACCCTCATCATAAAAAAGACCAATAAGTGAGGGCCGTTTGAAGTAAGATGTGGCACTAGGTATGCAATTAAAGGTGTAACTGAATAAATTGCATTACAAAAGTCTCCATAACGGCTCTAATTAAAGCAATCGGGGACCTAAATGTGTCGCAGAAAGTGTTCCTAGTCGATATGCTGACAATGGAAGCATGAGAAAAGGTTTTGTGATTGGCGGAGAAATTTGTCACGTGGACCAAGGTATAAGCGCACCATCACTCTTCTTCCATCGTTCGTTTTACAAAGTTTGAGCATAATGACCCACGATTTCGCATAACTGCATAGGTATTGTGATATAAATGAACGACAGAGTGGTTTCCAAAGATAAATTGCTCTGCAAAAGAATACGGTAACGAATCTTGGTTCTCGATCTCGTTGGTGTCACAAAATGTAATTCGTTCGAGCCTAGTCAACGAGTTGCAAAAAGGATGTTTTTCATCGATGTCAAACCATATAAATATTAAATCCGCTTAAACCTTGTGGAAATTGATGAATTGAGACGATTCGTTTTCTTTCCATTGAAGCATGATTCCATGCATATTGTATGAATCTAAGCGCTCCGGGCTTAATTTATTCCAAAACTAATGTTGCTTATTCGGCTTAAAATTCCATTGCATCTTTGTTTGCTGTTGAGACTAATAGTTCTTCTGTAGAAATTCCTGGCAGAATTCCTTCCTTCATTCTGTTGAGCATTCTTGACGCAGATGGGAAAAGGTCGTAGAGGTGGTCTAAAAAAGTATTTCCAATGATACAGAGTTTCGAGATTCTGTTCTTTCGAATTTTTTGGCATCCAGACATTATCCTGCAAAGAAACTGGTTTCTTTCGATTGGTATGCGACTCTTCTAGAAGATGTCTTTCTTCGTTTTCTTGATTTCAGGACGGTGTTTCTCTGCTGTAGTGATTCCCTCTATATTCGGGAGTTCTAGTATACGATTCCGTTTGTTGAGCAGTTCTGACACAGATTTGGCTTCGAAAAGTGCTCTGATGCCTTTGGCTTTTGGGTGTCGCGTAAACGGATCATTTTCTTCACAATGACGATCTTGCTCTTTATACAAATGATGATGTTCGCTAGCCAAATGCAATCAACGTGCTGTTTAGCCTTCGACTTTATGTGGCAGTCGGAATTCATAGAAAAACTTCGCTTGCATTCCCATTTCGTTATTCTTATTTGAATGGACTGAATTCAGGTAAATTAGAATACAAGCAGAAACATTAGCACAACAACATAAAACGGAATCAGTGCTTTGAAATGCTACGAAGAATGAGCACAAATCTCTAGTCACGAAAGGGCGTAGAATTCTGAGAAGCGCTCAGTGCTCTCTGAATATCCTAACAGCTCGTCATTCATAGCCTCTGCTATCTTTTCTCTATCCCATACTTGTTCAACAGATGAGAAGTGCGACCTCCAGTTAAAAAATACTGCATTGCTTTGAAAAAATGAATATTAAATAAATGTAAAAGGCTCTGGTCGGTGCATTGGATGCAATACACTTCGTCCACCTTGCCACCATCTCATGCATATGAGGAATACGATATATCTCGGACGTTATGTGTTAAAGGATGTGAAGCTGACACCAGAAGTGCTACGAAATCTTCACATGCTGTCGAGTTTTTATTACCATTTTGAACAGAAGCGTTTCTATCTTATGCGTCTAGATTTTCTCATTAAACCATTTGCTTATCATAGAATCACTTAATCTGAAAATAAATCTCTGACAAAATTTTCAGAGTCTCGAAATGGGACGGGCCGATGCATTCGAACCATTGAGAGGGGACTGGAATCGCGACAAGTTCAGGTTTGTTTTATAGCTTAAAAACAAATGAATTTTAGTTACATATTGAAGGGGGTTAGAGTTCAAAGGGTTAAAGGATAAACAAACTTCCAGTGACATAGGCGTTTCAAGGATCTGACAAAGTTAGGCTATGTAAATGTAAATTTGAATACTTAAATGGATCGTCTTCGTGAATTTTTCTGATCGTATCGTTATCCGTAAATGATGTACAGTTTTCTGGCTAAGTAGGTTTTCTTACAGAATTTTGAGTTAAAAGATGATGTTATGACGGTCCTAAATGGGCACCGCAAGCAGGCGCCAGTAGTGGATTGGAAGGACGTTTGCAGTTTGTGATTAGTACTCCTCCAGTATGGTAGAAATTCCTGCCATAGTTTAACTCTTAGCCTGTTTTTGAAAGGAAATATGAAATCTCTACCATCTTATTAAAAAAGGGCTTGTGTGGCGCAGTGGTTGGAGGTGGCGTGAAATGCGCCCATGGCCCACCAAGTCTTCCATCACTCCGGGGTCGGCAAATTGGTACCAGAGTTGTCTGGGAGGATAGCAGCACTGACTCGATACATCGGAAGGCCACCGCGAGTCATTATAAAGGCCAGATATGCATTCAATCACCTCCAACGATACTTAATGAAGTCGAATGCATGGCGCATCCCTCAGGGATTGATCAACGCCGAGAGCTTCATTCTTTTATCCTTTACCGTCGTATTTAACCTTTCCGCTTAATGTATCCACCTCATGTAGATAACTTGTGGTCTCGAAATATCTTCGGATCCCTGTGGAGTGTCAAGTATTGAAATGTGCTTTGGTTCTCAGTGTATGTTTTGAATTCATTATGAACAGCAATGGAATTGTTATTGAAAATTGCATGTTTTTAAAGTATGCCTATTTACTATTAAAGTCATTCTCTGGTCAAACTTTAGCGCTTTAACTTGAGACTGAGCGCTTCCGTGAACATTTGAAATGATGCGGTGGAAAAAATTTCTTTTTTCATTTATTTTATTTTAATTTTTTAATTTTTTAATTTTTAAATTTTTAAAATTTAGGAAAAAAGAAAATTTTTTAAAAGAAATCCATTAATTAAGTAGAAGTAAAAATCGGCGTTCTCAGTTTTTCCAAGCTTGTGGAAATGTTTCGAACATGTTTCTATACGCCAACTTCTCGAAGCGGGCCGGACACGTAATGTGTACTAACGGCTACTGATGGAAAGAGCTGTTAGTGACTGGATTTGTCGGAATACTTAACGTACAGCAGCAAGGCCACCGATCCGATCACCAAAGTTTTTCACGAAACTCAACGATGCTCAACGATTTCTTAGAGTGAACAGACCTCACTGAGCTACTTTTGCCGGCGACTGGGAGAAGTGGAGGATTGACTGACGCCCGCTCGAGTCACACGACGATCAACGGTATGGCAGGTGGCAGTTGATCCGAGGCCTAGGGAGCAGTTTGTTGAGCCCGAGAAACACAAATTTCCAATTCTTCGCAGTGGGTTAGACCAGTAGTAGACAAAAAGACTTTGCTCCATATTGATTTAATTATTCTTCTATACTTCTATGTACTGACATACTGTAAAATTTACTAGTGTCATTGCATAAGTTGGATGCTTTCAAATTTCGTTCAATGGCATTCAGAGATCTGTGTTGCTTAGTGGTTAGAGGTGTCGAACGATACACACACGTGGTCGTTGGTTTAACCCTGCGACCAGAGCTAACCAAATAATCGCTGTCTACTGTGATCATCAAATTAGCACCAGACTTATCTGAGGGAATAAAAACGTTGCAATGGTACATCGGAAGTCCTTCACAAGTCACTGTGTAAGATCAATATGTGTTCACTCAAGAGATCAACTTTCTATATGTATTCAATATTTGCTCAATCACCTAGAAAACTATAGGTAAATAGCAATAATAGTAGCTTTATCTTTAAGAGCGCAAAGCATTCAGTGTTGATCAATTCTTTAAGGCAGTTCAGTGCATTCAATTCTATTCGTAGCACCATAACGATCGTTGAACCTCCATCAACTCGCTTATGCAGTGACTTGCCTCGTCGCTACTATTCTTATATCCCCAAGCAAATCTGGCACCAATTCACTGGTCTCATAAGGATGGAGCACTTGATGAGTGTGGGATACGGGATCGAACCAGTGTTCGATCAACTGAGTATCGCAGAGCATCACTTTAACCACGGGGCCACATTCGTCCCGTCTTGATGTGATATCAACCATTCTTCTCATATGCTATATACATAAGCAAGTGTATGAGCAGTCATGGTTAATATAAGTCGAATTTGAAAAGAAACTCCATTGAAATACTGCAACAGTTGATAAATAAAGTAATAATGGTAGGAAAATTATGGATGCGCTGAGATAATTCATTTCAGTGAGGAAGTGCTAGCAGCATTGGATGAGATCGCCGACGATGAAACGCTGCTGCTCGAGGCCTGCCGCCAGGACGCGCTCTATCCGATCTACTTCGAACATATCAACGCCGGTCGAGTACAGGTCGCTAATCTATTTTTCTGAGGCTCAAGAAGAATTCTTAGAGAAATTTTCTATTGTTGTGGGATCGTCCAAAAATCGCGCCGTGATTCCAATCTTTTTTCATACTTCGTTGAGTTCATTAATCATCGTCTCTGCTTCGATGACACTTTTTCAGAAGATGACAATGTCATCGGCGAAGTGAAGGTTTGGCAGGAATTTTCAATGAATACGTATACCTTTTTCATCTACACCAGATGACTTCATCATCCACTGCAGTGTGGTACTAAACAGCTTTGGCGATATTGTGTCGCCTTGTCGAACCCCTTTTCCTATGGGTATGTCAAGAGGTAGGCGCGTGTTGAGCAGTGGTCGAAGGCGCCGTACAACACACGCGTGGAACTGACTCTCGCGCCCATGGGCCACCTAGCCTTACATCCTTCAGGGGTCGGCAAATTGGTACCAGATTTGTCTGGTAGGATAGCAGCACTTGCTCGATAAATTGATAGGCGACCGCGAGTCCTTGTAAAGGCCAAATATGCATTCAATCACTTCCAAACGATGCTTAATGAAGTCGAATGCATGGCACATCCATCCCTCAAGGACTGATCAACGCCGTGAGCTTTAACCATAAAGTTTCAGAGCTTTATGGTAAGAAATTAATGGGGAAGCTCTATTTTCGTAGTGCAGTGCAGATAACAGATAGAAAGATAATGCAACGAAAGGATGTTCGTTGCATTATGATCGACTTTCTATTAACCTCGGCATTGGATTATGAATTCGACGTTTTCTCTCTCAGCAATCGCGTGGTTGTTAAACAGCATACGTTTACTTCCGTACGATAACGGACATACGACACAATCGCAGCTGACGTTTCGGCAGAATCGCCTTCTTCAGAGCCGTTTTTTTTCTACGTGCCTTTCACTGTGGAAGAGCCGCTGATCAGCGTCACATACGGTTGACGACTGGTTGTTGTTTGTACCTTCTAAAGACTACGAGAATAGAATGGCAGTCAGGATGCTGATGTATGAGAAGAATAACCCTGAACTACGTTCTTCACATTCATAGATGTGCCTCATATTTTTGAGAAATAACGGAAATCTAACCTCTGTGATTCTGAGATATCTGCAAAACTCCGGATCGCAGCTGCATACGGTGGGCAACTTCCATTAGAAAAGAATAGGCAGTAAATAAAAATGTTAAGCTTGTAACAGAAATCTGCTTTGTTTTTATCAGTTGGACATTTATTTAAGCTTTTCGAGACTTGAATATTCGATAAACCGCTTAGAAAAGTGGCCAGAAACGTCGTTGGGAATGTTCCGTCAGTTAGTCGTCATGAAGTGAACAGGGTTTCTGCGATGGTCCTTTTCTGTTGAATGAATCTCTAAGGATTTGATAAAGGGAGATGTTGATAACGCAGCGCTTCCGTAACATCATTTGTTTCTCTTTAATGCTTTCATCAATAATTCATTCAAATATACGTGTGATGGTCGTCACAGAAGTCAGCATGGCGAAAGAACGAGCTTGAAATCTTTACGACGATGGAAATATACGACTCTCTTCGACTTGACGCCAATGACAACTACATGACGACAAAGTCGATATTGAAAATATGGTAACCATTGTTGTAGCCATGGTTAGTCATATACGATCAGCATATGTATATTCGTCATCAATCGTCGACATTCCACTCACAGTAACGAATCTGTACGAGTGAATGATTGGAGAAAGGCCTGTAGTTCGACTTCTCTTCTAGGAAAGTTTTCCGGAAAATGCGAATTTGCTTAGAATAAGAACATTTTGTTCTAGTGAATGATTTGTAAGAAACTATATACTTCAGGAAGGCGCGTGTGGCGCAGTCGTTAGAGGCGCCACTGCGACGCACACGTATAATCGATCCTAGCGCCCATGGCCCACTAAGCCTTACATCCCTCCGGGGTCGGCAAATTGGTACCAGACTTGTCTGGAAGGATAGCAGCATTGGCTCGATACATCGGCAGGCCACCGCGAGTCATTGTAAAAGCCAGATATGCATTCAATCACCTCCAACGATACTTAATGAAGTCGAATACATGGCGCATCCCTCAGGGATTGATCAACGCCGAGAGCTTTATCCTTTTATCCTTTATTTACTCCAGGATTAAGCGCTCGGCGTTCATCAATCCTTCTAAGATGCTCCATGAATTCGACTCCATTAAGAACCATCAAATGAATCGAATGCAAATATAGCCTATACATGGACTTGCGGAAGCCTAGTGTTCAATTGTATCAGTGTTTTTATTTCGCTACATTTCTTCAGTTCGGTGTCAATTTGCCGACTCTGGACGAATGTGCGGCTTGGTTAATCCACGGCAAGGAATCGAACCAGCAACCATGTTTGTAATTCCAATCAATATTACCGTTGTACCGTTAATGTTTCTGCACACATTTATTGAATTCAAGAAACACCGGTTTGAGCTAATTAGCCTTGAGATTGGCGTTCTCTAGTTTGCCTACCGTCGATCCTTTTCTCCTCGAACTATGAGAAAAAAACGTTAGGCTGATGTCTCTAGCTCTGAGATAGTTTGATTCATTTCATGCTCCTAGTCGGCATTCCATTCTTTGCTTTCCTACTGAACTCTTATGCTCCACCACCATTCGCGTTTCTTCCGGCCTATTGATGCATCTATAATTACGCACATGCAGAACCGCTGTTCATTTATTTTGAAGCAAATTGATTAACATACGTAGTACTTTTTCTGAAATAGTTAATTTTAGGGTAGATAGATGAAACCGATGGTAGTATTTCACCATGAGTGCTTCAGAACGATCAACGACTGACTCTGTGTGCTTGCAGTTCGCACTGTTGTTCCTGTTCGCACTGTGCATGGCGCAAACGATATTGACGATTCTACTCCAGGAATGGATTCTGTTGATATTTCTCATTGCGATTGATGTGAGTATGATGGGGTCGTCTAGATGACTAGTAAAGTTTGCAGTGAATTTACAAACTTTCAATTTCATGTCGGATTTATCAAATTGTATAAAATCCCTTCTTTCCTCTGAAAGCATAGAAATCAGTTATATTTGTATTTGCTAGATTCGAAACTGTAGATTCATAAGGCATTAGCTGCAGAGCGATCAGTTCAGTTAGTGGAAAGATAAGGTGGTCCTACAGCGGTGATATGATGATGATCATTCTTTAGATTGCAACAACTTCAGTAGTTCTAGTAATACCACGGAGTGAAAGCAAGGAAGATCTCGTGCTTGAATATATTGAAAATAAGACCTAGTTGCTTTGGGTTAGATAGACTTGCTCATTAATCCTGTGAAAATGATTGGTTCAAATGGCGCTGTTTAATAACAAATTTCCTTTCTTGCTTAATATCTAGCCCTAAATAGGAATGGGAATAATGTATCTAATCTCATCCTTCTTTGACTAAAGCATTTTCGTCAGAATATTGAGAAACACCCGTCCTTAGCTTTCTGTTCTTAGTTTATGTGAATATCATAAAGGATAAAGGATAAAGTAGGGCTAAAAAGTGCGGTCCCGAGGACCTCAAATTAAACCGAAATTGGTTCCCAAGCACTAAATATGGATATCATACGGACAGAAATTCGAACATAATCCTCTGTTCAAGAGATGGGACTACTTCCTTGCTAGATGGAAAGACAAAGTTGTTTAGGCAAACGGTAATAATAGAATTCATAAATGCGAACATGCGCAGTAAAGGAATTCTATGAACTTCACTGTATGGAGTACGGTTATTCTGAGAATAACACGTTTTTCAGGTGTTTCTTCTTGCATGGACGATGCTGTACAGGGGCAACTCAGTGATGCTCTCATCAGTCGTGATCGTTTGCTCAGTGGTTAGTTAGCCAACGTGCTTTCCGCTTTCTATTCAATGTACCTGTTACAATGACAGGAACAAATAGGTGTACATTTGTAATCACATATACCGTCGCGTTTAGTATTGTTTGTCATCGAGTGCTGCTGGTGTCATCGGCGTGAAGAACACAATTCGCCCACATGCAAGCACATTCGTTTACTTATACACATTTATGACTGCCTATTTCCACTGGAAAGTGTAAATAATCCCATGAAAGAGAAACGAGGATTTCATATCCTAAAGGTTTCTAGCTGCAAGGCAAAGTGGGCTTTGGTGGTTTTGGTCTATGGATAAGCATCATCCTGCTACCTATGCAGCTTTTCAAACAATCAATACATCAAACTTTTTCATAAAAAGGAAAGTGGTGGACATTCGCAGTTGTCTGTAAAGTGGTTACAATGCGATCTATAAAGAAATTAGAAGAAAACGAGCTCGATACAAACTGAAATGAACGAGATTTTGAAGATTAACGGAGAAGATTTTGAAGTAGAGGTTACTATCCTCGCGCAGGAATCGAAAACACAAGCGCGTAAAATTCTCGAGGCATTCTGGAGTAATTCCAAGAATCCGAAAATGAACCGCAAGGACGAATACCTCATTATCACACGTGATATTCGGCAGTATATAAGACTGTTATTCTGATGGGACGGGCACGTTACGTTTCCATGTGAACACTGCGCGGTTGGTCTCCACATAACATATTAAGTGGAAGGCTCATAGAAAGCAGTGAATGTGCAAAGACTCTGTGTTCAATGTGATCGAAATTTTGGTTTAGCATATTCTCTGTTTGGTTGTGGAGGTGTTTGGTCATGTAGATTGCAGTCAGCTTGACCTTTCCAGGCTTTGAGAAAGGCGAAATCCGCCGAAACGTCAGCTTGTACGTAAATAAAGAAATAAAATAACACCTCGCGTTTGCTGAACAGAAGTAAAAATGAAATGAGCGAGTCCAGAATTTAGATCGACTGCATGGATAAGTTGATAGAAGGATAAAGCATTCGACGTTGATCTATCAATGTCTTAGGGTTTTACCATTCATTCGATTCTTTTTCGCAACTTCAAAGAAGTTACTGGATGGATATATGGCTTGTGTGAGATTTTTGGACCGTTAATCATGTTTGTTATCTGGTGCACTTTGTGTCATCGGCGAGTACAATGCAGTTTGCCGACCTATAAGTAAATCTGTCTGCGTGTACACATTTATAACCGCACTTTCCACTCGAAAATGTAACTAATTCTTTGGAAAAAAAAACGAGAGATTTCATATCCTAAAGATTTCTAACTGTCAGGAAAAGTGGTTTTTGGTCGCTTTGGTCTACGGTCAAGCTATCTTTCTAATAGCTGTCCAGCGTTTTGAACAATCAATCAGTCAAAGTTTTCATGAGAAGGAAAGCAGTAGACATTTGCAGTGATCTGTAAAGTGGTAATAATACGTTCAAAAAAGTGCTTAGAAGAAATTGAGCTCGATGCAAATTGAGATGGACGGGTCCAGAATTCAGATCGACAGCATGGATAAGTTGATAAAAAGACAAAGCATTCGATGCTGATCTGTGTCTTAGGGATTTGCCATTCATTCGATTCTTTTTCGCAACTCCAAAGAAGTAACTGGATGGATATATGGCTTGTGATGAGTTGCGAGGGACTTTTGGAGTGCCATCAGTGTATTAGGTCCGTGTTTTTTTCCCAGGCTAGTATGATTCCAATCTGGCCGGGGTTTCGATTAGCCCGGGGTGCTGATTCTAATCAAAGATTGTGTAGGTATTGCGGGTCACCTCTAAACATTGTGCTTCAGACCTTCGTGGATACCTCGTTGTTCTTCACATTGATGTCTATCACACTTCTTTACGTGAATTGTTCTATATCTATGAAGAATAGTTAGTGTGCAGATATATGTGTATTGTATGTGTGTTAGGGCAACTGATGGGAAACAATGAAACACCCCGAGAAATGCGGAATTGTCGTTTTATTCATTTAAGGTGCTTCTCGCATGTGCACCTTACGTCGTGCACTCATCGTTGACAGTATTGTTACTGTTTCTCTGCTATACTCTACTTCCTCTACCACTAATTCTTACAGTAAGTTCTTACCATTTTTTCTTAGAGTTCTTACTCATATGTAAGTTCTTTACTCATTGAAACAACGTGAACATTTTCCTAAACTGCCAAAGACGTTCCAGTGTGGAAATCAACAAAAAAGAGCGTAAAAGAAGAAGAAGAGAAACAAAACAAGCAAACAAAAACAGAAAAAAAAACGGAAGTAGAAAGAATTATTCCATCAATGCCGAGTTTAATAGAAAGTCGGACGTGAGAGTTACTAAAAAAGAGAGTGATATGAATGCTCCAGCTCGTGCTGGCGAAGTGTGCCGCCGTAGATCCAGCACTCAATTTTTCAAGCTTCAAAGCACCCTCTTTTGGGGTTTGGTCGTCATATTTAAAATATTAAGGAAGGTTTGATGTCATGATTGTTTGGTAAAAATCTCTGACACATAAATGACTATGTACATTGGTAAAGTACGGTATCGATTTCAATGTATGTATTTTCCTCAGTTTTCTCTCATAGTAAAAAGCCTTTCTGCTATTTTTTCTAAGTTTTCACTTAATAGCTTTTCAAATATAGATAGTTCTCGAAATATGGTTAATGAAAAGCATTTCTTCCAGCTAAGAATTTACAGACAACCTTGTTTTCGGGAGAGTTTTCCACCAATGACTTGGCGCCGCAAAAAATTTAGCTCGATTCCGTGTGCGTTAAATCATGGTGTTCAAATCGCACTTCGTACTGTATTTGTACATTATCACTTATCTCCAAGCTGGTTTTTCTACAGCCGACGGTAGTTTCTTTAGAATCTCATAATAGTCGTCTCAAATACGTCCCTTCATCCTCTCGGCGGTTTATCCCCTCTACGTGTCTGGGAGGTTTTCTGAGTGTTGGACTGCGATGTACAGCGAAGGGATTTGTCTCCCCGGCAGAGTTTCCCGAGTTGAGAATGAGTCCATCGTTTCCGCCTAGAAACGCTGCTAAGAGTAGACGAATAACAGGATCAACCACCGTCCTGGTATCAATGTCGCATAGTGGTTAATTTCCCTCTTATCCACAAGGGCTACGACTGCCTGTCGTGGTGACGACGACCTGGGGCAGACTTTGGCCAGGCTGTCCTCGGGATTCCAGGGAACCACAATGGCTTAATCAGCAAATCTCCAAAAAAATGGTGAATATGCTGGGTCCCGCACTACTAGTGATGACGGGCCATTCAAGTATAAAGTATCAAGTATGATGTTCTGCACTGTATTTCCTTGATTTTGAAATTTTTTAGAACTAGTGTATCTGGAAAACGAAGAATTAAATTTTTTGCTTCTATTACATCATCCGACATCACATATATCACACTGCACGGATCCAAGCACTTTTCGAATTCGATTCGTCTCTCCGCTATCCTACCGTTCACAAACGTCATCAGGTCTTCGAATTTCTTTTTGCGTGCGGGTTCGACTACTGCGTGGAGACTTTTTTGCCTTTGTCATCAATGCCGTTGAATGCTGGTCAAATCTATGCCCGCTGGAATGCTAAGATAGCCGTGCTGAAGCGCTCCTGCGTAGATTGGAGAGAGTAAGCTTATTCCAGACTAATCAGCTACTAATGATCCGATCTAGAATGATGATAGGCTAGGTAACACGCATCACAATAGAAATTATGCGTGAGCCAAAGAGTGCGGTCCCAAGGGCCTCAAATTGAACCGAAATTGGTCTGCAAGCACTAAATGTCCCCAAAGAAGGGTAGGATCATTGGATAATAGGCTTAGTTGGCACGGAGCGTTATCGAGCGATCGCTTAGGTAGGTTGCGCAGTCCACGCAGTGAACAGGATCTCTATAACTGTGCCACTCACTCCCAATAAGAAAATTTAAGATGCTAAAAATTTTCAACGCAAGGGTAGCGCAGTGGAATCGGTGCATTAGTGAACAGCATTATGTTCTGCTGGTTGAAGTCGAAACTTCAACTATTTTCGTGCACGAATTACGAGGCTTGACGCAGAAATGTGATAAAAATACTTGCGATGGACTTTAGAAACAAAATTTTTGCCTTAGTAAAATAAAATTACTTACATCTTGTCGGCATGGACAAGTGTGGCGCAGTGGTCGCAGGCGCCCTGCAACACACAAGTGGAATCGTTCCCATGGCCCACCAAGCTTTCCATCCCCTCCGGAATCAGCAAATTGATACCATACTTGTCTGGGGGGATAGCAGCTCGATACATCGGTAGGCCATCGCGAGTCGTTGTAAAGGCCAGAAATGCATTCAATCATCTCCAACGATGCTTAATAATGAAGTTGACCGCATAGTGCGTTCTTCAGGGATTGATCAGCGCCGAGAGCTTTACCCTTTACTCTTTATGTCTTGTCGGCAGATATCTGCATATCTATTGGCTATCATTATAATAAACAAGTATTGAAATTGTTTGTACATCTAACTTGTTGTACTCAACACATCCAGCGCGTGATGTATTAAGAAATCGATAGAGAAACAAAGGCTTTAAAAATGAATAAAAATTGAAGAGCAGATTTATTTAGTTTTTCTTTTTTTCCACAGGAATAAGACAGAGTGACGACAAGCTTTTGAAAATTGTTTTTATGTCGGCGAGATCAAAAACAGGCTTAGTCTAAGAAAACTAGGGCTTTAGCCAATGTGACGTTTTCTCTACAGGATCGTGTCAATGTCGAGTTTTTGCTAGAAAACCAACTAACATCTACCGAGTACCTTTTCTAAAACTTCTATTTTGTGTTTAGGCTTTGGCAGCAGCAGTCGTTTCTGCAACGGGTCTTTCCATTCAACTAATAAATAATGCCGATCACATGGTGGTAGGTGAAGGACAGGGTCTGTCTACTCCAATTCATACAAAGGAGATTCAGAGACAGAGAATGAGCAAATCGTGTGTCGGCGTTTAAGCTCAATTGTCTTTCAGCTCATATCTCATGCGATTCTGTTCGCTGCTATCAATATTGTTGGATTATTTGTGTTCTATCCTATAGAATTGGTGCAGCGAAAGACGTTCAGAGAGACGAGGTAAGTACGGAAGTAAATGGAATACGATTGGGAGCGATCTTTGTGTGCGAGTATAAGGTCGTACACAGCACTTTAACAAATTACCTAGAATCGAGTGCAAAATCGAATTTTTCGAAAGAATCGAATCCGTGAAACTCGTACTCGTTTCTGCTACGTACGAGCAACTGATTTGCAACGTTGCCATCTCCTTGGATGATTTCAAATGAAATAAAACAATTGAAAGAAATAAAAAAAAGAAACTGTAATCTCTTACGGCTTATACCTGAGGATTTTCAGTAATCTGTAGTGCAGTATTCATTTGGTTTTCCGTAGCTAAATTTACTCGGATGATCCACATCCACTAAAAATATTTTGCGTTCAGATATAGTTTCTATTTGATTTTTGATTTTTTTTTGTCCTTCATGATTTTTGAGTAAAGTGTTTCTTTAGGATCTCATAATAGTCGTCTCAAATACGTCCCTTCCTCCTCTCGGCGGTTTATCCCCTCTACGTGTCTGGGAGGTTTTTCTGGGTGTTGGACTGCGATGTACAGCGAAGGGATTTGTCTCCCCGGCAGAGATTCCCAAGTTGAGAATGAGGCCAGCGTTTCCGTCTAGAAGCGCTGCTAAGAGTAAACCAATAAATACCAGGATCAGCCCCCGTCCTGCTATCAAAGTCGCGTGGTGGCCAATCTCCTTCTGATCCACAAAAGCTGCGACTGCCTGTGGTGGTGAAGCCCTTGGACAGACCTTACCCAGACTGACCTCGTAATTCCAGAAAACCACAATGGCTAAACCAGCAAATCTCCGAAAAAATAAAAATTATACTGATGCCCGCACAACCGTATATTCAAGTAAATAGGTAATACATTCCTCGTGCAGTTACTGCTGACTCTTGCCAGATTATATGACTTGAAAGAAATTTACCTTCTAATCGCCTTTCGACCTTCGCTAAGATACCTATTCCATGGGTTCACCCACTTCTATATGGATATCCCAATAAAAGTATCGAACTGCTTTCTCGTTTGTGAGATCCTTGAGGGTGGTGCAGCTCCTTCATCACCGTTGTACATATCAATTCAGCCTTAGATATATCCCCACGATATGATGTAAACCACTGAGGGGTCACCTAGCGTTGAGATTCAGAAAATTCGATTCAAATTACACTGCAGAGTCAATATCATTTTTTTTTTGCCAGAATAGGTGTGATTCTTGATAATCGACATAGAGCGTTGCAGGAAATGCGTGGAGACAAGGATGATGCTGGTCAGGGAGCTGGACAAGCAGGAGAAGATTCTTCTTTCTGTTCTGCCTAAACACATTGCCTATGAGGTTTTCAGCTTGAATAGAAAATGTTCGAGAAATACCTACGATCAAGACGATGCTTCGTCGTGATCATCATATGCTCATTTTTTCGAGTTTTTTAGGTGAAAGACGATATGGAGGGCAAGGAAAAGGATCAAATGTTCCATAAAATCTATATTAGAAAGCACGAAAATATCAGGTTTGGATGAATACCTTCATAGGCGAAACATTTATACAAGTAGACTTCCTTCTTGGTGTGAGCACTACTACAGGATCTTATTACTTTTTTAATATCACAGCCGGTGGTGTCGCATGGTGTGGTGGTGAACGCGTTACTCACCGGAAAGGACAATAGCGCCTTCGTTCCCAACCGCAGACACTTGCGGTCCGAAATTTCGCAAGCATCTCGGCATTCTAGAGGTTATATTTCGCAACATAGCCTGGCGCTAAGAAGAATAGGCAATAAATAAAAAGGTTACAGACGCTAATTTTGTTGCTTTACTTCTGTCCTTAGTCGCACTATTGAGGTTTGAGATCTAGGACAACCCCCAAAAATTAAAAGTGCGTCTAGACGTTCTTAGAAATTCTGAGCGGAAAAGAAAATGATTCGTACCTTGATACACCGTTGACTACGAGAGCGATCATCAAAACGAGTTAATGCCAATATATCACTTATAAATGGCATCCGTAGAAAAACGTTGTGAAGATGACTGAGATCACCAGCTAGAAAACAAAGTGGTGCTTCTCTATGAAAAGTCATACCGTACCAAACACAGATCACGATTGTCGCATGTTTGCCGTTGTTTTTGCTACTATTATTATTTATTATTATCATTATTTTTCCCATTACTATTATACTTACTTGGTATTTGAATGGCCGATCCTCCATGATTGTGCGTAGCCCAGCATGATCTCCACTTTTCGAAGATTTGCTGGTGAAGCCATTATAGTTCCCTGGAATCCCGACATAAGCCAGACCAAAATCTATCCCAGGTGGTTACCACGATATGTAGTCGCTGACCTTGTGGATCAGAGGGAAATTTAAGACCATGCGACTTTGACACCAGGATGGTGGTGGGTCCTGGTATTGATTTACTCTTAGTTAAGCTTCCTTATGGAAACGGCGCACTCCTTCTCAGCTTAGGAGATAGAGTCAGGAGATGAATCCCTTATTGTACATCGCAGGCCGACACCTAGGAACACCTCCTAGCCTCGATGAGGCAGTGAACCGTTGGGAGGTTTATTATCATTACTATTATTATTACTATTGTTACTTTATTATTATTATTATTATTATTATTATTATTATTACCTTACCTCCTATCAATGGATGCGAAATGTTTTCAGTATTCTGTTTGCCGACATCTGCGGTTTCACGAATCTCGCATCAGAATACACAGCTGAAGAATTGGTGCTGATGTTGAACGAACTGTTCGCACGTTTCGACGCTTTAGCCGCTCAGCACAATTGCATGCGAATCAAGGCAAGTGTTCTATATTTGTATTATGTCGTTGTCATCTTTTGCACTCGATGAGAAAAAAAGCAACTGACGTGATGGACATCGACAGCGCGACACCCAGTTGATTTCATTCCGTCACTCATCATCTATTTGATTATGCGACAGCGTCTGGAAATCATATTAGCCATTGTTCATCGATATTCGTCGTAAGAATACTACTTATTCTCTGAATAAAAAGAAGAAAAAAGGGCGCGCGTGGCGCAGTGGTTGGAGGCGCCACGGTGACACGCACGTGGAATCGATCCTTGCGCCCATGGCCCACCAAGCCTTCCATCCCTCCGGGTTCGACAAATTGGTACCAGATTTGTCTGGGAGGATAGCAACACTGGCTCGATACATCGGTAGGCCACCGCGAGTCATTGTAAAGGCCAGATATGCATTCAGTCACCTCCAGCGATACTTAATGAAGTCGAATACATGGTGCATCCTTCAGGGATTGATCAATGCCGAGAGCTTTACCCTTTTAGAGCTTTATCCTCTAAATAAAGCTGACAAATGAGAGCACTGAAAAACGTTCTAGGCTAAGAGGAATCGCATTCAGAAGTGAACGTCATGTTGTTTTAATAAGAAAATCTTTGACAGTCTTCGATATGGAGAGGAGAAACATATTTCTGGTGCCTAGAGAAACTTACATAGAAAATTTATGCCAGCATTTCCTGTTTCGCTAGATAACGAATACGTTGAAACCCAATAATCCCATTATTGTGGGAGCTCAGCACACCTTTTAGTACATGAGTCGACGCTGTGCAGGTCCTAATATTCGTTGCGTTCCATCCTTTTTCTAGCATCTACCATTCACGAATGTCTTCGAACTTTTCTTGCGTTTAGGTTCGGCTGATGCTCAAAGTTTTTTCGTCTTCGTCACGAATATCGTTGAATACCTGTCGAGTCGATTGCATTGCTGAGAGAGGCGTACTGGAATGTTTGCACTTGAATTATAGGGATTCAGCTTGTTTAGGAGAAGTCCGATACCAATTCCTGGATTCCTTATTTATGAGTGGCTTGATCGATCTGGAACGGGATGTAACCAGCTCTGGTCCACATTTTGAACGGGATAACTAACACTGTGGTGTCCTCTCCAGTAAAGTGCAAAAGTGCAGAAGTTTGTAAGTGGAGAATAAGAGAGCCAGACAATACCTGGCGGCAATACTTTTTTTTGATAGTATATGGGTCATTTCACTGGTTCTTCTTGGGTTTTTCCATTTGGCTTCTCCACATAAATGTTTTTAATCCTCAAATCCTTCTCTGATCGAGAAATCTTTCCGTTTTCGGAAAGTATGTTATGTGTCGGATGTGTCTTCGGCCGGCAACCTAAGACCTCAATTGCTTTCATGATCCACTTGGTAATGTTTTTCTCCCTATCTTGTCTTGTCTTTTTTTATGTTTCGTTAGTGCTTTCCTTTACCATCCTGATAGACGAAGCGCCAACACGACCAGCTATGATTATCGATGCTGTAATAGTACCGATATTGACGTTGCGTCAGTGTTTTCTACAGGATCGGACCATCGCCTCTCTTGCGAAGAATTCGTTTTTTTCTCTCAAAACAACGGAATACGATTACGGTATTCCTTTTCACCCTAATCCTGGTAAAACCGTGTTTCAAAGTTTTTTGGCTGGCTAAATCGGAAAAAAGGGTGGAACATCTGCAGGGAACGCTTCGATTGAACTTAGTAAGATTTGTTCACGAGAAACTGACTCGTTTCTAAAGTCCCATCTAGGCTGAGCAGATAAGGCGGGCATCTCTTACTTCTACGTGCGTCTGGCACGAGAAGTCATCATGATAGATTTCGCCATAGTTCTGAGCAGCAGAAAATAGCGGTGCTTCGTGTGCACCTTTTTCGAGTCTGCGATTCTGTTTGTGTTACACGACTCCAAAATCTGGCTGAGCTGGATGAAACCTCAATGAGCATCGCATAAAGCGCTATCAAGAGATTTAAGCTATTGTGATTAAGCCATTTCACAAGAAACAATGGGATTCCGATGTTCCAATGTTTATGTCGACGACCAGAGATCAGAGTCGAAGTGTTGAAAATTGGATGGAATGGGCACATGATGCGTCTTAAGAATAAGTAGGGACATAAGCTGTTTACGATTCAGTCCCATGGGATGTCAATAAAACAATGGAGAGAGCAGTAAGTCAATGTTCAAACTGCTTCGCAACAATCTCTAGCAAAGACATATGATATTTTTCACGCGCATCGAGCGAGCAGAATCCGGGGACCAGTGGTGACTTTTCTGCTCTATCCGAGTCACTTGATGGTTAACAAAGCACAAAAGAGATGGAGGATTCTCTTGCGTGAATTACAAAGAATAGTGCGCTTTTATCCATTAACTTGAAATCAGCGATTTACCGTTCTCAAAGGGATAAAAAGATTTATTGATCAAGATGAAGTTCAAATCCTCGAGTATTAGCACGGCGAATGCTACCATATAACCTATGTTGGGCTCATGCAAGCCTCCATGTTAAAATTTAATGACGACTTCTTATAATGAGTACCTGTTGATCGAGGAGCCTTGTTTTTAAGACACCATAAAATTTGCAGATCCTTGGCGATTGCTATTATTGTGTGAGCGGTCTTCCTGATGTCAATCATCATCATGCAGCCTGCACAGTGGAGATGGGACTCGATATGATCGAAACCATCAAGTAAATTTACAATTTCATCCGTTTCATCTTCTCATCTTGTTTGAATTTAAATCATATGCCTTTTTGCCGATACCATTATAATGTGTTTGCTTTTCAATCTAGCCTATGTAGTGCAGTAGTTAGAGAAGCAGTGCAATACAAACGCAACCATGTAGTTTTTGGTTCGTTCTCACAACATGGGCTAGCCAAGCCTACCATACTCCTGGATCGGAACCATGGTGTCAGCTTTTGCTAGCATGGTAAAAGCACAGACGTTAAATCAATAACACTGCAAATTGTTATTTAGACGAAATATGCATTGATTCACATCTGTGAGACTTGGTGGAATCGAATCTGTGGCGAACCGCAGAGGAACTGATCAAAATTCAACACTTTATTCTTCATTTATTTCTCAAAATATCGAATCTTTTCTGTTTGAAACTGTGCGATCTTCATTAACCCCGAAGTGATTAAAACAAAGGCTCTGTTCAGATTGGTGCGTGAGATGACTAGGGTCAATGTGAACATGCGAGTTGGAATTCATTCCGGACGAGCACATTGCGGTGTGCTAGGCTTAAAGAAGTGGCAGTTTGACGTATGGAGTGATGACGTGACGTTGGCAAATCACATGGAAAGCGGCGGACTTCCTGGGTAGGTCTATTTCCTTGAAGCCAATAGCGACGTCTCACTGAGTAGAAAAGAGCTTCGTTAAAAATTCAACAATTGGAAGTTTTTCTTCTCCCTACCTAAAAATGTCTAATCTTCTTTTCTTTTTACTGTACGGAGACAATAAGTTATAACCACATGGATGCTGAGACATAAGCAAAACTAGGGAGCCCAGGTGGGCTTCGAACCCGCGATTAACTTTTACGGGGTTCCATGTGTTATCAACCACACCGACGCCATTGCGCTGTCTTTCTCATAGCCAGTTTTTTTGCTCTATCGGAGCTATTATCAGTCACCGGTCAAATTAAACGATTTGTGGAATCCAAGTCGGCTTTGAACCTAGTTATGTTTAGGTTGCAATCGAAATTACAATGTTTACATTTTATTTACTGCCTATTCTTTTTCGTTCACTTCTGGGGATTATGTGAAATACAACCACAAATGTACTGAAATATGGGCAAAACATTACATTATACTTCGTTTAGAGAATGGGATAAATTTTTTGCACCCACTACATTATGATAGAAATATATCCCTTCAGGGATCGATTACATCTTGTTTATCCATAGTTTCCGTTAGACAAAATCTGCATCTCCTTACAAGTTTCTGTCATCATTTGATTGTCATTTTTCTTCATAACTCTCCTTGTTTTTCCTAAGATTGATTGATTTAGTCAGTTATTGATGCCTAGAAAAAAGTTAACATATTGGTTTTTAAGTTTCATACATTCTCCGGTGAGGTCGGAGTTTTTGCGCCTTCTCTTGATAAAGAAGGGCGTGTGGCGCAGTGATCGGAGGCGCCTTGCAACACACACGTGGAATCGATCCGCGAACCCAAAACCCACCATGCTCTCCATCCCTCCAGGGTAGGCAAATTGGTATCAGACTTGTCTTGGGAGGACAGCAGCACTGCTTCGATACATCGGTAGGCGAGCGAGAGTCATTGCAAAGGCCAGATATGCATCCAGTCACCTTCGAACGATGCTTAATGAATGAAGTTGACGCCGAGAGCTTTATCCTTTTTTTTATCGTTTGATAGCAAACTATTTTCTACCTTTAAATTTATTTCCGCTTTTTTTCGGATTTCTAATCGCCGTAATGTTATACTTTCCGCTTTCTAAGCTACTAAAGCGACACACTGTGAGTTTTTCTTAGGCGTGTGCATATCACCAGAGCAACGTTGGACGCATTGAATGGTGAATACATCGTGGAGGAAGGTCATGGTAACGAGCGATCGAAATATCTGGCTGAACACCACGTCGACACATTTCTGGTCGTCGAGGCAAAAAACAAACAGGCATCCGCTCGTCCGGCTGTCAGACTGGTAATTTTTCTTTAAAATTGTTCTATTATTGGAGTTTTCTGCGGTGTTTAGGGAAAAACGACGGTCAGAACAACGTAAGTTTCGTCAGAGATTGAAAATCTCTTCTTTTTCTAAGAATTGTAACTTCAGGTGCAAGTAGGAACTTTTCAGAACATGTTAATACTTTTTATTTTATTGTCTTTTCTGGTTACTCAATTTTGTACATTCGCATGATTTCATTCCGCTTTTCCCATATGCACTACTTAATAAATAAATGGAGGCCGATAGCACAGTGGTACTGATGTCCGTCATCGCGAGCATGGTGCTAGTTGCATTCTGCTCCCCGCCAACCAAGCTTCTCATCCCTCCGGGGTCGGGAAATTGGTGCCGGTCTTTTCTGGGAGAAAGTCAGTTCTTGCAATACAAATGTAAACGCTCCATCCCGATTATCTCAGGACTCCAGGGAGAATTGCTCGACTAGCATTCTAAGACATTCAAGATGGAATGAAAATCCTCAAGCAGCAACCGAAGCCACACGCAAAAATTTGGAAGACCTTCGTGGATGATGGATGCAAGGAAACGAATCGAATGCAGGAAGTGCTGGCACCAGCACAGTAGAGGTGAAGACGGGTCATATAAAATAGAAAAAACAAATAAGTGTTTGAGCTCGTTGTCAATGGTATTATTTTCTCGTGCAGCCATAGAACGGATCTCTTTCTCAAGCGAAACCCGATTGGGTTTTTACTGTTTCAATTATCTAATCGTTCATTTCGTTTTTTGTCAATGCACGCGACTGCATGGCTCGGCGTGACGAATCTATGCATTTATCACTGATGAATCCTGAAAATTTCAAACGTTATCTTTAGCTATTATAAAAGGATGAAGCTCTCGGCATTAATCAATCCCTGAGGAATGCGCCATGGATTCGACTTCATTAAGTATCGCTGGAGGTGCTGAGTTCATTTCTGGCCTTTACAATGACTCGCGTTGCCCTAGCGATGTACCGAGCCAGTGCTGGTGTCGTCCCAGACAAGTCTGGGACCAATTCTCCAACCCCGGAGGGATGGAAAGCTTGATGGGCCATGGGCGCAAGGTTCAATTCCACGTATGCGTTACAGTGGCGCTTCTAATCACTGCGCCACACGTGCCCTTTTCAGCTATTAGAGCACACATATCTTGGGAACATCGTTATAGAATTAAAAATTCAGGCGGATACTATTACTGCTACCACTCTCTAATACTAATCGTTTTTTGGTGCATCGTGAAAAGACTAATTCTTGTAATGATGGGTTGTTTTTAAAGAAGCTCCTTCTGCGCCAAGTTGTTGTTTAATGGTTAACGACATCGCCTTCATGAGACCCGTGGGATACTTCACCGAATTTAGATGTTGGCTCACTTGTTTGTCGTTACCAATGCAAATTTTGGCTGGCACAAGCATTTCATGTGTGAGGTACCAGCTTAAAATATGAATTTGTGCAAATGCTGACGGATTAGCTCTCCGACAGTGAGAAGCAAATATTCTCGAGGCATTCCAGATCGATATGAAGGAATATATTTGTTCCTTTAATGTATCGACCATAAGACGTCCTATGACTTGCACAGGGAAGAAGTCTGCATCTCGTTACTTATTTGGAATACCGCATTTTTGGTCCCAGCTACCTCTTTTGGGAAAAAATAGATATTGTGTAGTTGTAGGTGAAAGTCAGCTTAATCTTTGGATCATTTATATATGACTAAGCTGGATTTGCACCAGTGCTGCGAGAAGGTGATGTTTGTTGGTTGGCGATCCATCATCTCAACATTTCCACAGAGAAAGGTAGTAGACTAAAACTGAGCTAACGTACTAGAACTGGTCATCAGTAGTCGATCAGAAGAGGCCGAATGTACTGCATGATACTGCGTTTTCATACCTCGAAAGTGGTATGAAGAACCTAAGCGAATTTGAATATGAAATCCTGCGTCAACTCTTTTTATGACCCTACCAGTCATAGCAGTTTACCACTTCTTCGTCATTCGATGGCCAGAAAGGCCTTCGACAACTTTGACGGATCCATCGAATTCAAACTATTCTATGAATGGACTTTTTAGGTTTGCAAGAGCTTCGCTAAGGGTATTGATTATACAATTTTAACTTTATTGAGAGGCACATCTTGTAATAGTACCCAAGATCTACTTTCTATTAACCTCGGTATTGGATTATGAATTCGTCGTTTTCTCTCTCAGCAATCTCGAGGTTGTTAAATAGAATACGTTTACTTCCATACAATAACACACATACAATACAACAGTAGCTGACGTTTCGGCAGAATCGCCTTCTTCAGAGCTTGGAAGGGTACACTAATACGCAACTTACTAGGTCAAACACTTCAACAGCACAAACAGAAAGATGAAAATCTGCTGTTGAAGTGTTTGACCTAGTAAATTGCGTATTAGTGTACCCTTCCAAGCTCTGAAGAAGATTCAGTCAAAACGTCAGCTACGATTGTGTTGTATGTGTGTTATTACATGGCAATAAACGTATGCTGTTTAACAACCTCGCGATTGCTGAAAGAGAAAACGACGAATTTATTGAAACGTTTATGCAAAGCACGGTTGTTCGTTACTCTCCACATTTCGAAACTTTAACTATGTTTTCCGGACACTCACGTGTAACCACTACACCAATCGAGAGCTTTGCCTGGTATTTCTCTCAGCAAGTTTTGTTTTATTAGCATAATGGCGTAATCAGCAATCACCCGAGTTTTGCTCACAGCATCGTTGTGGTTGTTTTCACATGGTTTCACATGATATTCCGCCATATGAAAAAATACTATTCTCCGTCTATTGGTTTTTAGTTTCCCATAGGGAAAACACTCATCTGCAAATACGATTAATGCCTGTTTTATTTCATTGGTAATTAGGTTCCATTCAAAACAGAAATAATCTAACTCAGCTCTTCAACGAGGATTGTCAACTGGATAAGTGTATGACAGAACTTACTTGGATACTTGGACGGTCCGTCTTCACGGGTTGTGCGGACCCCAGCACATATGACTTCGTATGACAAAAACAAGGAAAAAATGTCTTTTTTTTTGGTAGAATATTCCAGAATGTTTTTCAGACTGTCAACAAAGAACTCCGTCTAACTGGCCACGCATCGAATCTACAACGAGGTCAGAGTCTACGGTAAGTCGAATGAGGATGTCGACCTTTAGCACTGTTCTCATGATCGTTCACTTAGGCAAGCCGTGAAACCCACGAAACCACTGAAAGACGACGTCGAGTCGCATCTAAGGCAAGGCATTCAGGCCATCAACAAGGAGAGTTGGCGTGACACTCATTGTCATCGCATTACATTGAGATTCAAAGAGTCGAATGTCGAGAAAAAGGTGATTGACCTCTGTTTATGTATGTGTGTGTCTTTGTTTGTCTGTCTGTCTGTTTTTTTGTTTGTTTGTTTGTTTTTTCTACTATACATACATTCTTTCTTCTTGCTTAATGTGCCGAATTTTCACAACATCGCAGCTCATGCAAGAGAAACGGTAAAGTAAAGAAAGACAGAGGAAAAAAACTTGGTTTAGTACTGGGAAAGAACCTATGTTTTAATTACGTCATTTAAATCGAACATAATGTTCAAATATGGCATAACTGCTTAAGAAGTTGCAGTAACTGAACACATAACTCCGGTCACGCATTGGTTTCAATGCACGTATCCGAATTTTCGTTCGGTTTTGAGAATTTTTACACACAGTGTTATTCATAGGAGCTAAACGTCAAGACAACGTTCCCTTATTGTTTCTGATCGATTTTAGTAATAATGACAACGATAACTGTGACAGATAACCCGACTATTATCGCTATAGTTCAGTGATTTATAAAAAAAATATATTGAATATTCCACTAACGTCGATATTTCAGTTTCTGGAGACTAAAGAGTCGGCTTTATTGGCTCAAATCTGTTGCTATTTTTTCATCTTCATCTTGGCATGTTGGATTCTAATTGCCGGAGATATGGGGTAACATGGTTTCTATCGCAGTTGACTTATAGGAATGAAGTGAGAAAAGATTAAAAAAAAAGGTGAAATGAGCCGAATGATTTTAGCAGTTCAGCGATGTTCGTTAGCATGGCAATAGCGTTTGTCACTTTGATCATTCTCCTTGTCTACATCGCTGTGAAAGCATTCTTGGTAAGGATGTCATTCTGCTATCATTTTTTTCTAGGCAAAATACATTTTTTGCAGTTCGTTCATTTTTTTTCCTTTTTTTTCATTTCATTTTTTTCATTTTCTAAACTACGCATGCCTGATCGGTTTCCGGTTTTCCTTGTGATTTTCGCTCTACTAAACCTTTATTTTTGAGGTGAACATTTTAATAGATGCTAGAGAATCGACTTTTATACC
Source organism: Angiostrongylus cantonensis (assembly GCA_009735665.1). Lineage (NCBI taxonomy): Eukaryota > Metazoa > Nematoda > Chromadorea > Rhabditida > Metastrongylidae > Angiostrongylus > Angiostrongylus cantonensis. The sequence goes on from MQTX01000090.1 coordinate 756,480, forward strand.
TTAAAGAAAGTGACCTGTTCTAAAGTGAATTTGAGAAGAATTTGAGGTACCAGTTCAAAAACTTAGACACATTCCGTGCACTAAGCTTACTAAAGTCTTAATAAGGAAGTATGAAGCACTGAGCGAACAAGTTTCTGTGACATCTGATAATTAGTTACATCACATCATTCTGTGTTATCCAGCTACGGAAAGCTAAGCGAGGTGCAAAGAAGCTGAAGTGTTCACGATTCGTCCGTATTTTCTTTATTTGCGCCATTCTACTACTGTCTCACTCCATCATCATAAGCGTAAGCGATTTATCTCTTGTCTCAGTCACTACAACTTTTATTCATTTATCATTCCCGTGACTTCACTGACGTCATAAGGATAAAGGATAAAGCTCCCAGCGTTGATCAATCCCTGAAGGATGCGCCATGCATTCGACTTCATTAAGTATCGTTGGAGGTGACTGAAAGAATATCTGGCCTTTACAATGACTCGCGGTGGCCTGTCGATGTATCGAGCCAGTGCTGTTATCCTTCCAGACAAGTCTGGTACCAATTTGCCGACCCCGGAGGGATGGAAAGCTTGGTGGGCCATGGGTGCAGGGATCGATTCCACGTACGTGTCGCAGTGGCGTCTCCAAACACTGCGCCACACGCGCCCTTACACTGACGTCATATGTTGTTGTATTCCGTTTAGAAGTGTTCTTTTTATAAAAATGTGGAGATAAGTATATGACGGAAATAGGTAGGCGGAACATAGAGATGTTGTGGACAACTAGAGTCCTGTTAAGATAAAATTTTTCACTAAAAAACAACTTCAGAGTAGAAAGAGACGATGATAGTTCCATGTATTTTTGTCGTCTTCTAGGCATTAGACACCGAACAGTGCACGTTTGAGTGCACAACAGTTGGTCCCATCCTTAGCAATTCGTCTTGTCTTGAGGTATCTGCTCCACAAGCCGAGGTATTTTCTGCTTTATAACCAGTCTTTTTTTATCCCCTTTCTGTTCCCTTATTCTGAAGAAAATTCTATCACAGCTAATATTCGAGACGAGTTTACTGTTGCTATTCTCCTCGTGTGTCTATTTGGCTTTGCTGTCGTCTCCTAAGGTATCTTTATTCTGTATTTATCCTGTTTTCTTTTATAACTGTATAATATGTAAATATTTAAAAAAATTTATAACAAATGTCTACAAAAAAAGCTGAAGCTCTTGGAGTTGATCAATCCCTGAGGGATACGCCATGCATTCGGCTTCATTAAGCATCGTTTGGAGATGACTGAATATATATCTGACCTTTACAATGACTCGCGGTGGCCAGTCGAGCTAGTGTTCTATCCTCCAAAACAAGTTTGATACCAATTTGTCGACTCTGGAGAGATGGGGGATTTGGTGGACTATGGACGCGGAGATCGATTCCACGAGTGTGCTGCAGGGCGCTTCCGACCACTGCGCTACATTCGCTCTGAAAAACTAATAACCATATGGGAACCACTAGGATTATAGGGCAACTTATATCACTCATGTTGCCTTAAATGCTCACTTCAATGCATAAAATTGATTAAATGAAAAAGATGTAATTAACTAAGCAGTGATTATGGATAGGATATCGAGGAGTGTAAGTGGATATTCTAAAACTTTGACCGTATTTACATAACGGTTTCTCGGTGTCAATAAAAAAAGTCAAACTGGAGCTTTTTAAGGAACTGTTGCAGGTGGGTATGGTAGTGGTACTGTGTTCGATTGGTATCACGTTGATGTGGTCGTTTCCTGGAGCTCAGCTCACTAATCGACAATTCCATCTTTGGTTGGACAGAAATCACTACTTCTGTAACTTCACGCTCGTTGATCAGCTGGAGGCGTACTGCAGGTATCGGTAGCTCTTCGAGTAGCTTTCACAGTAGCGTGCGTTCTCAAACAGCATGGGGTCATGTTGATTGACGCTTGACACTTCTATTTTTGTTCAAGCTACACTTAACTTTAAGTGTTCGTTTTTTCTACTGAAGTTATGGAGGTATTTGGCTGACTGGATTGCATTCGATTTCTCTTTCCCGGGGTCTGAAGAAGGCGAAGTCCATCCAAATGTCTGTTTTTTGGGATAATTAAATACAATAATAACAATCTCATATTTGCTCATAGAGAGAACAGTAAATTATTGATCAATGCCGAGTTTAATAAAAAGTCGGTCTCGGGAATTTTGGAAACGGATTTAAACTGAGGCGTTAAAAAGGGAAAAAAGCGTCTGATGCTATTCAATTCCTTAGGGATTCGCCACTCATTCAAGTCCATCGACTATCACATAGGTGATAGGATATATATATATATA
>MQTX01000090.1:758973-778321 GCA_009735665.1 Angiostrongylus cantonensis
GAACCGACTCAATGCCTTTACCCTAACAGAGAATCCTGGTACTAATTTGTCGACCCCGGAGGTTATGTGACCGAATTGAGTTCACTTGTGCCTTGCTGAGAGTTTCTAACTACTGCGCCACACCCACATAATTTGCACTAGTAACTTTAATTGGTAACTCTTTAAGCAATTCTTCAATCATCGATGATCTGCGCATCTTCTTTACGGCCACAGCAGCATTCGCAGTGGTCCTGATAATAATGCAAACGCGTCGATCAGAGCTGATCTCCAGATTCGACTTTATCTGGAAATTACAGGTTCGGAATTTATGTTTTTATATGGAGAGTTCCAAATATTTAAGATCTGACATGAACTTTGCGATTCGGGGCTTATGCTGTAACTTACGAGATGTGTTTACTTTTTCCTTTCTGGCAATCAGGTAGCCCTATAAGGGCATTCCTGAGTTATCATCACATGTAAGCGTCAGCTCTTGTGAATTGCCTAGAGATCTACCGCTTTTTGACTGAGTTTCTTTTTGGAATGAAAGAGTTTTTGAGGTTCACTTGCGTTTTCGATTTGTCGTACTTCTCGATGCTTCTGTCAAGTGTATTCTCCTCACAGTGCATCGCAGCTCGAAAATTGGGATCACCTTTTGTCAAAATGACAAGATAACTTATAGATAAAAGTTGAGTGTCAACAGAGGAAAGAATATTGTTGTAGTTGAAACGCTACAAAAACCTAGGTTTTACACATACATAAATTCGCCTTGTTTCCCTCAGTCAGAATGAGATTGATCTTTTTTGCCTGTTTTGCTTACTATAATCGAAAAGCGGGTCAAGGTAGCGTTTGCCATGTTGAAACATGAAGCCATGTCACTCACTCACAGGCACTGGACGAGCAACTTGAAATGAAGAGACGACATGCACAGAACCGATCCGTGCTGGAGAATATACTACCAAGTCATGTGGCTAAGCATTTCCTTGAGGACAAAGTTAGTAGCAAATCGAAGGATCTCTACCATGAGGTGAGCAACAGTTTCTTTTTTTGTTTAGGCTCAGTGTAAAACTAACACATTTTAAAAGGTATTCGTTTTGATTTAAAGTTTTAACTAGATTAGTAGGAATTTAAACTCCACGTCCCTCTGGAGTGAGGGAATCGGTACTCAAATTGTCTGGGCTCGGTTCACTCTAGATAATTCACAAAAGATTGCCACTGCCTGTGAGGAAGATTTGTGAACGCCCACGAATGACTATCGCAATATTCCAGAGATAATCATCTCGACCAGCATTAAACGACATTGATAAATAAGACCAAAGAATTTCAAAGGGCAACCAAATTCACATGCGGGTACGAAGACTTTTACGGGTGACGGGATGAGGGAAAAGGACTGTTGACTGGTTTTACGGTAAATGTTGGAAGTATTGAGATCCGATCAGTATGTTCTGTCGGATCGTGCAAACTTTGATCGTTAAATTAACTCAAGTCTGATAAAAACCGTTTATTCGGCTAACGTTTCGACGTTCTCGTCATCGACTGTGGACCATCGACTCAAATCAACACCTCTTAAGAAGACGCAGACGTCAAAACACTAGCTTAATAAACCTTTTTATCAGCGTTGCATTAGTTTAAAAATCCAGGAAAGTATTGATTATTAATGCCGAGCCCAAATGATGGCCCGTTCTTGAAAAAAAAAAACTTGTGTCTTTAAACATGGACGCTTTGTTGTTTTAAATGATACCTTATACCTTTTCTATTCGATACAGTATACTTTCAAATCGCAGATTTCTTTTTACACTTCCACATTGGCGACTTCGTTTTTACTCCAACTCGTTCGTTCCTGCACGATTTCACATCCAGACATAGAGCCGTAGAAATCGCTTACAATAACAACATTACGTTTGACAATGAAACTACTCATTGTGCGGAACTGGTTACCTTCAGAGACTACTGAACATAAAATATGAGAAGGTTTGGAACAACTCGGTGAATCTAGCATAAATATTGATTTTTCTCTTTTTGCTTTACTTCTGTAATCCTTCATCAGACATCATCCGGATGCCAACATTTCTTCTATTCACCTCATAGCTATGCCTCCGTCATCCATAAAACTTACCGGATTTGCGTTTGGTTCAGTCTGTTTCATTAATATCATTTAATGCTGGTCGACCGGATTCTGCTTACAATCCCGAGTTATTTTCGCCATAATTAATCGTCCACCAGTGTGGATTGAAGCGAGTCTTATAACAATTTGCCTGCCGCGGCCGGACAAGGCGAGCGATGAAAGTAGGTAGCTTGTTTAATCGGGGGTTTTTCGAAGGAAAGGTACTATACACGTGTGTTTCGTCTTTCAATCTTATCAAAGCCAAAAAATCAAATAGAACGGTCTTTCAGAAAGCGGAAAAAGTGCTTAACTAACTGCAAAATTTGCGATGAACTTTTGAGAGAGGATGGGACAAGACGATTCGAAAAGATGCAGTTTCGCCCCAAAGTCATAGAAGTCGTAGTTTAGTTTCAATACGGCACAAGTTAAAATTTAATAGGAAGCTCCGCTTCATTCAGAATACTTCCTACACCTCTCGTGGCCGAATGCTCATTTCTAATGCATGCGCTTCGATTAACTGCGTAGTTGATCTTTAAGAAATATCTCTGTATTGAAGCGAAAGGTTAAATACCGTCACCAGTCTCCAAAAAATACTTTGATCTTACTGTCCAGCAATCGTTGACTATGATTAAGAACGTTTAGATTGTTCGAAAGTAGACAAAACCTGGGTATATGGGCACATGACTGGCTTAAAGGGCGCGTGTGGCGCAGTGGTTGAAGGAGCCGATGCGACACACACATTGAATCAATCCTCTCGTGCCCATTGCTCACCAAGCGTTCTATCCCTTCGAGGTCGGCGAATTGGTATCAGACCTGTCTGGGAGGATAGCAGCACTGACTTGATACATCGGCAGGCCATCGCGAAGCATTGTAAAGGCCAGATATGCATTCAATCACCTCCAGCGATAATTAATGAAATCGAATGCATGGCGCATCCCTCAGGGATTGATCAACGCCGAGAGCTTTATCCTTTATCCTTTTATGACAAGCCTACCACTGCTTTAAGCTTTAGGTGTCTGGTATTTTCTAATAATTTTTTTAAATCAGGCCAGAGACAATGCTTGTATAATTTTCATCACAATAACGGACTTCAGTCGATTTTATATGGAACTGGATGCGAACAATGAAGGTGTTGAATGCTTGCGCTTATTAAATGAGATCATTTCTGATTTCGATGAGGTTCGTCTGCATATGGTAATTGGTTTATTTGCAAGCTAAATGAAATTCTGTCTGTTCATTAAAGACGTATCGAATACTCTCTAACACCTTATAGCACCAACAATAATAAAAGGGCCTTTGAAATCGGAACACTTCGGAGTTTTTCATGACACTCTTTTCTAGATGCTTGACAGAGATGAATTCAAGTGTATAGAGAAGATAAAAACTATCTCAACGACTTACATGGCTGCAAGTGGACTATGCGGTAAGGTAGGTATGGTCGACTTTACTGTATGCTCCAATTAAGAGTTGCAGATGCTCTACTAGGACACAGAAACTTTCTCGTTTTTAATCAGTTTTAGTTAGATAGTTATTGATATTTGCTTAAACATGAGGCGGATAGCACAGTGATAGTGATGTCCGTCATCACGAACACGGTGCTATTTCGATTCCGCACCGGGCCACCCAAGCCTCTCATCCCTCCGTGATCTGGAAATTGGTACCGGACTTCTCTGGGAAAAATCATTCTCTGCAATCCAATTGGGAACCCCCCAGCTCGGCTCTCTCAGGACTCCACGCAGAATCGCTCAAGCAGAATTCTAAGACATTCAAGATGAAATGAAAATCCTGAAGCAACAACCGAAGCCATACGAAAAAATTTGGAAGATCTCCATGGACGATGAATGGGAGGAAACGAATCGAATGCGAGAAGTGCTAGGATCCCCACTGTAGACGTGAAGACGGATCAAATACAATAAAAAAATTTTCTTAAACTTTCTTTATGGAATAAATTGTGACATACCACTCAAAACTAAAATAACAGATACAATCAACACGCGTGTGGCGCAGTGGTTGGAGGCGCCACTGCGGCACACACGTGGAATCAATCTCATCGCCCATGGCCCAGCAAGCCTTACATCCCTCCAGAGTTGGCAAATTGGTACCAGACTTCTCTGAGATGATAACAGCACTGGTTCAATACCTCGGTAGGCCAACGTGAGTCATTGTAAAGGCCAGACATGCATCCACTCATTTCCAACGATGCTTAGTGAACTCGAATACATGGCGCATCCCTCAGGGATTGATCAACGCCGAGAGCTTTATCCTTTATCTTTTATAACCAGGAAGCCAATAGATGAGAATCTTAATTGTAAGCTTTGAAGAACAGCTCTCGAGAGAAAAAGCATTGCTGCACAGATATAAGACCGTTTAAGGAAAAACCTTTTGTGATTTGGCCACTGTAAGGTAGGACAATTGAATGATTTCAATCTGTTCTTTTACTTTTGAGTGGTATGTCACAATTTGATCATTATAGTCATTATGTCTTGAACCCACTGTGTGGGGTTTTTGCAAAACTTTGTAAGCAGCTCGATGTCTCCTAACAGAAAATTTCACAGTGTTTTCATCAATTTCTCTTTCATTTTTCTTTCTAGTTGGCGGGATATGAAATAACCCTTAAAATAATGAGAAATTGAGAGAGTAGAAGAAAACGGACGAGAACAAGGAAGGGTGGTACTGTGTTGTGAATTGACTAGCATTTGAGTGGATTCCTTACTCTACCGTATTTCTTTGCGCTCAGACCGAAGGCAACTCACACGTGGTGGCTGTCGCCCGTTTCGCCCAACAATTGCTCGACAAAATCCAAGCCATCAATGAGCACAGTTTCAACAACTTTGATCTACGAATTGGTTTGTTTTATCATTTAATTCATTGTTTATAGTACATATCATCGAATTGCAAATATACTTGTTTTATATTTTCGTTGTTATTTAATATTTAGCTAAATATTCTTCTTCGCTAACCAGGGCCGTATCTCGTCTGGAATTTTTGTGTAGGATCTATACCTTCAGGTGTTCTTGGGAGATATACAATTAGTGGCGCATTTTTTCGTAACGTTTTTTAAAATGTCTGAATTTCAATGTCTTCTTGATTCACAATGAGTTCACATTTATATTAAATGGTTTACTAGAATTCTTGAAATCACCTCTGATCTGTAGCAGCCGTGGTCCCATGAAGTACGACTCACTTATCTGGCCTGTAAAATGATTTATGAGAATCTAATAATGAAGCCTATCGGAAATCGGATAGCGCAATGATTTTGATTGCACTCATTACGTGAACTGTCTAGCCTATCCAGTCTCTGCTTCGAACCTTGCCGGACCCACTTGACCTCTCATCTTTGCTAGGTCGAAAAGTTGGTGCCAGACTTCTCTTGATGAGCTCACTTCCTTCAGTTCAAGTGGTAACGCTGTAACCCGCTCTGCCAGGACCTCAGAGAAGATCAGCTTAACCAGGATTCGACAACATTCGTAGAGAAGACGGCAATCCTTATTTAGCACCCGAATTGGCTGAGAAAAAGTTCGAAAACCTTCATGGATGGCGGATGTGAGGAAACCGAATTCATGATGTGCTGAGATTTAAATATTGTAGTACTTGTGATTTTGGATCATGTAATGAAAAAATAGTGAAATAAAGGCACTTTGCCAGTGTTTTGACCTTTTGGAAACGTCCGACATTATTTTTCCGCCTTTGGAGGAAAGGAAGGCCTGGAGAAATCGGATTGGGGTACGATTGAAACAGTGTGTCTTCTAAAGTAGAACTAACCACTATGTTAGGCGTTTCCATGACCTTCTGAACAAAAAATTCTGGAGAAGTTGGAGCTGATTATGAGATGGTTTAAAAAAATAAGGCTATTAATACCAAGATTAAACATTAGACATAGTGAAAGGGCTCACACCGACTGTTGTCAATAATCACCGAAATTACTAAGACAGTGAAAACATTTCAGGTATTAACGTTGGTCCTGTGGTAGCTGGTGTAATAGGTTTAATGAAACCGCATTACGACATTTGGGGCAATTCAGTGAATGTCGCTAGTCGAATGGACTCCTCAGGTGTTCCCGGAAAGATACAGGTACATTTTCTGATTCAGTAAACTGTTTTTTCACCAATGACAGTGACAAAGAGAATTCCACCAACTAATGAAGTGTTTGATTTTTTCATCTCTTACAAATGTGAATCTCGAAATATGCACTACCAACGAAAGATGGCCGACGATGTAGTTGAGCGGTTCCAGTACTTCTTTCACCCGATTCGTTTCCTTGCATCTATAGTGCACGAAGTTCTTCGAGCACACGCTTGTAGAGAACAGCGCAGCACCATTGCGCCATCCAATCCTTAGCTTAATTTTTGATTTCTTTCCTAATAATTTGAATTTTGGGCTCTTTATGTGAATGGCCCCTCAACGATTAACCGCCTCATTGTGGCTGGGAAGTGTTCCTGGATGTCGGACTGCGATTTACAGCGGGGGATTCGTCACCCCGGCAGGGTCTCCCAAGCTGAGAAAGAGTCCGGCATTTCCATTAAGAAGTCTGACTAAGAGTAAACTAATACCAGGATCCACCACCGTCCTGCTATCAAAGTCGCATGGTGATAACTCTCCCTTTGATCCACAAAGGCTGCTACTGCCTGTGGTGGTGAAGACCTGGGGCAGACCGGCCAGGCTGTCCTCGGGATTCCAGGGAACCACAATGGCTTAGGTGATTATGCTGGGGCCCGCACACCCAGTGAGGGCGGGCCGGTCAAGTATCAAGTATTATATGAATGCTAGATGCATACCTATGAACTATAAGGCAGAATTCGTTTTACAAGTCTGTTAAGTTTTGCGAAGCTCTATAATTGCCGAAAAATTGTCAGCACTTATTTGGAAACCAGCACCATCGAAAATTTGTTGGGATGCAAGTACACCACAATCATTTTACGTTTCCTAATTTCCTTGTTTCATTAAGAAGTTATTCAAGCACATTAGAGTCATTTTGCTTCCGGAAAGTTCGTGACTTACCATCATCCTATGGAGACAAGTCGAGAAATATAACTGTGCTCTGTTGTTGAATCGCGTACTCCGACGAGGCTAGATATTCCCGTAGGTGATATTGCCCGAAACATCGTTCATGCCATGCACTTCCATTGTCCCTTTATCGATGAAATATTAGTTTGATTTACAAGCAGTTACCATTCTGTAAACTTTTTGATCGAAGTAAACGCCGTCAGAGACTGCACATTTTCCCAACAAGGTATAGGCCTTTTTGGTTTAGAAGGAAACAGTTCTGATGCTATGAAAGCGAAAAATCCCTAAAAGGCATTTTAGCAGCGGTTTGATTGTTGAAGCTTTTCTTCGCTATTTCTCGATACCGTTTAGAAATATGCTGGTTGCTTAACGAGGGGTCGACAAATATTGTGTATGAGGTGTGATTTCGTAGCTTAACGTGTTCATCTTCTGCAGCGTTAGTTGTGCAGCATGTGGTCGAGTGCTGAAGGCTCTATCTGCAGAGAACCAAAGTCGTCAGAAATATGGTATAAATTATATATTGAAGTGTGTTACTGGGATAAATTCGGCTTTAGAAAGTGCCTAAGAGCTTTCCCTATTTCTAATTACTAGCAGTTACCACGACAGATTTTCTATTAACCTCAGTATTGATCGAATAATTCACTATTTTTTTGACGAGGAAACTCGATGTTGTTATTTTGTTGTTACTTATGAACAAGCTGACGTTTTGGCGGATTTACGCATTCTCAGTGCCTGGAATGGTCAAGTTGACTGCAATCAACTATGCTAAACATCTCCGTAACCAAACGAGTAGCCTCTCCAGGCTCTGAGGAAGGCGAAATCCGCTGAAACGTCAGCTTGTTCATAAATAAAAATAAAATAACAACCTCGGGTTCGCTTGTCAACAGAACACTGAATTATTCTAATTTTTGGAATGGGCAAGGGCGCGAGTGGCGCAGTGGTTGGAGGCGCCACTGCGGCGCGCACGTGAAAATGTGCCCATGGCCCACCAAGCCTTCCATCCCTCCGGGGTCGGCAAATTGGTACCAGACTTGTCTGGGAGGATAGCAGCACTGGCTCGATACATCGGCCGGCCACCGCGAGTCATTGTAAAGGCCAGATATGCATTCAATCACCTCCAACGATGCTTAATGAAGTCGAATGCATGGCGCATCCCTCAGGGATTGATCAACGCCGAGAGCTTTATCCTTTTATCCTTTGGAATGGGCGTCGTTGGTTGCACGTGAAGTTCAACGTATGAAAAAATCATCTACCTAAATTAAATAATTACTTAAAATCTGAGAGGCTTTCAGTCCTATTGCTAATCCTATCCCTAATGTGTCCTAGTCCCAATTCAGTAAAAGTCAGATGATATTTACACTCCCCCATCACACTTTTTAATCTAGCTCGGAGCCCGTAGTAGTAAACTCTGCGTTCCCTTCTCACCAAAGCCAATCAGTTCGTTCGGCTTTTTCGACGGATACAAAGAACAACAATTTTTCACTGTGATGTCCTCTACATTTTCCCTTCCGCGAGTACATATCAAAGCCACTTTTGGGGATATCACCGAGATGATGAATATCTTCATTGTTGCTTCACACTCACTTCTTCCCTCACCAGTCATGACACAGCCGTAAACAATCTAAAGCAATTGGTTTATACTAGTTCAGCAGAAGAGATTAGATGGCATGAAAGCTAACTTTTTGGATGTAATCATTGTTACATTAGAAGATATTCTCTATGGATAAGTACCCTACGATCGAATAATTTTCCTATTTTCCCCACTTATCTGTTGATTTATTAATCCTCCTGTTAACATCAGATACTTCACTATTTCACTAGGGCACGTGTAGCTCAGTGATTAGAGGTGCCTTACGATAAACACGTTGTCATTGGTTCGATCACGCGCATCAGGTTTACCAACCCTTCCATCGCTTTTGGTTCGGTAAATTACTATTGAAGTTGTCTGGGAGAATAACAGTACTGAATTGGTGCATCAGGGCCACCGCGAGTATATATGTATAGACCAGAAATGCATTCAACTAGCTTTTGATGAAGTCAAATGCATAGCGCATTCCTCAGAGAGTGATCAACTCTGAACTGTTCATTCTTGTCATCTTTTGTTTCACCTTTCCGTTCATGTTTTTTTTGGACTAAATTTGAAGTTTAGGTGACGGAGGAGACGAAGAACATTCTGGAGAAGGAGGGCTTCGAGTTCGAATGTCGGGGAGAGATTAACGTAAAAGGCAAAGGTCTGATGACCACCTATTTTATGAAGACGTCTGAACAACCACACGAGCAAACGGAACTGTTTATTTAAGCGACCTTATTCTTTCTTGTCTCGCAATTAGACAGCATATAGTCGTTCAGACGTCAGCCTGAGGCATTCACTCTGTTACGATGAATGTTTCGAACTGATGACAATTACTATGACATAAAATTTTGTTTCCTTATAACTATTACACATCAGAGGCAGTTCTTACTGATCACCTTAAACCCAAAGACGTTGAACGCTAGACTAGAACTTTGAGAAAACAGAGGTATGGCAGGAAACATGATGGAAGATTAACGAAAATCAGATATTAAGGTGTTCAGTTTGAACTATGTCTGATACCATAGCGTTATATTTTAACCCCTTTGGGATACTATTCTCTGAAAGTATGTTTAATATAGCGAAAATCTGGAAAGAATAGCTCGACAGCGGTGATCTTCTATTCCATGAGATTCTTTTCTCGTTAGTCTTTGCCTATAGCAACGTCGTAAACAAACTATGCTGCCATGTTGTCACTGTAATCCGTTAGATATGCTTGCGTTTCTCGGATTTATGTTGTTCCTCTAGTGGATTATGGTTTAGTCTATTTCTGCATTGCAGGGATTATTGTAGACGATAACCGACGTGGCGCTCTACGGCGTCAAATTTTGTTAACTACTAAGTTCATTGGTAATAGCCGCTGTGATATTAGTGATAACTCACCATTGATGGCCTCTCAGTATTGTGTCGTCGTCGTCGTCGTCGTCGTCGTCGTCATAGACTTGTGTGAACTGAACGGGTTTGGCTATATGTGATCTGCTGCTACTGCGTGAATGTGCATTTATGTAAGTGTGTCGGCTTGTGTATGTTAGTGTGTGTCTATTTGTGTATGTGTGTGTATGTTTGTGTGTATATGTGTGTATATGCGTGCATATGGGTGTGCACGCGCGAGTTCATTCGTTTCTGTGGCCTATGTATATGCGTGAGTATTTACGTAAGAATGGATGTGCGAGTTTTGTTTATACGTTTGCAAATGGCTTTTATTTTTTGTAAACTAATGCTTTAATTTCGTTCATTGTTAATTCTCTTCAAATAAAAATGTTTGCTGGTCCATCTTGCAGTAGTACCCAGGAACGACTTTCTATTAACTTCGGCATTGGTTTATGAATTTGTTGTTTTCTCTCTCAGCAATCGCGAGATTGTTAAACAGGATACGTTTACTTCGATACAACAACACACATACAACACAATCGTAACTGACGTTTCGGCAGAATCGCCTTCTTCAGAGCCTGGAAGGGTACACAAATACGCAACATACTAGGTTAAACGCTTCAACAGCACAAACAGAAACACGAAAATCTGAGCGATAATTACAAGATCTACGGCTTCTCGAAAAGCCCACCGCTTTTTTCGCCTGTCTTCCATCCAAGAAGAACAACCTCTCAGAGTCGCATAGGGTTAACGACTGCACCACCCATTAAAATCCATCCTAATCTTATTCACCGTACAAGAAATGCTTAGTGGATCATTAAGGAGATATTCTATTCACGCAAACAACTAAGTATGGAATAACCCATAGAGGCAAGGTATTCGGCGGTTGTCAGTCCTTCAGGGATGAGTCGTACATTCGCCTTCATTCGTAACGTAGCGAAGGCAGTGAAGGGTCAGTGTTCTATATCTTCTCAAACAATTGTTTTCTGTATCATCTGTCGTCTCATTGATCGTGGAGCGACTCTATTGAGCGCCAGTAAACCTTCCATTTCCCCCGTCAGGTGCAAGAGTAAGCCAGTGGGCTCTACCCACTCTAGGGCCTCTTTCAGTACCACATATTACATCTACAGTTTTCGTGAAGAACGCGGACCATCAGGTCGGTGGTCATCCTGTGGCACGTTCAACATTTTTCTCAAAGAATCCATTCGCTAAGCGCTTTTACTTATCAGTTACTACTTATGCCACCCACCTTACCTTCGATAATATAGCGTGCAAAACGACGTCATTGGGTTTTGATCGTTCTCGTAGTTCGAGGCTTCGGATCCCCTCTCTCATTAGAGTGATGCGGGGCACTCTTAGCATCATTCTTTCGACTTCTCATTCTACAATGTTGAATCATTTCTTAATCCTTCTTACGCAACGGCCAGGTTTTTGACGCATAACCTAGGACAGGAAAATCGCGGTGTCGAAAGGGTGGCGATCGGGTGTTCTTTATTTTCCTCACTACATCGTCGATTCTCCTAAAAGCTCTCCATGCTCCTCGCTTCCACTTGCTCAACTCTAGAGCTAACTCGTTCACCATATTAATTTCTAGAAAAAAAAAAGTGAAGCATTAGAAGATACTCATTCCGTTGAGTGAAAATGTGGCACACGAAACCACTCCATTTCTTATGAACATCGTTTTTGTGAGATCTAGTAGAAGACCAGTCTTCAACAAGAGTTATCAAAACCGCGAAGCATTAGTATTTTCTAGCTAATGGTTGCTGTTATAAGAAGGATATCATCAGCAACGATAAAATAGTTCAATGTCGCGACCACCGATTTTCCATACCATGTCGCCCATTTCCAGTCTTCTTGTGATGTTCTAAAGGGAGGCGGTAAATAGTTTTGACGACGTGGTATCTTCTTGCCTAACCTCTCTTTTGACGTCGACGTTGTAGAGTGGTAATATCTTGGTTGTGAAATTTTTACACAGCCCACCAAAAATATACTGAGTAGGGACTCTTCGACTGTGCACAGCTTTCATGACTGCTTCTATCTCAACTGAGTCAGAATCTTTCTTTTTATCGATGAAAATGAGACAGAGCGGTCCCTTGTACTCTTGAGATGCCGCACTGAGCCTTGTTGGAAAGAAGAGATTAAGAGAACAGTGAATCAATCAATCAATCAATCAAGACCAAAGTTAACACTAAGTCAGCTGTAGGGATTATTACGAGGCGTGTCAGCGCAGTGCTTCCTACTTATAAAAGAAGTACTGTCAGTAAGACAAAAGATCGTCTTAGGTCGACGGATAATACACTTTCTCCGCCGCTGCCTACAAACACCAGGTCGTTCTGAACTTCATCAAACGATAACGACTAGATGATGTATGGGAACTACTAGAGAATAGCCACCCAGTAGGGGACATTAAAATGCGAATACTACGCGACTGTACAAGAAGCAGACAAAAACAGATGTTCGCCAGGTTGAAGTTGTGCACCACGAAGGAATGCCATTGTACTCAGTATTTGGAGGACAGCCTTTGGTGAAAATAGTTGGTTAATTCAAAGTTGCTGGTCAGTCAAAAGCTTTGTTTGAAACGATAGAACTGAGGCAGCGGTCTCTTGTACTCTCGCGATGCTTCAATGAATCTTGTTATTGTGTGGATGTGGTCCATCGTAATGAACCGTTATTGGGACTGTACTTGCTCAAATGGATGTCTTTGGTCCAGTGTTCTGTCAGTCCTGTTTACGACGAATCGAGTGAAAAGTTTGTAGACGACAGGCAGTAAACAGATTCGGCGATGGTTGCCCATATAGTACAGGTCACC
The DNA here is from genome assembly GCA_009735665.1 of Angiostrongylus cantonensis. Classification (NCBI taxonomy): domain Eukaryota; kingdom Metazoa; phylum Nematoda; class Chromadorea; order Rhabditida; family Metastrongylidae; genus Angiostrongylus; species Angiostrongylus cantonensis. The sequence goes on from MQTX01000090.1 coordinate 771,808, forward strand.
CTCCTTGAACAATAACACGATCTTGGTGGTCTTCTATTGGACAGAAACTTGCATTCTAACAGGTAACATGAGAGAAACGAAGCCAATGTGTTTATGAGAACTAACAGAAGGTTCTTCAGGTGTTTAGATGTTATTTTGTCTGGACTTGTTGTTGTTCGGTTCTTCACCGACGAAATAACATGCCGGATTTTGGAAAAGAAACTGGTCGAACGACATGTCTATCCTCCTTTATTTGATACAGTGACAGGAAGGTGTGAATGCTGAAGAGATCCGAGTAGTCGTCATAATCGATTTCCCACACTGCCTCTTTGAAAGCCGTAACTGTTCCGTCTGGGCATCGGAGTTCAATGATCTTATTTTGTAGTTGGCGAAGCTTCAGTGGGCTTTACGAATGCTTTCCCAGTCACTGCAGTTTTGACCATAACTGCTGCTCTTCCTTCTTTAAAATCTTCTTTTATTGCCTGCCTGTATTGTTTTGAAAGTTCTGGCGTGAGTTGATGCTTGCCTGTAGCTCGTGTGATTCCACTCTGACGTATCAGCTTGAATGATTCTAGAGAAAGACGTCTCATTTTGACTTTCGGTCTCTCAGCTTTCATAGCGCGAGCGTGAAGATGTTGAATGAATGAGCTGATAATATTTCCCGTTGATGTTGTCGAGAAAGGCGTCTTCCTAATAGCCGGCTAATGAGCTGAATAAATCCCAATTTATAGTGGTTTTGGTACTTGGTTTTTTGAATTTGGTGGCTTTTTTTCCTTTCCATGGAAAATGAAATCTTGCAAGAAGGAGGCGATTGCCTGGTCCCGTATGGAACTTTAGGAAAACACCGACACCGACCAGGAACAGCTGTGATTTGGTCTATTTCGCTACGCTGCCTCGGTTGAGAGACTCCCACTTCTAGCGATGAAAGTCTGGCTTCTGGAATTGCTGGTTTCCATAAAGGGTCTTGGTCGTCATGATAAACTTAGACTGTCTCTCACACAGTTGGTTCCATTCCAATCCGCCGGTCCTAATGTGTTGTCCTTCAGACTTTCTTATAGGTCTAATCTTAGCGTTAGGTGCTATGATTATAACCTTAAAGAATGGACGGCTTTTCTGTAGAACTGCTCTATGTCCATGTTGAACGTTTCTACTATACTTCCTCCTACGACGAAAGTGGCCAAGGCGAGTGTTGATCCATATCTCTTCAAGCATAAACGTCCGATTCAGGTTGTTAGTTGTTAAAATAAATAGATATTCATGGCGCTCGTGCTGACGAAAGCGTGGACACCACCTACTCTTCTACTGTCGCATGTTCCGAGGAACAGTTCCGGTGTCATAGACGGCATTGAATACGTGGCATCTTCTTGTCTCAGCCAATCCGATAACGTCGTGCTCTATCCTTCCTGCCTGCGTGATCGTGTTCACCACTAAAGAATCAGATGTAAGTGAGTGTACATTTCATGTAAAAATCGTCACCTTAGTCCTTTGCGATGCAGGCAGCCTAGAGTGACAGATTTTAGCAGCCCCTGCGCACTATTCAACGCTGCCGATCGGGCTATTTCAGAATCAAGGAAATAAGGCTCATTTATTCCAAGGTGATTGACGTTTAATACCTACACATTGCTCGCTGAACTGTGAACATGTGAACTGGCCTACTGGCATGTGGCTTCCCATTCTTTCCCAGAGTAGACAGGAAGTTTATTAGAAGCGACATCAGCCACCTTCCGCATATTTCTGTGTTGCTAGGTGGTGGGTTTTGTCAAGACTGACTGGTAGAATACTAACTGCATAAACGAGAACATATCCGTATGCGCATGTATGGATAGGTTCTTATAAACACGAAAGGAGTGTGCCAAAACAAGGCGTTTGCTCGCTTTTCGTCCGCTATTAACCTGCTATCCGCCATCTAAGGACATGCACATTGCCTCGCTACTCATCAGCACGAGATCTCTCTATGAAAGAGATCCGTATTTCATTCAGATAGAAGTCATCTTGGCGTTCTAAAACAGGATTCTTCGTGATAACTATACTATTTCTATGTGTTTCTAGATTCGTAGCCGTTGGTTCGATCTCAAGCCACAGGCTCAGCAAGTTTTCTATTCCTCCGGGATCGACATATTGGTAAAAATCTAAGACTTGTCTGAGAGGATAGCTGCACTCGTTTCACATATTGGTAGACCACCGTGAGTTATCGCATTGGACATAAATAAAAAAGGATAATGCTCTCGGCGTTGATCAATCCGTGAGAGGATGCGCAATGCATTCGACTTCATTAAGTATCGTTGGAGGTGATTGAATGCATATCTGGCCTTTACAATGACTCGCGGTGACCTGCCGATGTATAGAACCAGTGCTGCTATCCTCCCAGACAAGTCTGGTGTCAAGTTTCCAACCCTGAGGAGATGCAGGGCTTGATGGGCCATAAGCGCGGGAATAAATTCCACGTGTGTGTCGCAGTGGTGCCTCCGACCTATGGTCGAAATCACAGTGTTAACATTTTGTTTACTGCCTATTATAATTTTTCACTGCAGGATATAACGTGTGTGAAACAACCACAGTAATACTGAGAATTATGATAGGCAGCAAATGAAAAGTCGACATTTTAATTTCGACCAAGGCCTCAGATTAACTGGATTGGTTGCCGATTTGTGCTCGCTAGATCAATCCCGTTGAGGGTTGATTGCTCGTGGTGCTAATCGAGAAAATTAGCTAAGAGACAGGCTAAACAAAGGACCTGCATGGTGTGGTGGTAAACGCGTTAGTCCCGAAAAGGACAATAGCGCGTTCGTTTCCCACTGCAGACACCTGCGATCCGGAGTTTTGCAAATATCTCACTATAAATGTGGTTGTATCACACATAATACGTTGCCGTAAAAAATCAAAAAGCAGTAAATAAAAAGTTAACACTACAATTAAGGTCTTCAAAACTCACATGCGAAAATGTGCAGGCCATGGCCGATTATAATGGCGGCGAACAACTACCGTAATCATGAACACACACAAACACGCTGAACCTTAGTCTTATCATGGCGGACCGTATGTCAGGTTAATTTCTAGCAATGGAAAATACTATGATTGGAATCTTGTTTGTCAGAACCATTCAGTTCAACAAAAATTGTGATCTTTCTTCATCTATCACAGCACACTGAACAAGCACATTGGGCGGCAGTTACAAAGATCTCTTTGGTCACCCTTATTGAGTAAGATGACCGAAGTCCGTGCGCGAAGTCATCTCTGGGATTTCCTCGATTTTCTCCTTTTGGAGCTAAGATGTCATATGGATTGCGAGAAGTACATTTGCGGAAGCTACCTCTAAGGAAAACGGCGACGATATATATGGTTCTCGATATTCCCCAGTTTTCATGTTTTCCATTGCGACTAAAACTTTACAGCGTGGAACTTCGGGTGGTTTTCTTTTACCAAACGGGATTTCGGAATCCGAGACGGCGACTATTGACTGAGAAGCTAGTATTAAACCTTTCCTTGCTGTTTATTCCGCAAGTGGAATTCAGTGATAGTTCGTGCATCATTGCGGATCATCTTAGGTTTTTTCTCCATGCGCATCACCCACAGAGTGTTTGAACGTCTTCTGAAATTTAACTGGCACCCACAACTCCTCACCAGAATGTGGAGCTCAGATCATCAAAGCCTATCCCATCTTCAGGATTCAAGAAAATATACATCAGTAGGCAAACAATGATGAGTTGGTCACATAATAAGAACAGATGGGATGGACAAATAGAACAAAGCAGTGGAGTGAACTCCAAGAAATTGCAAGGGTCTTCCTGGAAGACCACCCAAAAGATTGGTGGACGAGTTCGTAGCTAACGAGAATCATCTGCACACGCAGACGACAGATTTCAGGATCTGGACTTGGACTGGAACTTAGAACTTAGGAATGTACTTAGTGGACGTTGCAATCATGACCGAAGCAGACCACCACCATAGACGACGATTACGAGGCAAAGATAGGTAGAAATGAACCGGAGTCTCGCGAAGTCGTGCCGTCCAGGTACCCAACTAAGTGTTGGTTACTCACGAAAAGGATTAGTTGCCCATATTTAAGCTCCACGGGCGCCTTTACAAAAAGTCCTGTATTTGGAAAAAAAATATTAGCTACAAAACTCGCAGAAACATTTATGCAATATTTGCTAAGTTTACGCAATATTTCTCTATGACTTCGAAATCTTTCTACAGTTTCAGTCATCTACAGGATTCTTTCCAAATAAGGAAAGCGAAACGTGGCCGACTTCCCATCTTACGTCTATCCAAGCACGTCTTGCGTTCGACTCATTTTACTCGTATTCATCATCCACGAAAGTCTTCGTGTTTTGTAAGTGTTCAGCTACGCTACTGCTTGAGTACTGTTGTCTTCTTGGCGAATGTCGTTACATACTTGTGGTGATTCTCTTTGGAATCTTGCGATACCCATGTTTTGACACGCCTACGTAGACTAGAGGAACTAGGCCAGTTTTGGGTCCATTTTATCAGACCAGAAAGGAAGGATGACATGCTGAGCCCAAAGAGTGGTCGCATAAGAACGTAGGATCATGGCATTTCTCATAATGGACGGCATCGCTGCCATGTCACTACTACCTTCCGCCTTGACTGGATCACTTAGTAAATATAAAAGAGATCTAAAATGTGCTGCCAGATTTTACCTTTCGCACTCTCACTGGTATATTACTTCGGTGACATGATAAGATATTCCTTGGCTTCATGCTAGAATAAGTCTAATCCCTCGGCGAGAACTCCCAAGAGAGGAGCGAGTTCAAAAATTCCAATCAAGAAACTTAGTAAAGATGCAAGTTTGTGCCACTATTCACCGCTCTTCTGTAAAAGCTTATTCTCGATGCATTTATCTTTTCTCTGGTACAAGAATTTCGTAGAAAGAGCTTCTAGTGGCAGCTTAAGAACGCCCTCACACAACTCTAAAAATAAATGCACTACTCGTATTAAGAGAACAGCAGTGAGATAAAATTTTCTCGGAATTCCGAATAGTTCAAGGAAATAATCGGTTCAAATGTCTCTACACTATGAGCAAATTATTTGTGGGCTGATGCAAGAATGCACGAAAGCGTAAAACAGCGTTTGTAGAGTAGAAGAGATGATCAGTTACTGAGTCATATGCCATAGGAAAGTTTTATTTTGACGAGCACAGTAACCAGTTCATCCAATCCTCTTCACTAATGCATACATTTATGCCACATATCCCTGCTACGCTGTCGGTTTAACATTGGCTGACCCGTTTGAACTTCGGAAGAGCTTTTCCACCCACGACACTAATTTTCTACGAACACTTTAATACTTTTCTTCAATGTTGGGTTTTTACGGTGAATTGTACAAATTGTCCCATAAATTCTATTTAATTGATAAAATGATGTTTAGATAAGATTTGAAGCCTTCCATTATGGCTTTCGGTGATCGTGATCAAGTCGGAAAGAGATCTCCTACTTTAAGATTATCGTCCTCTCAGACCAGTGAGGATTTTGGAATTACTTGAGTAGATCCTGGGTACAATATTTCGTGGTCAACTAGGGTTATACTCCACAGTTTGATGCTCCATAATACCCTATACCCATGACAAGGTGGTAGAGGAATCCTTTGTGGGCCAAGACGTAGCTCTTTTTTGTATATCATTAACATCATCATTAGTGTTGATGTTCATTATAGGTTAACTTTAAGTGGTGTACGAACCCATGTAGGCGTGATTATAGCAGGAGTTTACCAGTAGTAATTTTTGAAAAAATCAGTGAAGGCTTGTTAAAGAAGAATTCTTCACGAATGTTTTTCCGAATGATCAGGTTATCGATGGGAGCCCTATCAATGCAACACAATGGAATCTTCGTCTAGATGAAAGTGTCATATTTGTCCTTCTACTTATGCGTTCGGTCGCGAGGTGGCGCATTGCTACCTATCCATTCATGCTCACCTCGTCGATGGTTCGACACGGCAGCCGTCATGCGACGACAGCCATGTCCCGACCACGCAATGGATTTCGTCTCTGTCCGCATAGGATGAAATTTTGGATTACGTCGATCGATTGTGATGATTTATCCCGATCATATTGATAACTGCTCTACTGCTCTTTCATAGAACCTTCTTCCTGTCCACAAAACTTAATCACTGACCATTTGTTCTTTGTGATGAGCTAACATGTGACTGTTAATAAAATACCTACTTTGAAGTAGACGACTATTTTTACACGGCAGATTTCGTTTCTATCAGAACCGTTCAACTCCTTCGTACTCGTCTCTAATGACGCTGAAACATCAGAGATCGTAAAAATCATTGCGCTGTTAACAACTTTGTTACCCCATTCAGAATATATACGCTGTCATGTCTAACCTTTGCTCTTTATTCATCTAGTTGACACACACACACACACCCACACATACACACACACCCACACACACACACCCACACATACACACACACACACACACACACGCACACACACACACACACACACACACACACACACACACACACACACACACACACACACACACACACAGACTCGCTCCCCGCCACA
>MQTX01000090.1:782883-804694 GCA_009735665.1 Angiostrongylus cantonensis
ATTGCCAGCCCCCTTATTTGCGCGTAGTATTTCCCAGACCATCTGAAAATTGAGCAATTTAGCCATTCTTTTAAGGGAGCCATAAGCTGCTGGATGGACAAGCCATGCATTTTTATTTTTCCTTCATATTCAACAAGAAGTTCGAAGATGGCTTGCATTGCCGAGTCATTCGATACGTTTGTGTACAGCGCGGTAACGTCGAACGACTCCATCACGCACGCGTTATTAGGAGACGCGTCACATAGACGTTCTAGGAACATTTGGGTGTTCGTGAGGTGGGCTGGAATGTGGTTAAGCAACTGTGTTAGTATTAGGCTTGAGAACTAGGTTATTCTATCCGTTGGCCCGTCTACACAGCTGATGATGGGTCTAACCTTGAATGATGATGGATTGGTTGACGCAACATCACCAGAAGATACCAACTTAATCGGTGCCTTGTGGAATGTTTGGTTTAGCCCTAAGTTTATCGAATAAGTATTCTATTAAACAGATGCAAAGTGGTCCACCCGTTTTGCCACTGCATTCTTGCCCACATGCTCTACAAAAGGTTCGGTACACCATAACCAGACCCATAGAGTTGTCGTCTTACCGTTGGAGCAAATTATGCAATTTTGCTTTACCGCTTAAACACCGCCTGTACTAAATAAATACTGTAGTAACCCCATTGGTGTATAGAACGGCATTTTTGATTTTCGATCGTTGACGTAGATCGGAGCCTCGGATCCCATCCCTTACTTGTGTAAAACGGGATACTCCTAGCATCGTCCTTTCGGCTGCGCATTCGATAACGTTGAGTGATCTTTCATCCTGCTTACGTAGCGACCAGATTTCTGACGCATACGTTAGGGCAGGAAGAACCGTTGAGTCGAAAAGGTGGGCACGGAGTCGGGAGTTCTTTGTTCTCTTCACTACAATATGCCGTTCTATACGCCAAACAGTCGAAGATAAGGTGGGCCGGACACGTAATGCATATGAATGATAACCGATGGACAAGGGCTGTTAGTGACTGGATTCCTCGGGATGTCAATCAAACGTACTGCAGGAAGACCACCGACCCGATGGTCAGAGTTCTTTACGAAAATCTTAGAAGAAAGATATGATGCTCGACGAGTCCCTAAAGCGAGGAGAACCCACTGGGCTACTCTTGCACGCGATAGGGAAAAATGGAGGATTTACTGGCGCCTGCTCGAGTCACTCGACGATCAACGGGACTACAGGTTATACAGGGTTACAGTAACCCCATTTATACTATTCAAGAAAACAGCAAGGAACTCACTTATGGAGATTTTTATTCGACTCTAAGGGTTGCCTTCACCTATATTTTTTCAGCTTCTCACTGATCAAAGTAGAGAAAACGAATACCTCACACAGAAATGATTATGTTTTATAGATTTGATTATATGACTCGTAAGCTATTCTGTTTTTTTACATCTATTTTTTTGTGCGTTTCATACTTTAAGAAGAATTGTGATAAAATGACGTAAAAGTAAGCCCAGCAACAACCGCAAAAGAGAAAATTGGGCGTAAAAACATGTTCCTCCTACTCTCCAAGCGAGTGGCAACTCGGGGCAGCTATGGCGAACAACGCATAAGAGCTTGGCCCTTTACAGTTTCTAATCAAATTAGTCGGTTCTCAACGGGATTGCAAGTAATAGAAGGGAAGATTTAAGAGGATAACGCGTTCGACATCGATTGTTCCATCACCTGTATAACCTGTAGTCCCGTTGATCGTCGAGTGACTCGAGCAGGCGCCAGTAAATCCTCCATTTTTCCCTATCGTAGGGACTCGTAGAGCATCATATTTTTTTTCTAGACTTTTCTTGAAGAACTCTGACCATCGGGTCTTCCTGCAGTAGGTTTGACATCCCGAGGAATCTAGTCACTAACAGCTCTAGTCCATCGGTTGTCATTTGTACGCATTACGTGTCTGGCCCACCTTATCTTTGACTGTTTGGCATACTGAACGGTATCTTTGTTTTTTGATCGTTGACGCAGGTCGGAGATTCGGACCCCATCTATTAATTGTGCGAAACGGGATACTCCTAACATCTTCCACGACCGACTTTCTATTAACCTCGGTATTGATCAAGTAATACTTTGTATTCTTGTTGAGCGAATGCGAGGTGTTATTATTATTCTTTATTCACAAATAAGCTGACGTCAGCTTATTTGTGAATAAAGAATATTAATAACACCTAGCGTTTGCTCAACAAGAATACAAAGGACTCCTAGCATCGTTCTTTTGACTAGGCCTTCGACAACGCTGAGTGATCTTTTTTCCTGCTTACGCAACGACCAGATTTCTGACGCATACGTTTAGGCAGAAAGTACCGTTGAGTCGAAAAGGTGGGCACGGAGTCGGGTATTCTTTGTCCTCTTCACATCCTCGATGCTTTTCAAGACTTCCCAAGCCGCTCGTTTCTTTCTGCTCAACTCTGGTGCTAAGGCGTTCAGCATGCTGGTTTCCTGACCTAGATAGACATAACTGGAGCATACGGAAATATTCGTTCCGTTGAGCGTGAATAGATTATACGAAACCAATCTGTTTCTTATGAACATCGTTTTTGTGAGATTTAGTCGAAGACCAATTTTTCCACGGACGTTATCAAAGCTGGCAAGCAAACGTTCCTCTTGGTTAATGTTTGGTGTCATAAGAACGATGTCATCAGCAAGGCGAAGATGGTTTAATGGCCGAACATCGATTTTTACTACTAAATTATCCCATTCTAATGTTCGTATGACGTTCTGGAGCGTGGCGGTAATTTTGGCGAGATGGTATCGCCTTGCCTAACACCTCTTTTGACGTCAATGTTAATATCGTTATAGAATGGTGATTGTTCTATACACCTAACAAATTACAAAAAACCCTTTTCAAAGAAGACCATTTCGCTGCAGGAAACTATTGCTGTTGAAGTTGACGTGCAGCGTAGACAGTATAGCCAGTGAAGAGATGCAAAGATGCTTCTACTTAAGCACCAGTATTCGACACTTAGTAGAAGGCTTTTCGCTGTGACAAGATGAAGATAGGATCATCGAGGAGAATTCTTCAGAGTGGCTCGGTATTCACTAGGCATACGCTCATCGATGGGATTCCATACAGTTCGTATTTCGAAGCATTTATCAAGTCCTATCAAGATTTCACAAAATACAACTTTTCTCCTAAAGCACAAAAAATAGCCAGAAATAATATATGCACACAGCATTTAAGCTACTAAGCTTGGACGAAGTTGATGCACAGCTTTACTCGGCTAACCTTTCGACGTCTTTGTCGTCATCAGAGCCGATGATCCGAACCGGTGGTCCACAGTTGCTCGCGTCCTCGATCTGGCATCTACGTGGTCGCACCGAGACGGATCTTCTTCTGTGAATACCGCACGAATGAGCCATGCTCACCTGGTATCGCTCTTTTACACAGGACGATCGCTGTTAATATGATCATAAGTTGATAATAATTCGTTTTCCAACGGATATTCCACCCTGTAGCAGTCGGCATTATGTTAGCTGGCGCACCGCGAATATCAAAGCAACTTTTAAACCGCCCGTCGTTTAACCTCGGCAGGAAAACAGTCAACATGTATTCAAATTGCTTTGCTATGTGTATAGTTGTTAGTTTGTTTTTGAATTTTTTTCTAGGATTTTCCAATAAAAAGGATAAAAAAGCTAAAGCTCTCGGCTTTGATCAATCTCTGAGGGATGCGCCATGCATTCGACTTCATTAAGTATCGTTGGAGATGACTGAATGCATATCTGGCCTTCACAATGACTCGCGGCGGCCTGCCGATGTATCGAGCCCGTGCTGTTAGCCTCCCAGACAAGTGTGGTACCAATTTGCCGACCCCGGTGGGATAAAAGGCTTGGTGGGCCATGGGCGCAGAGAACGACTCAACGTGCGTATCGCAGTGGCGCCTCCAACCACTGCGCCACACGTACCTTGGCCCTTTTAATATATTTCTGAAAAATGGTTCGTTGACTTTTCATTAGGGTTAGTAAAGCTGGTTCCAACAACGTTCTGGGCTACGCAACACCAGCCTACATTTTGCAGTATACATATTTGCGATAAAACATACCTGTACGGTATGTCATGAGGCGCGTGTAGCAAGCAAAGAGCAAAGTGGTTAGATGGGTCCTGTAATACAAACGTAGTCTTTGATTCCATCTTGTCTCTAAGCTCATCAATCTTTCCTCCCATCCGAGGGCTCCAAATTGGTACTAGAGCTGTCTGGAGAGATAGCCCCACTGACTCGATACATCGGTGGGCTACCGCGAGTCAATTCATAAGCCAGATATGTATTCAATCACCTCTGACGATTCTTGTTGAATTCGAATGCATAGGGCCTCGCTTAGAGATCGAGCAACGCCGAAAGCCTCGCTTTCATCCATTATCGTCTGTCATTCATTCGATCGTTGAGTTATTTGAGCGAGCACCACAAAATCTTCCCTTTCTCCCTGTCGTGTGAAAAAGTAGCTCATTGGGTTTTGCTAACTGTCATTAAGCACCATATCTTTCTAGGATCTTCGTAAAAATTTCTGACCATTGGGTCGGTGGTCTTCTCATTGTGTGCTTGACGTCTCGAGGAATCCGCCTGTTGATGGCCCTTCTTCATCGGTTGACGTTCATAGGCATCGCGTGTCAAGCCCACCTTATTGCTTGACAATTTACCATTTAGGACAAAGCCTTTGAGTTTGGATCGTTGACTTAGGTCGGTGCTTCGGATCCCCTCTCTCACTTGTGTGATATTGAATGCTCTTAACATCGTTTTTTTCTCTGGGCGTTCTATAACATTGAATGGTGTCTAATCCTTCATGCGCAGAGACCAGGTAACTGACACATATGCTAAGGTAACAAAAATAGTGGAGTCAAAAGGGTGGGCACGGAGTCGATCTTGCTACTAGTTTATTCTTAGCTAGGCTTTCTAATGGAAACGCCGCTCTCCTTCTCAGCCTGGGAGACCCTACCGGAGAGATGATTCCAGCCGTTGTATATCGCAGCCCGACACCCAGTAACACCCAGCCGCAGTGAGGTGGTAAATTGCTGGAAGAATACAATGTAATAATAGGAAACAAATATAATATAGATGCAAAAACACTTAATAGCAACATATAAGTTAATGTTATGTGATAGAATATTTATTGCTACTGAATTATTACATGACCTACGATCACATCTACTGTGCGGATCCCAGCATTTCCCGCCCTTCATTCGTTTCGTCGCATTCACTGCCCATAAAGTCTTGTAACACTTCTCGTGTTGTTTCGGCTGCTGTGTTGATCGAGTTTATTTTCCTTGTTATCTTAGAAATGGCCAAACTAAGGCGCTTCGACGTGAATTGGAAGAGAGCGCTAGGTAAGTGGTTGAACGAACATATTGCTTCCTGATAACCATTTCACTAAGCGTCGCCCTACCACTAGTGTACTATCCACAATCTTCAGTTTTCACCTAAAAGAACTCTTTGCACTTTAGCAACTTTAGAACTTTTGGTTATGAGCTCTTTGCATCATGTCTACTGAAACATCACAAGGAAAAATTTTTTCCCATAACAGCTTCATTTAGGGCTAATTTTTCTAGACCGAACAGCAACATATTTCCGAACGTCTCGCTCTGTAATACCCTTCTAACAACCGCACATCCTTTCCATTTTTTCAATCCCATATTGCCGTTTCCTTCAACGAATTACGAAACTGACGTTGTCGAAGTATTCCTACATTCATCATAGCACAAAAAAACTCCAGCTTCAAATCACTTAGGGAGGAAATTTTATACACGCATTTATTATATCTTTATTCTCCGTGCAGGGGGCAAACAGCACACTGGTAGTGATGTCCATCTGAACAAGACCTAAAAGAAGAATTACATTTTAGAAAAGTTATCACTTTAGAGCGCGGGTGGGGCAGTGATCGGAGGCGCTTGCAACACACGTGGAATCGATCTCCGCGCTCTAGACTCACCAAGCCTTCCATTACTCCGTGGTCGGTAAATTGGTACCAGATCTACCTGGTAGGATAGCAGCACTAGCTCCACACATCGGTAAGCCACCGCGAGTCATTGTAAAGGTCAGATATGCATTCACTCACCTCCAAACGATACTTAATGAAGTCGAATGCATGGCGCGTCCCTCAGGGATTGATCAACGCCGAGAGTTTTATCCTTTTATTTTCCATTTTATGATAGATCGTGATCACTGTGTGGAATGGTTGGTTACGAGAAATACAGAAACACATGAGTATAAGCAGCAAAATCGTATTTTTCCCAAAACCGTAAATTCCAACACCTTCGTGTTTGATCGGTGAAATGTGGTAACGTGTAGCATTTACTAACAACATTTTAGCTCTCGGAGAGTAAGGTAACGCCATTTATATAATTACTTAATGTGTTCAACTTCAAAAGTCTTTTAACTGTTTATAATTTATCATTCATCATCGGAAAAACCAGTATTTGTAGCGTTTAAATCGCACAACGGTTCAGGGCTGGTTGGTCTTTACGAATAACTTTATCAAGTCAGTGTTTTTACCCTGGTGGACAGATCTGGCGCCTATTTGTAGACCCCAGATTGACAAAAAGCTTGTTTAGTTGACAACCGTGTAAGCGATTTGTGGATTGCAGAGCACCATTGCCTAAAGCGCTATAAATAGCTCTTGTCAGAGGACGCCGTTTGTAATGCGACAACCGGGAATAGGCAGAGACTTTTATAACTTCATTTTGTACTTGAAACTGTTAAATCTTATTGACTATGTTTGTAAGATGAGAATGTCGCCCATGTCTAGAACTGAGCAGTCAGTTTCCAAGATTGACTTTCTGTTAACCTCGACAGCGGATTATAAACATCTCGTTTTCTTTTTCAGCAATCGTGAGGTTGTTATTAAGCAGTCAGTCATACTTATTGTTTCAGCGTTTGAAGAAGGGCGTGAGCTCCACAACTGCAAGACCAACAGACGTTTATAATTACTAGAGACCAGTTGTCCGTAGTAGGCACTGCTTTTGCAATCATCGGCAATTAACCCTACAATACTGGCTCGGAAAACGTTGTCGCAATTTGGGCATGTGTGGTCTACCGCCTGAAAACCGGAATAGATTCACAAGTAACCATTTAGAGAATGGTATAACGTGATTTTGAATAATTGCTGGCGTATCTGTCATATTTTCCGAAAATCGTCATCTCTCGATCAATAGCTGCGGGTTCGTTGTCGGACTACATGGGGCCGTTGCAGGCAGTAAAAGGGGAGAATAATTGAGTTGAATCGTGGCGAAAATGGTTACTACCATGAAGTGCAGACGAACTGTACACATGACTGGTTGTTTCCAGTTTGCTGGCCTCTGAATTTCCCAAACAGAATATCGGTGTTCCTCAATTGCTGACGAAAACAGGGATGTTTGAGCAGAAATGTACTGGTTGCTTAGGCTAGAGTGAGCCTTATTGAAAGCACGGTTTTTAATGAGGTAATGAGAGACTACGATCAACTGACGGCTAAACTGCAAAGTTGTGTCGCTTAATTTCTACTTATCGTCATAAGAAGTTACCTAAAATTTTTTCATTTAGCCATATCGAGGGAGCAGTAGTAGCAATACTGACCATTCCGCTCCTGGCTCACCAAGTCTCTCTTCCCTCTGGGGTCGAGAAATTGATATCGGACTTCTTTGGGAAAAGGTCTATCTCTGCAATCCAAATGAGAACCCTCTAGCCCGAATAACTCAGGACTTTAGAAAAAAAAGGATTCGATCAGCATTCAACGACATTAATGATAAAAGGAAAGATTTTGCTGGTACATCTTGTAACAGTTCCCAGGATCACCTTTCTATTAACCACGGCATTGGAATATGAATACGTTGTTTTCTTGTTCAGCAATCGCGAGGTTGTTATACAGCATACATTTACTTCCATAGAAAAACACACAATACAACACAACAGTAGCTGACGTTTCGGCAGTATCGCCTTCTTCAGAGTCTGGAAAGGTACACTGATATACAATTTATTAGACCAAACACTTCAGTAACACTTACCAAAAGACGAAAAACTCTATGGCAATTGCATGATCAACAGCTTCTCGAGAAACTCACCGCTTTTTTACATGACTTCCAATGAGGAATGTTAGAACAGCTGATTATAGTCGCATATGGTTGATGACTGCGCCACCCCACATTGGAAATTGATCCAAAGAAAGAAAGAGCTGTTCTAACCTTCCTCATTGGAAGTCATGTAAAAAAGCGGTGAGTTTCTCGAGAAGCTGTTGATCATGTAATTGCCATGGAGTTTTTCGTCTTACTGTAAGTGTTATTGAAGTGTTTGGCGTAATAAATTGTATATCAGTATATCCCTCCAGGCCCTGAAGAAGGCGACTCTGCCGAAACGTCAGCTACTGTTGTGTTGTATTGCATTGTGTGTTTTTCTAAGAAAGTAAACGTATGCTGTATAACAACCTCGCGATTGCTGAACAAGAAAAAAAGAAGGAAAGATTCTCAAGCACCAGCCGGTGCAACACGTATTTGGTTGTAAGACCATCGTGGACGATGGATGCAAGGAAACGAATCGAATGTGAGAAGTTCTAGGATCTGCACGACAGATGTGAAAAAAGGTCGTAGGTAAAAAAGTAAGTAAAAAATAGGGTATGAACAGACATCGGGAAACAATTAAAGCATAAAATGGATAAAACTCTTGGCGCTGATCAATTGGGGATGCGCCATGCATTTGATTTCATCAAGAATCATTGGCTTAATGCATATCTGGCCATTCCAATGACTCGTAATGGCGTAACAATGTATCGAGTCGGTGCTGAAATCCTTCCAGCACAAGTCTTCACAAGTCTGGTAACAAAATGCTGATCCCAGAGGGATGGAGGCTTGGTGAGCTTGAAGCGCGGGATCGAACTCATGTGTATTGCAGGGCACCTCTAAGCAGTGCGCCAAACGCATCGTCTTCTTAAATTGTTGATATCCGTAATTTTCTGAAAGCATTAATGTTTACTTTATTATCGCTCTCACCTCTGTGGTAGCAAAATATGACCTTCTGAATGATTTATTTGGAACTCGGATTCGAATCGGGGGCCAATGAGTACGAAAAATGAATCCAAAACTGGATTTGCATTTCGTTGTTGTCAATATTCCAGTACTCATATTCATTATCAGACAGTTGGAAGGTTTCTATCCAAAATTTATTGATGAGTTAGTACTAAAAGAAAGAAAATAATGCTTGAAGGTCTCTCCGATGCCTGAAATATGGGTTAGAATTGCGTTACTTATGAGCTCAATGACGTGAAGAAGCTTTAAGAAGAACTTCATCGTTCAGTCATTCTTCTTAGCCTTAAAGAAAACTTCATCGATCGACCAAATTTTAGTAGTACTGCTATAAATGTCGCACCAAGAAGCTCTTGTTACTAATGACGAGAAATAGAAGACCTCAACGTAGTTTCTACCCATGACAGCATCACCAGTTTGCTCACACAAGATAACTCTTACACAAACTGTAGATCAACTGGAGGAAATGTGGGACGGCTTACTATGGCCGTGTAGTGTACAACACTTGGTACTTCATAAACAAATATTTGCCCCATAAAGTTGAATTATGATACAAGTTGTGTCTTTCATAGTTTTTATAAGATTACATTTCAAAACGTCAATTTGGACGAATCTCTTTCTACTAGGTGCACGTGTAACCCAGTGGTTAGAGGTTCACTGCAATACGTATGGGCTCGATCTAACGACACAGGCGGCTCATCAAGCTTGCAATCTATTCGGGGTCGGAAAATTGGTACCAGACCTGTTTGGGAGAACAGCAGCACCGACTTGATACTTCAATGGGCTACTCTTAGTCACTGTATTGACCATAAATACATTCAATCACCTCTAACGATGCTTGATGAAGTCGAATTTACGACTCATCACTCAAGCAATGTTGAAAGCCGAGAACTTTATCCCTTGTCTTCATCCTCCTACTACGAAACCAAACTATGACTTACATAGCGTAAAAATTTCGAAACTTTAAGCACCAGATGTGGAGCCAAGAAAGCGTTAAACTCGTAAAGTGAAAAGATTCCACGTGCGTGTCGCAGTGGCGCCTCCAACCACTGCGCCACACGCGTCCTTTATGCCGAGGATACGAGGTATCAATAAGTTTTGACTCAACGAATGAATTTCGTTATGAGCTGAGACATGCTTGTTGAAAAATTTAGCTCTAAATTTCTACCACGTATGCATTGAAATCAACACATCGTTAGAGATCTGCTAAGAACTGGCTGGTGATTGCTGGCTGGTTTACGGTTTAATGAGTTATCGGTTATCAGTGTATCAGTTATATTCCTTTGTATTTCAAACACGATGTTAGCAATAGTGTTGCGGCAGTTCTAATCAGAAAAAGTAAAGAGCGTGAAGAACATGAAAGAGTGTCAACAAAATAGTGAGAAAAATGTAGAGTTTCCGACGTCATTCACACCCAAAAGGGCATAACAATCTAAGCCCTTGTACTTCAGTGGATTCTTCTACACCTTTTTACGGTTTCTTTATCCGCTGTCACTTTACATTTACTCCTGTATTTCTCCTTACGAATTCTTTTTTTTAAATTCCTCAGTTCATTAGCGTGGATATAAATTTAGATATCGAGTAGACCTGTGAATACTGTTTTGCGAAGACTCAGCTTCTTCTAGAGACGATGACTCGAGTGACACGTCGAGTGCTGCAGATGAGTGACCGCGAACTGGACGCTGTGATAGCCGTCGCTATGCCCGGACGCAAAGTGGAAGGAATGCGAAGGGATGAGCGGCAGGAAATATGCATGAAATGGTCGGTTGTTGTTACTAGGATGGCGTATTTGTCACATGTGAGTAACAAATGCCATAGTGGTGCGCATGAATTTCAGGCTATTCGCCAACGGTCTTTCTATGAATCATTTGTTCACCATCGACGTTGAAGATGATGACATCTACGTGCTGATGAGCAACAAGTCGTCTTGCAGCTGTTGTCCAAAAGGTGGTCACTTACTCCTCTCTTTGAATACGTCGATAGTTAGCAATTCTTGCACGTGTATATGAATTGGCATCACTTTAATGTTGTTATTGGAAACGGCTGGCTAAAAAGCAAAGTTCTTCAGTGGCCAAGACCGCAAGAAAATATAACGAATTGATAAAAGTAGCGCAGTGGTCGGAGGCACCCTGCAACACACACGTAGAATCGATCCTGACGCCCATGGCCCACCATGCCTTCCATCTCTTCAGATTCGGCAGATTGATACCAGACTTGTTTGCGAGGATAGCAGCACCGGCTCGATACATCAGTAGGCCACCGCGGGTCATTATAAAGGCCAGATATGCATTCGGTCACCTCCAACGATGCTTAATGAAGTCGATTGCATGGCATATCCTTCAAGGGTTGATCAACGCTGAAAGCCTTCTTTTATCTTTATGTCCAAAATCCCGAAAAGTAAACTGACACTGTGTGGTTTTGTTTTAACAATAGTGAAAGTTTAAATAAGCCTGAATCATTAATACGGGTCTCTGAAATCTTCCTTGATCCATTACTTGCCCACTCAATAACAACGCCCCATTTTCCTAATTCTTTCTTTCGTCTTTTCGCCAAACCATTAAGCCGCAACAAAGATCGAAACATATTCACTTAAGAGGTTCTAAAAGGAACATGATATCTTCTCCATTGTCCACTTCAACGTTAAGATGGATCTCAGGAAGACGTCCGAAGGACGTCACATTGAGGCATCCTTGCCATAACTGATACTTACTTGCCTGATACTTGAACAACCCGTCCTCACTAGTTGTTTGGGCCTCAGCATAATCACCATTTTTCGGAGATGTACTGCTTAAGGCATCGTGGTTCTTTGGAATCCAGAGGACAGTCTGGCCAAAGTCTGCTCCAGGTCGTCACCACGACAAGCAGTCGCAGCCCTTATGGATCAGAGGGTGATTTGCCACCACGTGATTTTGATACCAGGACGGTGGTGGATCCTGGTATTGGCTTACTCTTAGCTAGGCTTCCTGATGGAAACACCGGACTCCTTCTCAGCTTCGGAGACTATGCCGAGGAGACGACTCTCTCGCTGTACATCGCAGTTCGACACCCAGGAACATCTACTAGCCACGATGAGGCGGTAAACCGTTGGGAGGGCCATAACTGAACAATATTCAATATGAAATTGATGAATATATATTGTTTAAGCATGAATAATATGTAATTCATTATAGAAAAACTATCTTTCTCAGCCTCAGCTTAACTGGGTTCAATGCCGTTGTTTGCTTCCCAGATTAATCATGTTAACAGGTAAATGCTGATGAAACTAATCGGTACAACTAGCTGAGAGGTAGGCGAAAGGAGGGAGCAGCATGATGTGGTGGTGAATGCGTTAGCCCCCTGAAAGAGCAATAGCGCTTTCATTCCCCTGCGCAGACACCTGCGGTCCGGAGTTTTGCAAATATCTCAGCATCGTTGTAGTTGTATCTTTCTAGTGTGAAACTAGTGTGACTAAGGATTGTCTGCCTTAACGAGGTTAGGGGAATGGAGCATTTGATCGTATCGTTTAGAAATGGCTTATGGATGAAAGTGGTGATTAACTGTAATTTCGTGGAGAATCAAAATTTCTTTCATCATACTTTACTGACCTATCTTCATCCAAACTCAGCTACGGTACCTATATTAATCAACCTGCATTCGAAAGCAGTTCTTGATGTCTGGGGTGGAAATAGATTTCCTCGGCCGAACCTTATCACAAAAGTCTTCACAGCTTTGCGCGATCATTAGCAATAACACTGGACCGCTTCCATGCTTATTTACACCTAATTTTATAGATCTGTATACTTAATTCGAATATATCACATCGTCGACAAACATGAACTTATGGAGTTTTCCAGACAATGACGTTGTGAGCGTGAAACAATTCGACAGCGGTGCGATCGGTACAAGCTTAGCGATATTCAGTAAACTGGAGGAGGAAGGTGTCGTTGAGCTACAGCTGCCGATCAGGCCGAGCAGTTAGGATGTTCGAATACTCGAGTTTAAATAATATACGAATTCAAGTTTTTCATCGTTACGAACTAAGCGAACTTCATGAATTGACACGAGGTTGTTAACACGTTTTTCGATCCTCAACGGCTAACCTTTCGGGAGGTTCTCTCTTTTTATATCAATGAAGCAGGACATATCCCTGCATAAATTCACTTAATCAGTAATTCACATTGCCAATGAATAAATATTACGCAAACTTTAGTCTGTCAAAGTGCACTCGCCGTTTTTCTATTGGTCGCAGTTTCTAAAAAGTGAGAATTAGAATTGTAGAATTAAATGCATAAAAGAGACTCTTGAAAACATTTTGAGGACATGTGTTCTTCTATTGATAAGCTAATACGAGGCTTATGAAGAGCTTTATATGGCTGGCTTTTTGACATACCATCCGGATCATCTGCTCGGAGGAACACGAAGACGTCGAAACGTTAACCGGATAAACAAATTTATCAACTTCATGTTTGCTTGTCAATGAAACAGTAAACATTGATTCTCAATTTCAAGGCTAGAAAAGTTGGGTTTTTAAATATTTTTTAGAAGAGTACAAAAATTTTAAGAATTGACCGAAGGTATAAATCACTCCTAACTTCGCGGGAGTTTCTTATCTTTTAAGATCTGAATGAATTTCATTTATAATCGAAATATAAAAGCACTCAAGCACTTTTCAGACAGTCGAAGATCGCACTCAGCAGAAGATCTTCAACAGCCGAAAGTGCATGTTAGGACAAAATCAGATGATAATGTGAGTTCGAATTCAGCCCACCGGTCTTCACAACCAAAAGTTTGGTGGAGTCCAGTTTGATTCAGATGTCAAGTATAGGCGAAGGAGAACTTGGAGTGAAGATATTCCATAGATCTCCTTTGTGTTCAATTAATTCATCAACTGTTCTATGGTGCTGTCAGTCGAGCACCTTGACAACATGTGCTTTCGTTCATTACCCTCAAGGTTTAGAATCAAGTGAATGACTGTCACCTTACAGATACTATCCTCGAACTCCTCCAATCCTCCAATGCCACCTCCTAGACGTGATCAAGTAAGACCCATTACGACACAACCGAAGCCACAAGAAGGTACTGAGTGGAGGTTGCAGCCAATGAAAAAAGAAGGTGAGCATATGTTTTCCAGGCAGATAAGTCCAGAAGGTAACGTGGAATTTTATGAATTTAAGGTCAGAAGTATTTTACTGCATTTTAAAATCTAAATGATATTATTGAAAGGATTACCACTAGCATAAAAGTATTATTCGTTTACAGAGACTATGTAAACTATAACCACAATGTTGCCGAGATTGACGGGTGATTACTGATAGCTACTATAGGTCAATAACACGAATGAGAGACAGGCGAAACGAGGGACACGCATGGTGTGGTGGTGAACGCGCCAGCTCCAGCAAAGGATGGTAGCTTGTTCAGTCTCTACCGCAGACACCATCGGTCAGGAGTTTTGCACATATTTCAGCAACATTGTGGTTATATTTCGCGTAATACCCTGCCATTAGAAAAATGGTAGGTAGTAGTTAAAAACTGAGGACATTATGTAAACCATGTTTAGAACTAGAAATTGATGACGTAATACCGTCACGCTGTAAACTTAAATAAAGCGTTTATGAAATCGAATTTATTCAAAGGTAAAATTACTTCTGGGGTTTCTTAGAACACGCAAATTTAAATTTAAGTTTTATAATGCTGAGATATTTGCAAAACTCCGGACCGCAGGTGTCTATGGTGGGGAACAAACGCGCTATTGTCCTTTCCGGCGAGTAAAGCGCTCACCACCACGCTATGCGGGTACTTCGTTTCGCCTGACTCTCAGCTAGTTCTATCGATCACTTGCCACCAGCAATCATACGCCAATCTAAAAAGGTTAAGATTGTGATTACAACTACAGCCTCAGCTTCACTGGGTTCAATGCCGATTTGAGCTCTCCAGACCAAACCCGTTGGTGGGTGATGGCTGATGGCAAGTGGTCGATAGAACTAGCTGAGAGACAGGCGAAACGAAGTATCCGTATGGTGTGATGGTGAACACGTTACTCCCCGCAAATGACAATAGCGCTTTCGTTTGCCACAGCAAACAGCTGCGGTCAGGAGTTTCGCAAATATCTCAGCATTATAAAAGTTATATTTCGCAACATACCCTACCATTAAAAAAAATAGGCTGTAGATAAAAAGGATAAGATTGTGATTTAAATATATGGCCCAAATTTCCTTACTTGTATCGATTTAGTGATATTTGTCTCATAATAGTCGTGTGGCTATGAAGCGCTTTTCTAGCTAACGAATGTGGCTTAAAAAGCTGCTGAACACGATAAGCTACTCATTCAACGCCTCATACGACAGATGTATTTCTTTCTTCTCCTATGACTTTGACATGTACACTGTCCCTATAAAGGCAGGTGCATAATTATCCTTGCGTATGTCGGTGTCCTTTCATATATGCGAAATGAACCGGGCACCTCACCTTGGGAGAATCCTGAAATCCACTACGAGGTAAAAGGAACAGATTACGAGTCATCTCTAGCAAATTCTAACAAATAAGCTTGACGTGTACTCTGCGGTAGTACGACGCGTTACCCTTGTGCACGCCTAACATCTCGTGCAAACTAGGCTGTTTATGAATATCATTTCCCAAAAGCGCTAAAAAGACAAGCCCTCATTCTTTTGCCTTTTAATGAGCCGTTAACACCAGAACGTTAGGTAAGACGAAAAGAACAGGTTGCTAAATTTTCAGCCACATTTCATGCTATTTAGAATTGAACGGATTGAAATAGCGATCTGTGCAACGCACACACACTCAACCATCAATCATACGAAAGTTAAGTACGTTGTAAGCGACTAAATAAAAAAAAGCTTTTCCCTTCCTCCTATCGAGAGCCTCTTGTCATCCGAGAAAAAGTTATTCTTACACCGCAATCCCACAAAGCATAGAAAGCCTAAAAAGTGAACAGACAACCTAACCTGAAACAATCAAAAAGTGGGATTTTTTTAAAAAACCTTAAAATCCCCTTCTGAAGAGTTATAGGGCCTCTGTAGCACAGTCGTCGGAGGCGCCCTATAACACAGATGTGCAATCGATCCCTGCACCCGTGGCCCACCAAGCCTTCTATCCCTCCAGGGTTGGCAAATTGGTACCAGAGTCGTCTGGGATAATAGCAGCATTGGCCCGATACTTCGGTAGGCCACCGCGAGTTATTGTGGAGGTCAGATATGCATTCAATAATCTCCAAACGATGCTTTAATGAAGTCGGATACATGGTGCATCACTCACGGATTGATCAACGCCAATGCTTTATCCTTTTTTATAACGTATATATATAATCCAGCTAAAAGTAAACTAGAGGTAGTGCTAACTAGAGCTAAAGGTAGTACCAAGACTTATCACCCTCCTGGTATGAAACTAGTATACGTTCTCGTTGTTGTTGTTTTTGTTGTTTTTTGTTGTTGTTGTTGTTCGATGACTGTCGTCTTGGCGATTTCGCCTCTTTCAGCCGTGCTCTTACGAGTGGGACCATCCGTGCGTTGTTTACGTAAGATGAAGTTGACTTATCAGCTCACATCAGCTCAACAAAGGCAGTTCATAAGAACACATATATAGATATATCAGTCATTTATGCCCAGCTTTACAGAAAGTTGGTGTTTTGGGTTACGGCTGGATAGTTCAACGCGTTCACAACACTAAAAAACTCCGAGAGTTTAAAACCTACCAAGAGACGCTACTCGCTGGAAACAATCGAGTTTACAACGTCAACGTGGAGGTCTGACACCTGCAGGCAATTACCGTGTCGTGTTAGAAGTTGTAAACTGAAGAGAAAAGTTGACAGTTCCTAATGAGATAAGGAACAGCATCCGCAGCCACACAGCTGGGATTCTGCCCGTTGCAACCTGAAGACAACTGCTCACCTAGGCAAAGACGGAAATGTCACTGCTTAGATAAGGGCTATGGAGAAGATCAAGCGCTACTTGTGCCTTGATTTTTTGCAGGCTCCCACCATTGTACATTGTTTTGTTTAAATTCGCGTCTCTAGGGCTGGCCTCATTGTTGATGGCAGTGGATCGCTGCTTTCTCATCTTTAAGCTTCTCATCATCACTACAAAGATTTTGGAGCTAATAGCAAATGGTGCACTTGTTTGAAATCTTCTGATAAATATAACTTTGATATCATAGGCGTTTTCGGCTATTTTAAGTTCACCTCTGGTCTTCTGTTTGAACAAAGTCGCTTCATTTTCCTTTATTATTTTAGCTCCTAGTCTGAAGCCAGCATTCGTGGAAAAGCAGTCTGTACACTTTGGAAATAGTAAATGCAGCATGTATTCTTTCATTGACAAACTAACACAAGGTTGTTTTAAAACTTCATTCGGCTGCCCTATAATGATACAGACACCTGCATGATGGATTGTCTAGTAAAAAAATACGTTGTCATCAACGGGCATTCACTATAAACAGGAACCATCTTAAATAAAAGAGCACTGAAGTTTTTCATTCAAGCTGTGCTCCACTGCACTCGAATCAATGCAATCACGAACACCCACATCGCAAGAAGGAAGAACTACAGGCAAAATTGCCTTGGATCAATCCGTCTCTGAGGAGGTTGAAAGCGTCGGCACTTCAGCCGAATAAAGTTTTTTTTTAACAAATTCACTTGGAAGAATACATATCAAGTAGTAATTCCAAGGTAGAAGGTATGTCGGTTTTTGAAGTACGGTGTATATAAAACTCAAAAATAGAGATATAGTTAACACCCAAGAACAGGTAGCTGCTAGCGCCAGATCGAACATTTTGAAGACCGTGAATCTCATCGTACTCTTAACCTGCAGTAGTAAAATGTCAATTGCTACATCTGGAATAGTCTGAGCGACGATTTCAGGTTATCAATTATGTCACAGATTGACGAATAGGTGGGAATGTCTAAATTTCAGACGTGGAGAAAGAGATGGGCTGCTGGAGATCGTTCCGCCGAGAATGCGGAATTTGCTGCGTCTCGTTGTGGAGCGCGTGTTAATGTGATTCCGTTCACCACCACCCGACGATCTCGACTTATCACAATGGATTTCATCAGCCAGCATATAGAAGTATATGAACTCAACAATGTTTGTATTAGTTACCGTGAACTTCTTTTTTCTGGTTGTTTACATCATAAAAATACAAAGCTCACTCGACAATTTTCTATCCTTTCATCTCTCGTTCAGCTTGATGCCTGTGTGTTGTATGTTTATAAGATCTATGGAAGCTATAAGAAATGGCGAAAGCTCTGAACCAACAATATTTGTATATTTTCCTTTAAATCTCTGCTTTTTCATCGTATTCTTGTTGAGCAAACGCGGGGTGTTATTTTTATTCTTTATTCACGAATAAGCTGACGTTTCGGCGGAACTCACCTTCCTCAGTGCCTGGAAAGGCTAAGTTGCCAGCAATCTATTCGGCCAAACACCTCCATAACCAAACAAAGAAAACACTAAACCAGGATTTCAATCACATAGAACACAGCTATGCACACCGCTTTCTATGAGGCTTCCACTGGGTATGTCGCATGGAGACCAACCACACAGAATTCACATGGAAGCGTATTCGTGAATAAAGAATAAAAATAACACCTCACGTTTGCTCAACAAGAATACGAAGAATTACTTGATCAATGCCGAGGTTAATAGAAAGTCGGTCGTGGGAGTCTCCGCTTATTTTTTCAAATCAGGTAAACCGTCTACAAAGCGTTTGCTATAGTGCTCTAAAATGAATATCAATTAGCTTCAAGCAAATGTTTGTGGATCGCTCCGGTGTGCTCCCATTCACTGATTCAGCGAGAATTCTGGTACCAATTATATAATGGCCTGAAGATTTTTTTTTAATATTAACGAATGAACTAGAAAAAAATTCTGACTAAACTCTTCAGTTGTGTCTAAATTTCATAAGGAATCAATGACTGTCGAGAAGGACATTCATTGGCTTCACCGGCGTACACGAGTTCTTTCTCCTTCTGCGGTGAAAAAATTTTAATAGAATAGAAATAAAATTGAATATTGTGATTTCGACTACAGCCTCAGCTTAACTGGGTTCAATGCTGATTTGTGCACCCCAGATCAATCTCGTTGGTGGGTGATGGCTAATTCCACTGGTGGATGCTAGATAGCATGCTCATGTCATTTCTTTTTTTTCGGATTTGCTGAGCTCATTGACCTTCGTTCGTTGTCTCAGCGTCGTTAGTATTTCCTGAAACGATGATTTCACAGGAATTTTCCATCAATACGTATTGCCTTTCTCAATTCAATCAAGTGACTTCATTTTCCACTGCAGTGCTTCAGCAGTTCACCAATCTCAAGGAAACTGTTCTTTGAGAAATTGAAATAGAAGAAAAAAGAAGAAAGAAGAAGAAATGAAAAAAAGGAGTGATTTCATATATTTATTAACCTAGAGCTTCTAAACTTAGATAGGAAACAGTTCTGAATTCGAGACGTTGCGAGGATATCGTTCTATTAACAGAGATTTACACTTAGTCGTAGCGCCTTCTCTGTCTACAACTCTGTTTTTGTTTGTTTCCTCAAACCTTCTCTTTGTGTTAGAAAGCTGAAGCTAAAGAATTTCAACTGTATAAGCATTTCTTCTTAGTTATCAACCTCGTGTAAGCTCATCAAAGAAAGAATACATATTGATTAAGCACACCGAGGTTCAGGGAAAGTCGGTTTCGAAGTATTAGTTCTCCAAATTTGGCTTCGTTCCCAAGGTACTCATCGGCAACTTTAGTAAGTTTGAAAAGCAGAAGTGAAAGGGAAAATCTTTGAGGAAAATTCAAAGCGGTGTGTTAAGTCGCTTTTGACATCCGATCGGCCATGAAACAAACTGTTGTCCAAAATCAAGAAAACATTTTTGGATCCATTCGAAAATTATGTGGAAGAACTATTCGACTCTGCTATACGAAAAATAAAGACGTGTGTGGCGCAGTGGTCGGAGGCACCATGCAACACACGTAGAATCGATCCCCGCGCCCATGGCCCACCAAACCCTCCGAGGTCGGCAAATTGGTACCATACATGACTGAGAGGAGAGCGGCACTGGCTCGATACATCGGGGGGTCACCGCGAGTTATGGTGAAGGCCAGATATGCATTCATTCACCTTCAAACGATAACTAATGAAGTCGAATGCAAATATCCTCATCATCGAAACGTTTATCCTTTTTTATCCGAAATATAACTGGATATCTACGACGATTATTTCGAAAGACAAACTTTAAAGAGCTTTCAATGGGCGTTGATGGTTAGAAGGTTCGCGAATGGTTAGAAATCCTAATCGCGATATAAAGCCTTGAACAACTCGATAGCAGCTTCGAGAGTATTCAATGCAACAACCTGAAGATTTAATGACGCAGTTTTCTATTTAAAAAGTGGAAATCGACAAGTAGTTAAATTATGTCGTAGTCCTAACTGAAGGCCACAAAAATAGCCCTGAAGGATGATGAGAATATGTGGATTATGAACTGGCTTACTTTTCCTCGGTTAAAGTCTTCATGCACAACTTGCCTGGTCAAAAATTCTTTCATCTGCAATATATATTTCTTAACACCTAATTTTGTGTGGCACTTGCACAATGCAACGCCTAATTTTCGTTAAGCTTGAGCACCATTGAAGAATTAAAATTCCTCGGAAAAAAGTCCTTTGTGAATTATTAAATGGTTAGAATAGCATGGGACTGGGGAAGCATTGCGGTGAAAATACCGCCCGGCAGTATATGCAGGGCTTTAGTCCTACTCCATCCCAGGACGAACCGACGTTTTCCATCCCTTCGGGGTCGAGAAGTTGGTATCATACTTATATGGCATGGGCTCGCTGTCACAGAAGCTGGCAACTGCCTGTGATGAAGATAGAGAGACGCTTTAAAACGACTATCCTAGGATTCTAGAAGAAAATTCTAAAAACATTCAACGACATTTATGAAGAAGACCGAAATGCTTGAGAAGCACTCGAACCTACCTTCTGAACCGAACAGCTTCGGTGATGACCGATGCGAGAGAATCGAATCGAATAAGGAAAATAGTGGGTGAATGTGCTGTTCGGACATGTAATCAATAATTATAGTTTTCACAGAGAACCTCTCCCACAACAGTTCTGCTGGATAAACTCTCGATTGAATTGAAAAAAAAGCGGCAAATGAACTCTTTTCTATTCAAAAACCGGTAAAGAAAACGATAAAGCTTTCGACATTGGTCAACCGCTGAAGGAGGAGGATGAAGGACGCATGAGTTCGACTTCGTTAAGCATCGCTTGGAGGTGACTGAATGCATATCTGGCCTTTACAATGACTCGCGGTGGGCTCCGATGTATCGAACCAGTGCTGCTATCGTACCAGACGAGTCTGGTATCAATTTGCCGAATCTGGAGGGATGGAAGGCTTGGTGGACCATGGGCGCAGGGTCGATTTCACGTGTGTTGCAGTGCGCTTCCGACCACTGTGCCGCACCCAAAAGCCTATATTGTTTGAAAAATCTGACTATTTCAGCGTAGAGAGAAGCTAAATCATGCATGACTTCACTGCTTAGTTATTTTCGAAATTGTAGAAGAAGTCAGCAGGAATCGGGTTGTTCAAAAATATTTTTGCTTCGGTAGGGTTCCATACTTTTGTGCAAATGTTACCTGCCATTTTTCATCTCAAGCTCACATCTCTTTATGGTTTTATAATAGTGGTACTGTTTCTATGCTTAACAGTGCTGAATTTAAGCCACTGGAATAAAAAATAAGGTTAAAAATAAGAGGATAAAAGCTCTCGGCGTTGATCAATCCCTAAGGGATGCGCCATGCATTCGATTTCATTAAGCATCGTTGGAGGTGATTGA
>MQTX01000090.1:804945-858421 GCA_009735665.1 Angiostrongylus cantonensis
TTACAATGACTCGCGGTGGCCTACCGATGTAACGGGCCAGTGCTGCTATCCTCCCAGAGAAGTCTGGTACCAATTTGCCGACCCCGGAGGGATGGAAGGCTTGGTGGGCCATGGGAGCAGGAATCGATTCCACGTGCGTGCCGCAGTCCAACCACTGCGCCACAAGCGCCCCTAAGGTTAAAAATAAGGGAGGAAATTTCGAGCAACTTCTTCGTTGAAACACAAAACAGTTGGGAGTTGGAAGGTAAAGGAAAACTCAATGAGTAACGCATGAATCTAACGCATGGATTTGCACGAAAAAGACTTCAGTGAATGGGGTTTACCACAGCACCAGAAATGACAGGATATTATCAAAATGAGCTTGGGGCCAAAAGGTCTGCGATCTGTTTCATGCTTCATAATGTAGATGATGGGCGCATGTGGCGCAGTGGTTGGAGGCGCCGCTGCGACACAAACGTAGACTAGATCGATGCGCCCATGGCCCACTAAGCCTTCCATCCCTCCGGGGTCGACAAATTGGTACCAGTCTGGGAGGTGTCTGGGCGTATAGCTTTTTTATTACTGAGATATTTGCAAAACTCCGGACCGCAGGTGTCTGTGGTGGGGAACGAGCGCGCCATTGTCCTTTCCGGGATGTAACATGTTCACCAGCACACCATGCGGATCCTCCGTTTCGCCTGTCACTCAACTAGTTCTATCAATCACTGCCATAAGCAATCACCCGTCGACGGGATTATTCTGGGGAGCCCAGATCGGCAGTGAACCCAGTTAAGTTGACGCTATTGTTGAAATTCACAATGTTCACTTTTTTATTTACTGCCTTTTACAAGTTCTCACGGCAGGGTATTATTTATGGTATTTTCTCATTACTTCTACAAAATTAAGGGCGCGTGTGGCACAGTGGTTGGAGGCGCCACTGCGACACGCACGTGGAATGCGCCTATGGCCCACCAAGCCTTCCATCCCTCCAGGGTCGACAAATTGGTACCACACCTGTCTGGGAGGATAACAGCACTGGCTCGATACATCGGCAGGCCACCGCGAGTCATTGTAAAGGCTAGACATGCATTCAATCACCTCCAACGATACTTAATGAAGTCGAATGCATGGCGCATCCCTCAGGGATTGATCAACGCCGAGAGCTTCATTTTTATCCTTATAAACAAACAAAACACTTAGAAAATGAGGGATGTAGTGGATAGTTTTTAAACAGATTCGTGCTTTCGGTTTTCGTTATTTGAAAAGGTACTTCGTTGTTATTTGTGTGACCATCGAAGAATCAAGCAGACTGCAGTATTTTCATTCAGCTACTATGCTACTGTTTGGGAAAGTTTTTCTTCTTGTGGAGTTCCAATTGCGCCTTACTAGAGTGTCGTAGTCATCACAAAAAGTGGTCGGTCTCTGTGGGTCGGAGCAACATTTGCCACTTTGGGACTACATTTCTTCCAGAACTATGACGATTCGTAAAACTAAACAGCCTTATTTATTCGACCATAGTCGTTTATAGACATTGGCATACTGAGTCACAATCGTTTTCTCCAATGAGAACAATGGAATTCGATAAGGTCTTATGAGATCTGTGTGGAGTCCATTTAGCTTACGTAATATCACTCCTAATTAAGTCATCATTCACATTAGAGAAGATGTGAACAATCCTCTGCTAGTTTCTAGTTCAATTTTAGAACACTTTGAACGTGTTATTTTGGGGTCAACAAAGATAGAGAGAATGGAAGAGTTGAAATGTTTACTAAGTATTAGGTGTTTATCACCTGGTATCACCCACAATCCCATTCGTCGTCATGTAACTCAAGGACGAGCTCCACCATTCATTTCAACAATGAGAATGAGAGCGGGAACAACAAATAATTTGTTTAGTTCTCTTATATGATCTCTTTGACGAGAGGGTACCTACTAGCAACTTGCCAGCTTCTGTTGCGACTCGGCTCGGCAGACTTGTTCGAAACTTTTCGAGTTCTTTATAAAAGGATAAAGCTCTCGGCATTGATCAATCCCTGAGGGATGCGCCATGCATTCGACTTCATTAAGTATCGTTGGAGGTGATTGAATGCACATCTGGCCTTTACAGTGACTCGCGGTGACTTGCCGATGTATCGAGCCAATGCTGCCATCCTCCCAGAGAAGTCTGGTACCAATTTGCCGACCCCGGAGGGATGGAAGGCTTGGTGGGCCATAGGCACGAGGATCGATTCCACGTCCGTGTTGCAATGGCGCCTCCAACCACTGCGCCACACGCGCCCTTGAGTTCTTTATGAGTTTTTATGAGTTGACGTAAACGTTAAGACGATACAAACTTCCCATGTGCATTCCGGTTACTTGCTCAGCGAATCGCCTTAAGTGAATCAACAAGCACGATACACTGAGTATGCACACAAGCAACACAGCCACGAATAAATGAATCTATTTACGTTAAACGAAATGAGCGTATCACTCTATGGAAGCATCTGTGAGGAATTTCCTTGATTCATTCTCGCATTGGAATAGAAAATTCGTTGCTTTTGCTTCACATTTAATCTCCTAGGGATGTGACATTTACCTTCGTGATTACAGAGAGATTAATGAGGCAGGCTCTTCTATCGAAAACATGATTTGTCGACTTCATTCTGGAGTATGCTTAAAATAGAGATTTTAGCAAATACACTCCACTGGTTCCAAGACCAGTCAGACTTCTCACGCATTCGTAATCCAGTGATTTTGTCAGGAATTGCTCTGTGAAGGATAAGACTATCGGTTTTCTGTCAACAAGCGTTTTCTTGTTGTTTCACATGCAAATCTAAATATTCATTCATTGCCGATTTGCGCTCCCCAGAACAATCTCGCTGACGCGTGATTGCTGATAGTAGAGATCGATAAAACTAGCTGAGAGCCAGGCGAAACGAAGGAACCGCATGGCGTGGTGGTGAACGCGTTACTCCCCGGAAAGTACTGCAGCGCGTTCGTTCCTCACCATAGATACCTGCGGTTCAGAGTTTTGCAGCATCGTTGTAGTTATATTCATTCTAATGTTTTTTGAGAAACTTTTTTTAGCTCTATATTTCAATGAAATCTTGACCAATTTGTTTGGTTATCTGCTTTCTCTCATTAATTTACTTCCTTTTTGGTTATCGGGTTTTCTGGCCTATTATACGAGCTGCGGTCATACTTGGATACTTGGCACTTGAACGGCTCGCTATCACTGGTTGTGCGGGCCTCAGCACAACCTCCATTTTTTTCGGAGATTTGCTGGTTTAGCCATTGTGGTTCCCGGGATTCCCGAGGTTAGCCTGGCCAAAGTCTGCCCCAGGTCGTCACCACTACAGGTAGCAGCCGCCTTTCTAAATCAGAGGGAGATTTGCCACCATGCGACTAATTTGATACCAGGACTATGGTTGATCCTGGTTTGGTTTTCTCTCAGGCTTCCTGATGGAAACACATTGATGCTCAAAAGTCACCAAAATAGTCGTTTGACACTTATGGTCAAATAAATGTGAGAATCATGATTAATCAATGTCACTCTAAAAGTGGGAATGTCAACATATCCTTCTACCATGCTAAATGTAATGTTCATTCTATGAATGTCTTTTTAAGTAAATTAGTGGAGATTCGACCATACATTGAACTTTTTCGTCTCTCTTCTATTTTTCATTCTCATTAAAAGGAACGAAAACAAAAAGCTAGAGAAGACGGAACCAAAGGAGTCAAAGAGAGCAATAAAAAGGGTAGAGAATAAAGCTTTCGGAGTTGATCAATCCGTAAGGGGTGCGCCATGCATGCGACATCATTAAGCATCGTTTAGAGGTGATTGAATGCTTATCTGGCCTTTACAATGACTCGTGGTGGTCTACCGATGTAACGAGCCAGTGCTGCTATCCTCCCAGATAAGTCTGGCACCAATTTGCCGACCTCGGAGGGATGGAAGCTAGGTGCGCCATGGGCGCAGGAATCGATTCCACGTGCGTGTCGCAGTCCAGCCACTGCGCCACACGCGCCAATAAAGTTCTCTTAGGACAATTTTAATGAGCCTCATATTATCATAGTCCGCTTGCTGAATGTTGTTAGTCAGCCTCTAGAACTTCCTTTTCGCAAGAGACATTCCGAGCCGGTAAACAACCTCTCTTGGTGTGTAGAAAAAGTGAAAAGCAGTTTCCATGATGGACAGCGATCATGCCATCATTCTTTAAGCTTTCTCACCTGTCCAGTGGTTTTAATATGACGAACAGTTGTTGAGCCGTAAATGTTGAGCTTTTGCACAACCTTTCAAGCAGTGTTTCAGAGCGGGATCATTGTATAAAAAATCATTTCTTTTTCAGATTTATCGTTCTCCTCTCTACAAATCTCACCTGCAGTTACTTTTTCTCGACCGACTCCTTAATCATGACGTTTCCGTCAATACGGTACGCTGCTCTACGACAGGACGACGACGACGACAATCATTCCAATTCCATCGTGATGGATAAGGAAGGCAGCGGAATGGAATATGGGAGCGGAATTGAATATGGCAGTCCTGAAGGGACATTTAAAAGCCCATTTACATACGCCAAATACAACGATCTAGATCGGATGGGTTACGAAGGTCCAAAAAGGTTAGTGAAGTCGTAATATCGAAATGACAAAATCCAAAGAAGGTGAACAAAGGATGATCTGGATTGATCTGGATCAGGTGAGTCAGGATTTATTACAAAATAAAGAAGATAGAGGACAATAACGCAGATGTTGGAAGAACGAGAAAGAACGAACTGAAACGAAAGGAAGAGAGCGAGATCTGTAATTACTTGTGTTTGGAAAAATTTTGGACAATGTAATAGTTAGAATAGCCAAATTCATTTCGACATGGGTTGCTTAGCCAAGATTTTATTCCACAATGGCAATACTACTATGCTCTAGGTAAAAAAAACCACAAGAATTCTTTGAGAAAAGAGCAACTAGGTCTCTCTAGGATGTTGGACATCTGCTTCACGGGTTAAAACGTGACAGACCAGGTGCATTGATCCCAATGCGCATATGCCGAAAATGGCTCGAAAGTAGCAGCTTCTTTCTGTGTTGTACGTGTCGCTATGGTATAGTTTCCATGACTCCCCACTCCCATGCAAACTGAGATTTCAGTACGTCTTACTAGTTACCTCACCGCTCACCGTAGACCTGAACGCTCCCTGTGCGTGTGCTGAAGACGAATTATTGCTAGTTGAGGGACCAATTTTTCGTGGTCCCCAGGCAGCCTAAGTGATGCATTTTTAATCGTCACTCTAGGGAGCCATCCGTCTTCGTGTAGGGAGATTTTTTAAATTACTCACTTGATACTTGATTAGCACGTCCTCACTAGTTGTGCGGGCCCGAGCATAATTTCTATTTTTTTAGAGATTTGCTAGTTAAGCCATTATGGTTCCTTGGAATTCCGGGATCACTCTGGTCAAAGTTTGCCCTAGGTCATCACCACGACAAGCAGTCGCAGCCTTTGTGGATCAGAGGGAGATTCGCCGCCATGCGACTTTGATATCATGACGGCGGTGGATCCTGGTATTGGTTTACTGTTAGCTACGCTTCCTGATGGAAACGCCGGACTCCTTAGCTTGGGAGACCCTGCCGGGTGGACGAATGCCTCCGCTGTACAATCGCAGTCCGACACCCAGGAACACCTCCCAGCCACGATGAGGCGGTAAACTGTTAGGAGGATTTTGGACATTACTAAATTGGACAAGCACTACCCATTTTTCACATTAGGGCCAGTTTCTATAGCTATACTGCGGTGACGCTTGCTTCTAGATGCAAATGACAGATTCGATCTCAGAATGGAAGTCCGTGCTAAGAGATGTGTCATGCTTTGCCGCGCAGATTCATTTCAGAGAACATTACCCGCTACTATGTCTAAACTATTGAGGATATTTATTTGAGTTCATAATTCCACAACTTAAATACAAAGTATTTGATTCAAAAAATTGGCCTTATTTCTCCTAGTTAAGTTTCATTGTTCATATTATAAGATAAAATATACAGTGTATCGTTCATAGAACGCTTGTTAAGGAGCGGAAACATGCTCGGAAATCGCTACAGTAATTTCACCTACAGTAACAATTTCGACCAAGAAGAGAAAGAGGTTAGTAGCTGTTCCTGACTTTCTTTTCGCAATATTTGCTAGCTATCATCGTAAAGGCGTAGTGGTCCAAGGCGCCCTGCAACACACACGTGGAATCGATCGCTGCGCCCATGGCCCACCAAGCCTTCCATCCCTCCAGGCTCGGCAAATTGTTACCAAACTTGTCTGGGAGGATGGCAGCACTGGCTCTTTACATCGGTAAGCCACCGCGATATTGTAAAGGCCTGATATGAATTTAATCACCTCCAAACGATGCTCAATGAAGTCGAATCCATGGCGCATTCTCAAGGACTGATCAACGCCGAGAGCTTTATCCTTTTTACGGTCGTAACACACCTTTTCCAGTTTTTTTTTAAAATCACAATTAGGAAAAGTTTCAATGCCTTGTATTATTCATTTTGTCCAACATGATGCAGCGAATGATAAGAACCGGAGATGAAAACGATTGTAACGTTTGTTCACAGATAAATAGGAAGAAGTGAAATGAACAAACCGAAGTTGATCAGATAAAGAAGTTTTATAAACAAACAAGAGCGCGTGTGGCACAGTGGTTGGAGGCTCCATTGCGACACGCACGTTGAATGCGCCTATGGCCCACCAAGCCTTCCGTCCCTCGGGGGTCGGCAAATTGGTACCAGACTTGTCTGGGAGGATAGCAGCACTGGCTCGATACATCGGCAGGCCACCGAGAATCATTGTAAAGGCCAGATATCCATTCAATCACCTCCAACGATCCTTAATGAAGTCGAATCCATGGCGCACCCCTCAGGGATTGATCAACGCCGAGAGCTTCATTTTTATCCTTATAAACAAACAAAACACTTAGAAAATGAGGGATGTAGTGGATAGTTTTTAAACAGATTCACTGCTTACAAAGGATTATGTTTGTTTATCAAAGGACGAAATTTGTCATCATTTCAGGTGGCACCAATGAATGTCGTCGAGCTAGCTATCTATGTGATGAGTGTGTTGTTTGTCTTTGTCACACTACCTTTCTCTCTACTGTTTGTTGTAAAGGTATCGATCTACTCTGTTCCACTCCAAATCTTCCGAACATTCCAATTAACTGAGAATCCTAAGAATAGTCTAAAACTAGCGCTAGGAATACATCCATCTAATTTAAACTGTTTTCGCTTTGTCGCTTGACTACGCGTAGGAATCGCTATAGTCATAGAAGAATCCTAGTCGCAAGATGATAAACCTCCGTCGGAATCCAGAATGCTTGCTGGATGGCCTTCAGTGAAAAGCTGAAAATTCGTTACCGCCGTTACCTTAGGATTCCAGAGAAAACGACATCGAACTAGCATTCGACATTTTAATGAGAGAAGACGACACATCCTCAGCCAACACCTGTGCTCGTTACAAGAATCCAACCACCTTAAGAATGGGTATTTAACGGTGGTTAAGCGGCGAAGCAAATAAGAAAAAAAGTGTGTTAAGGTCCCTACGATAGATGAGAACCAGAGTGAGGCACATATCTTTAAGGCTTTGAGGGACCAATCGCAAAATTAAACCAGTCTGAATAACTCAAAAGTCCGATTTCTATGAACCTCGGCTGATATATTCATTTATATGATCTTATAAACTGATCTTCTTTAGCTGAAGCGAGGTTGCTATAGGTCTTCGTTGTCGTTGTCGTTGTCATTGTTGTTGGTGCTGTTGGTCGATGGCTCACGTTTCGGCGATTTCGCCTTCCTCAGAGCCTGAACGTATTTCATATTAGAATACTTTAATTATTCGTTGGAAAAAAAGAGCTAAAGTATTAATGAAGATCACACTTTTAAATAGACACCATATTGAACAGAAAGGCTACTCACCGCGATGTCACGAGTGAGAATTATACCTGAATTATACCTGCACTCATGCAATCCCCGTCTCTCCCGTTAGGACAGATCATGCAGTTTTCTGAGCTGCACAAACGATCATAGAGACGATTGCGAACTAACTGACGGCATAGGGTATTGGATGGAATGTCAATAATTAATTTTCAAAACCTCTTTTTCTTGCCACCCCACGTGAACAACGTGTAGGCTAGTCCCTCTCGTAACATCACGGTGAGTAGCCTTTTTTTCCACCGAATAATTAAAGTCTTCTTGTGCAAATACGTTCAGGATCTAAGGAAGGCGAAATCGCCGAAACATTAGCCATCGAGCAACAACACCAACAACAACGACAACGATAACGAAGACCTATACCAACTTCGCATCAGCTAAAGAAGATCAGTTTATAAGATCATACAAATAAATAAACAAGTCCGACATGTGCTGAAAAGTTCCGAAAAGAGAAGGTCAACAAAAATAATGTCCTGAAATATGGGGTTAAATATACAAAATCCTCGAGAGCTTGGTGTACTCACTGCTATGAAAATTCTTTATTGTTGACTCTGGTGGTCGAGACAAAAATTGTGAAAACAAAACAATCCATGTGTTTTGTATAATATGAAAGATAGGAAAACGCGCGCATAGCATTCTGTTGAAGAAGGTGTGGGATGCGTTTTATTAATCAAGTTTGGAAGTAATGTATTTTCGATGCATTCTGCTGTTTTCGACCAGAAAGATCTCGCTTATCTTCGCTAGCGTAGGTTCACATCTCATAGTGGTCGATTTGATATCTTACTGTAGAGTTGGCTTTGTTGCAGTTCATGTCGACATCGGAACGTCTGGTGGTGTTTCGACTAGGACGAGCTCAAAAGACACGCGGTCCCGGGGCAGCATTTGTTTTGCCGTGCATCGACACCACCTATAAGATCAGCACCAGTATCACCGCATTCAATGTTCCTCCATTGCAGGTCCGATTTGACATGTTCTTCTTTTCCAACAGAGCAAAACCAGCGCGATTTTAAGCAATAGAGAGATTTTAGGGTTACATGGAATTGGGTAATGGTGAATTCAAGTTGTGAACAAAGGTATAGACATGAAACTCTGTATTCGTTTTCTACCAATTTTCTTTCCTAAACGCAAAGTAGTTTTTGCCGTGAACCAAAAGAGGAGCTTCTATTTCTTTATAATTACCGCCTCAGAGGATCATCTACGAGGTTATGGAACCTTCCTGAGAAATCTGAGCGCTGAGCGTAGAATTGCCCACCGTGTCAGAAATCTGGTGAGAACAGCTCACCTCACCTGTGTCACCTGTAGTCCCGTCGATCGTCGAGTGACTCGAGCGTGCGCCAGTAAATCTTTCACTTTTCCCTGTCGCATCCAAGAGTAGCCTAGTGGGTTCCGCTTACTCCAGGGACTCGTAGAGCATCATATCTTTCTTCTAGACCCTTGAGAACAGGTATATAAAGCAATTTTAAACAGAAGGAGTTTGTTGTGGGTAAGAAATTATTTAGAAATTTCTGTTACAGTCACCTTCTCTCTACTGTTCCAATTTTTGGTAAATACGTCACGGATCTGCGAATCTTATTCAAGTAAAGGATCTTAAGGAAAGCACTGTCTGCGTATCTTTAGATGACACTTAGTGAGCAAATTGTAGATGAGATACAATCCCGGGACGCAAATAGATCTAGCCAATGTCAGATCTCTGTCTAGATCTCTGTCATTGCAACGCTAGATTGGCCAACATTTTCCCAAACTGCTGACCATAATAGTGTGTATAATGGCATCTTGATTTTATTAATGCATAAAATAAATAAATGAAGATGTTAATGCATGTGGATAGCGGGTAGGTTGGGCAACAGCGATGGTCCCGTTCATTACGCGGGTGGCCCAACCTACTCAGGCACTGGTTCGGAGCCACTCCAGGCGAACAAATCCATTCATCTTACAGGAGTGAGGACATTGGTACCAAATCAGCACGGGAGAAGCTAATTCTCTCTAATCACTACGGAACGCCCCAGCTTGACGAAGGTGAAAAAATCCTCAAGGAGCATCTGAGGTCACACGCGAAAAGTTTATAGCCTTTTGTAGATGGTGGCGGCTAGGAAACAAATCGAATGTAACAAGTACTGGGATCCGCACAGTGTAATATATGTGGTGTCGAACCATATAATAATAGTTAAAAAAGAGAACATATGATTTTGTTTTGTACATGTTTGTTAGATGAATGCCACCAAATGATTAGGAAATGCATGAAAACGGTTAGCGGTCGTCTTCCTCGTTTCATATCCATTGAGAGAGATCAGGACAGCTCATGCGCAGGACCTGTGGCACAGTTCACAGGCTATCCATGTCCACTTTATCGCCGAAAAGACTAAAAAATTAGGGCTCCATGCCAAAAGTATGGTCCTGTTAATGACTGCTTTGGATGGCTTCGTAACAAGACGTAGACACGAATGAACAAAGAGCTTACTGGTGCCGCGCGATCCATTGACTAATTAAGCGGACTTCAGGTGGTAAAAGTGGGAGCCCCGTTGTTCTTATCACTGATTCCCAATAGAGTGCAACCCCTGATGTCTAAAAGTTGAAGCTTTTATTGTCACATCTAGAGGATTGTAGTGGAAAACCGCGTTCCGTGAACAAGAATTTAGCGTGAAGTTATAAGAAACATAAAAGTGAACAACCAATGTGCGGAAACGAGAGCTCGGTTAGAACTAAACTTTTACAGGTGATTACGATCGATCGTGGGCTGGTTGAATTAGGAGCGACTGTTTTTCTACGGATTCGCGATCCCATATCGGCTATCTGTTCAATTCAGGTCAGTCTGAAGCATGGTAAAGAATGAAAACATATGGCGTTCCGTGTTGATCAGGCCTTGATTAATGTACAATGCATTAGACTTCATCAGGCAGTCACAGGATGCACATTTGCCCTATGACCTGCAGTAGCCCACGGTCCATAAAGTCGGTACTGCTATTCTACCAGACCACTCTAATGCGAATTTGTCGATCTTGGATGGAAGTCTTAATGAGCCCGGGGCGATGGGCTGAACCACCGACCTGTCTAATGGGTATTGCAAGGGTATCTCCAACTGCCCTATACACCCCTCACATATGAATTTCTTACAATCTATCATTCATGTTTTGTTCGGGCTATATTCAGTTTTTTACATATTTATTAGTTGTCCTGAATAGAAAATATGTGTTTACAGTATGACTTCTTTCCTTTCTGACTACTTTCCATTCACACCTTGTTTCTTTTATGTGGCCATAATATTCTTATAGAAATTATAACCCTAATCGGAACTGCTTCTTTTAAATTTCATTGTGATCAGGAATTTTGTTTTATTTCTATCGTTTGCGTCGCTGAAAGGAGACATGTCAAATGGAGACACTACGTATATATTTCTGTGGTAATATGACTTTCTAAATCATTGTAATACATTCGATCTTTCATAGCGCAATGGTTAGAGTTTTCCCGCATGCAGACATGGATATCGGTTCTGTCTCGCACTCCGGCGCAAACGAAGCATCTCCACTCTTTTGGGATCGGTTAATTGTTACCAGTTTTGTCTAAGAGGATAAAATTACTCAGTTTGATACGTTGATAGGTTCTGATAAGTTACTTTATAGTAGAACACACATTCTGTCACCTCGCAGATTCCATGATTGGAAAGTTGAGTGCATGGGGTATTTGTGTGCACAACCGTTTACTCCTTACTTAGTTCTTCTGTGGTTCACATGTATTCAGTAATAACATCAATGTATTGATAGCTTTTAAGAATTTCGCCAAGGGCGCATGTGACGCAGTGGTTGGAGGCGCCACTGTGACAGACACGTGGAATTGATCCCGTACCCATGGCTCACCAAACCTTCCATCTCTCCGAGGTCGACAAATTCGTTCCAGACTTGCCTGAGAGGATAGCAGTACTGGTGTGACACATCGGTAGGCCACCGCGAGTCATTGTAATGGCCAGATATGCATTCAATCACCTCCAACGATACTTAATGAAGTCGAATGCATGTCGCGTCCCGCAGGGATTGATCAGAGCCGAGAGATTTATCCTTTTATTCTTTAAGAATTTCGCCGTATATCTCCAAATATAACTTTCATCTCAGGATCGAAATTCATCGACGAGGACATTGGCAAACACAATGTTACATCGACATATCAGTAAAAAACAAATCTGCGAAATCACCAACAGTCAGGATCGACGGATCCTCGCTGCTAATCTCAAGGCGGGTTCATTTTCATTCTGTATTCACAGCGCGAACAAGTTGGAAAATCTCAGCAAAGCGGTAGAGGACCTTTATTTGGCGCAACAATTTTCTTTAACTTAAACCAACTTTCGATTCTCACAGGATGAAATCGGTAGTGTCACGTGCACCTACGGAGTTGAAATCACCGATGTGGAATTATCAGATCCAAAAGTTATAAAAGTACGTTTCTTACCATTTTTCAAAAGTAGGTTTCATCTTACTTCAGTAATGTATTAGTAGTGATGCCCTTAAGCTCAAGGCATTGGTTCCATCCCGTCTTACTTCAACGGGAACGTTCTTGTTGTTTATACAACCCACAGGTATGTTCTAGTACGACTGTCCCAGAGTGGCTTTCGGATAGGGAGAATCGACTAGAGCAGGATTCAACAATAGTCATTAAGAAGTCAAATTCTTGAGCCACCAGGCAAATATCACGCAGAATCCAGAAATTTTCGTGAATGATGGATACGAGGAAACGAGTTGAGTGCAAGACGTGCTGGGATCCATACACTAAGTGATGTAGGGTCGTTCAAAGCTATACTTATTTAGTATTTATTTGATACTTGGGCCCGTCCTCAATAGTTGTGCAGACCCCAGCACAATCTCTATTTTTCGGAGATTTGCTGGTTAAGCCATTGTGGTTCCATGGAATCCCGACGTCAGCTTGGTCAAAGTCTGCTCCAGGTCTCCACCATCACAGGTAGTCGTAATCCTTGTGGATCAGAGGGAGATTTCAGATTTCCCACCATGAGACTTTGATACCAGTGCGGTGGTTGATCCTGGTATTGGCTTACTCTTAGCTAGGGTTTCTAATGGAAACGCCGGACTTCTTCTCAGCATGGGAGACCCTGCAAAGGGGATGAATCCCCTCCCCCCTGTACATCAGAGTACGACACTAGGAACACCACACAGCCACGATGAGGCAGTAAACCGTTGGGTGTCATATCAGCCATATCAATCAAAATGTGTTTACTGCAGCATTATTAAGCTTACCAGGTGTTTACTAAGTGTTGTACACAAGGGCAATCCTAACCCTGTAGATGTTTTATTATGAGTGAGATTTGTCTAGAATGGTAAAAATTCCATAGTGATGGCGTTTGAGAAGAAGCGAATATATTGGAGAATTTCTACTCAGTGGGAAGTTCATTACCTCATTAAACAGAATATGCTGTTGGTTCAATGTATAGCAACATTCTTACCGTAATACCTGACCTGAACATTCAAGGAAGGTGAGAACATGGGTCTGATGGCACTAACCGCGGTCGCGAAGTCGGACGCCGGACGGAAGCTGTGGGAAGTCGGTGATTTCACTCTCACTAAGTCAATTTCAACATTTATGAGCGTTAGATAAAACAATTCTTTAGTTTTTTAAGGAAAATAATTCAAATCACTCCAGCAAGAGTTGGTCTGGAATATTTAAGTGAATCAGATGAACAGTAGAAGCCAGGGTTTCTGAACTCATTCGTAATCTTGGAAGAATCAGCTTAACACTAACCATATTCTTTGACGGCGAAAGAATCTTTTGTACAGTTTCACATTAGAACCTTCAAATTGCTTTTCAAGCATGATAATAATTGGTAGTGATTTCTCAACAGATAGAAACCCTGGTTTTCTGTCGGTTAAGTACTTCGCGACCGCGCTTAATTAACGACTATTATGGGCTTGCTGGTTTTGTTTTTTGTCATAAAAGGTAGATTTTCGACAGTTGAAAGAACTGAGGGGTTGTGAACATAAGGTGATTGTAGAAAACGCTTTGTTTTATGTTTCTGCAGGTTGGATAATATGAATGATGTGAGTAGCATTAGCCAATGTATGTTTTGAAATCAATGCGCACGGTCGCGAAAAGGTTAAGTGCTTAGATAAGCAAGCCATTCTTGTGGCTATGGCACAAGCTTGTATCATTAAACACTTTGATTTTATGATTATTCCACTTTAATACAAAAGGAATACGACTAACAAA
This sequence comes from Angiostrongylus cantonensis, assembly GCA_009735665.1. Classification (NCBI taxonomy): domain Eukaryota; kingdom Metazoa; phylum Nematoda; class Chromadorea; order Rhabditida; family Metastrongylidae; genus Angiostrongylus; species Angiostrongylus cantonensis. The sequence goes on from MQTX01000090.1 coordinate 819,070, forward strand.
CCATAAACAGCTATCGACTGTTCATCACGAGAGTATTTCATTCAGGTAATCGCTCCACACGTCGAGGAATTCGCTCGTGATGTGGCCGAAAACAACCCGAACGAAACAACGGACCAGAATTCAGCTGATGAATCCGTTCCGAGGCAGTCTGCTCTTATCGAGCAGTCGCCCGTCGACAAGGAACCAAATATAGACTTGAACATGGACGTCGATCAGCTTATCACCATTATTAACATGGCTATTGACGAACAGTTAGCGAAGGCCGTCGGACGAATCTTCCAAATCAACTGCTCTGGTGTTTCGCCATTCTTCATCGACTTAAAGCACTTGCCAGGTGTTTGTGGAAAAGGCGTCATTCCAAACGCAGATGTTGTGCTGGAAATGAACCAGCAGGTGTTTCTAAAGATAATCTCCGAAGAGTTGTCACCTGTGAACGCATACATGAAAGGATCACTCAAGCTGACCGGCCAGATTCAGGACGCTTTTACATTAAAATACCTCGCCGAAAGAGTTAGGCACTTGCTGTGACAATTATTTGTAATCGAAAAATTGAACGTCTGCAATTGAAAGCACCTCTGGCTCGTAAAATTGTGGTTTCTTAATCACCAAGGAAGCCGTGTGTTATGGTTGTTTCGCAGGGGTTTTGGAGACGGACTCAATTTCTATCCGTCTATTTAATACTTCGCTCAAGGAAAACAGAAACGTTCATTGTGAGACCTAAATTCCAACGAATTTCTTTGAGACTAACATGTTTTCGAAAATAGTTTCTTTCGTTGGTGAAAGGGCGCGTGTGTCGCCGTGGTTGGAGGCGCCACTGCGACACGCACGTAGAATCCACCCCTGCGCCCATGGCCCACCAAGCCTTCCATCCCTCCGGGGTCGGAAAGTTGGTACCAGACTTATATGGGAGGATAGCAGCACTGGCTCGATACATCGGTAGGCCGCTTCGAGTCATTGTAAAGACCAGATATGCATTCAATCGCCTCCAACGATACTTAATGAAGTCGAATGCATGGCGCATCCCTCAGGGATTGATCAACGTCGAGAGCTTTATCCTTATCCTTTGTTGGTGAAAACCTAAAGCTATTATTTCACAGTGCTTTATAATTTAATGGTGCTATAAAATTCCATCTAGGACTAGTCATGGTCCGATTTTCCTCATTACGGGTTTTAGAGTTCATCAAAATGATGTGCTCATTTTCTACCTTGTCCTTATGTAAATGCAATAAAGCAAAAAACAAAACGTTCATTGTTATCTATAAAACCCAAAAAAATCACCATATACAAAAGAGACAAAAGAATAGGACTGACCACGACTGGTCGGTGGCCATTGGATAGTGTTAGTACACAATGGAAACCCATCTATGTTCCGTTTCCAAATGTAAACTTGTAACGATCCATCCTCAGATGGCTGCTCTTTAACCTTTTCGTTTTAAATATTGTGGAGATAAAGCGGTGATAAACATGAAAACGGAATGAAGATTGTTGTAAACTTGTTCATGTTTGTTTTCAGTCCATGATGGACGGCCGTACGCCAGATGTACTCGCGGTTGGAATCGTTCTTTAACTATACGGTGGATTTTTAAGACAACAGGATTTTCAAGTTCGTAAATATGCCCCATCTCAAATTAAAAAAAAAACGAACTGTATAACTCATAAAACTTAGACTTAAAGTTCTTTCTCCTAAGAATAAAGCTCTTATAAATGAAGATACAAAATCGAATTGTATAACTCATAAAACTTAGACTTAAAATTCTTTCTCCTAAGAATAAAGCTCTTATAAATGAAGATACAAAATTTAAGCAATGATCTGCGATCGCTTGAAATAGTGGTTAGAGATGCTTCCAAAACTCCGGACCATAGGTGTCTGCGGTGGGGAAAGAACGTGCTGTTATCCTTTCCGGTGGCTAGGGCGTCCACCACCACACCATGTGGGTCCTTCGTTTCGCCCTTCTCTCAGCCATTTTTCTAGCTACCAGTGCTATCAGCAATCATCTATCAACAGGAATGATCTGGTAAGACTAAATCGGCATTGAACCCAGTTAAGCTGAGGCTGTAGTTGAAATCACAATGTAAGCTTTTTCCATTTTCCGCCTATCACAATTTTTCATTTCAGGGTTTAATCACCTGTCACTTGCATCACTTGTAGTCCCGTTAATCGTCGAATGACTCGAGCGAGTGCCAGTAAATCTTCCATTTTTCCCTGTCGCGTGCAGGAGTAGCCCAGTGGGTTTTGCTCGCTTTAGGGACTCGTTGAGCATCATATCTTTCTTCTAGGCCTTAGAGAACAGTTACATAAAGCAATTTTAAATAAAAGGAGTTGTTGTCGGTAATAAATTATTTCTCGGTTAAATGTAGTGGAGCCAGAGAGTATTTGGGCGCGTGTGGCGTAGTGGTTGGTGGCGCCACTGCGACACGCACGTGGAATCGATTCTTGCGCCTATGGCCCACCAAGCGTTCCATCTCTCCGCGGTCGGCAAATTGGTACCAAGCTATTGACCACCTGCATCACCTCTAGTTCCGTTGGTCGTCGAGTAATTCGAGCGCGTGCCAGTAACTCTTCCATTTGTGATATCGCGTCCAAAAGTAGCCCAGTGGGTTCTGCTTGCTTTAGGGACTCGTCGAGCATTATATCTTTTTTCTATGCTCTTCGTGAAAAACTCTGACCATCGGGTCGGTGGTCTTCCTGCGGTACGTTTAACATCCCGAGGAATCCAGGCTCTAACGGCTCTTGGCCATCGGTTGCCATTCATACGCATTACGTGTCCGGCCCACCTTATCTTGGCTGTTTGGGGTACAGAACGGCACCTTTGATTTTTCATCGCTGACATAGGTCGCAGCTTCGGATCCTATCCCTAACAAGTGTGAAACGGGATACTCCTAGCATCATTCTTTTGACTACGCCTTTGATAACGCTGAGAGATCTTTCATCCTGCTTACGAAACGACCAGGTTTCTGACGCATACGTTATGGTAGGAAGCACCTTTGTGTAGAAAACATGGGCACAAAGTCGGGTGTTCTTTGTTCTCTTCACTGCATTCCCGATGCTCTTAAAAGCTCCACAAGACGCTCGTTTCCTTCTGTCTGCTCAACTCCGAAGCCAAGTCGTTCATCATATTGATTTCCTAACCTAGATAGACATAGCCAAAGCATTCGGATATATTAGCTCCGTTGAGCGTGAAGGAAGCAAACGAAACCAATCCGTTCCTCATGAACATTGCTTTTGTGAGATGTAGTCGAAGACCAATCTTTCCACACGCTTTATCAAAGTCCGCAAGCATACGTTCCGCTTGGCTAATGTCTGGTGTTATAAGGACGATGTCCCCAGCAAAACCATGGAGATGTAACTGCCGACCATCGATTTTCACTCCCATATTATCCCATTCCAATGTTCACATGACGTTCTGGAGGGTGGCGGTAAATGGTTTTGGCGATATTGTATCGCCTTGCCTAACTCCTCTTTTGACGCTAACGTTAATATCGTTGTAGAATGGTGAAATCTTGGTTCTGAAATTTTTATACAGCTCACGAGGGATCTTATGTACTGAGTAAGGACTCCTTGACTATCATGGGCTTCTATGATTGCTTCTATCTCAATTGAGTCAAAGGCTTTCTGTAAATCGATGAAAGTGAGAGAGAGCGGTCTTTTGTACTTTCGCGATACTTAGCAATGAGTCCTGTTATCGCGCAGATGTGGTCCATCGTACTAAATTCTTTACGAACCCTTGCTTGGTCACATGGCTGTCCACGTCCAGTGTTCTGTCAATCCTGTTTAGGATGACTCGAGTGAAAAGTTTGTTGACGACAGACAGCAAGCAGATTGGGCGATAATTTCCGATATCGTATAGGTCATCCTTCTTGAGCAATAACACCGTCATGGAGGTCCTCCACTGGGTAGGGACTTTGCATTCAGACAGGTAACGTGTGAAGAGGCGAATCAGTGTGTTTACGAGGACTGACGGAAGATTCTTCAAATGTTCTTATCTTATCCTGTCCGGACCTGGTGCTGCTCGATTCTTCACCGACGAAATGGCATGTCGGATTTCAGAAGGGAGAACCGGTGGTACAACACATCCATCTTCTTTTATTTCATATGATGGGAGTTTTACTTAGCTATCGGAGAGATCTGAGCAATATTCGTGAATGATTTTCTCCATTGCCTTTCTGCACGCTCTAACTATTCAATCTGAGCGTCGAGTGCAGTCATCTTGGTCATGTAATTGGCGAAGCTTCGGCGGGCTTTGCGAATGCTTTTCCCAGCCTCTGCAGATGTGAAGAGGCGAATCAGTGTGTCTACGAGGACTGACGGAAGATTCTTCAAATGTTCTTATCTTATCCTGTCCGGACCTGGTGCTGCTCGATTCTTCACCGACGAAATGGCATGTCGGATTTCAGAAGGGAGAACCGGTGGTACAACACATCCATCTTCTTTTATTTCATATGATGGGAGTTTTACTTAGCTATCGGAGAGATCTGAGCAATATTCGTGAATGATTTTCTCCATTGCCTTTCTGCACGCTCTAACTATTCAATCTGAGCGTCGAGTGCAGTCATCTTGGTCATGTAATTGGCGAAGCTTCGGCGGGCTTTGCGAATGCTTTTCCCAGCCTCTGCAGCTTCGACCATTACTGCTGCTCTTCTCTCTTTAAGATCTTCTTTTATCGCCTGTCTGCATTGCTTCGCAAGCTCGGACGTTAGTTCGCGGTTGCCTGCAGCTCGTGCAAGTCCACGTAGGCGTATTAGCTCGAGTGTTTCTGGAGACAGACGTTTCTTGGTGACTTACGAACTCTCAGCTTTCATGGCGCTAACGTGAAGATGCTGAATGAGCTGATCGTATTCTTCGTCGATGTTATCGACAACAGCATCTTCAAACAGCTGACTAACGAGTTTAATAAGTTCCTGTTTGTGGTGGTTCTGTGACTTTCCTTTCCGCCAGAAATAGAATATTGCACGAACAAGATGGTGGTCTGATCCCGTGTAGAATTTTGGTGCAACACCGACATCGGTCAGGCAAGACCTTCTATTATGATGTGGTCTATTTCGTTATGGTACTCTCCTTTGGGAGACTCCCATGTCCAGCGTTAAGGATGGGTCTTCTGGAATTGCGAGTTACTATGGATGGTCTTGGTCGTCATGATAAACTCAGGTAACCGCTCACCCTGTTCGTTCAGTTCCAATCCGTGGGTTCCAATGTGACGTTGTTCAGACGTTCTTTTTGGTCCTTTCTTGCCATTGAAATCTCCAATAGTGACCTTGAAGAATGTATGGTATTCTCTGTAGAACTTCTCCAGATTCATGTAGAACGCTTCGACTTCTTCTTTGTCATAGTTTAAAGTCGGCTCGCAAACGACGAGGATTGTCAAAGCCGGTATTGATCCACATCTTTTTAATCGTGAACGTCCGATTCGGGTTGTAGGCTGTTCAAATGAATCGATGTTCATGGACAAACTCGTATCGGTGGCAATGCCTATGTCGCCGACTCTACTGTTGCACGTTCCGAGGAACAGTTCCTTTCCGTTGTCATAGACGGCGTTGAATGGGTTGCGTCGTCTCGTCTCCGCTATGCCGATGATGTCGTATCTCAACCTTCTTTGGCATGAGCAAGTCTTATATCGAGAACTCGGATGCAAATGCACGTGCGTATGTACAGATTGTCCCCATAGTTCCTCGTTATCCAGGCTGCTTTCATTGGCACCGAAATTTCAGCAGCCTTTCCGTACTCGTACTACCCACCGCTGCGAAATTGGGGACTCTGTCTGGGTCAGGGAAATGAGGTCTGTTTTTTTTTTACTGTGTTTAGCATTCATTTCATAAATGAATACTAAACACAGTAAAAAAAACGGACCTCATTTCCCTCTGCCACGTATAGCTTGCTGGGCTCTGAACATGGGGGCTGGTTATACTCACGGGTAGCTTGCCAGGCTCTCCCAGAGTGGACATGGAGCTTATTTGTTGGAGGCGACTCGTAACCCCTCCCATAAACTTCCCTGTCACTTAATTGGAGGCTTTTGGCCGAATTGACTCGCAGAATACAATCCGCATAAAGCGAGAGCGCACCCACACATACAAGCATGAATACGCCTAGCAAATCCAGAAAGTAGGTGCCAAATCGGCGCAGCAGAAACAGGGAGTCCATCCCCTGGATCCACCTGCGTCTCAGGGAAGCAAAGATCACTTTTGATCCACGATTAACCCACTATCCGCCACCTGGAGACGGGCCACGTGGCGTCGCGACTAACCGGTTCGAGATCCCTCATATGAATGTGATCCGTGGCAGGGTACAATACCCTGGGCATAATATAATAATAATGTGGTGGTGAACCCGTTAGCCCTCGGAAGGGGCAACAGCACGTTCGTTCACCACCGCAGACACCTGCGGTCCGGAATTTTGCAAATATCTCAGTATCACTTTCGTTGTTTCACAAATAATACCATACCGTGAAAAATTATAATAGGCATTAAATAAAATTTAATACACTGGTTACAGTTTCTCAGCGTCTTATGAGTGGCACCATGTTGTGCAAATTTTTGCGACAGGAGAACCAATTATTGAATGAATTTTAATATATTCACTTGTTAGAAAAGGGTGAATGGACATTGGTAGTGATGTCGGTCATCAAGTGCACGGATCTGGTTTGATCCTGCTTTGAGAAAACCAAGCCCCTCATTCCTCCGGAGTCGTGGAATTTGTACTGGAATTGTCTGGGAAAAAATCGCTCTTTGCAATACAGCTTCCAATGCCCAATCCCGACCATCTCAGAGCGCCAATGAGAATCGACTCGACCAGCATTCTACGACATTTAAGATGAAGCGAAGATTCTCAAGCAGTAGCCGAAGCCATACGTGAAAGTGGAAAGGCCTTAGTGATATGATGGATATGGGGAAACGAATCGAATCTGAGAAGTGTTGGGATCCGCACACTAGATTTGAAGACTTATAAAACAAAATTTAAAAAAATTAATCGCTTTTATTGGGCCGGATTTTTTCGATTAGGACAGATTTGTTTATCGCAGTAACATTCCAATTAGATATAACTTCTTTTTCAGTTGTCAAGGGCACTCACGGCGAGTTTTTCAAGGAAGGATAAAGCTTTCACCGTTGATCAATCCCTTTAGGGATGCGCCATGCATTCGGCTCCACTGAGCATCGTTTGGAGGTGGCTGAATGTATATCTATCCTTTGCAATCACTCGTAGTGGCCACCTATGTATCGAGCCAGTGTTCCTATACTCCCAGACAAGTCTGGCACCAATTTACCGACCTCGAAGGGATGGAAGGCTTGGTGGTTCATGGGCGCAGGAATCGATTCCACGTGCGTGTCGCAGGGCCGCCTCCAACCACTGCGCCACACGACACACGCGCCCGCCCTGAGGTATACTTAATTCCTTTTAATATTTGTTCTTATTGCATAAAACAGTCCCTCATTTTTAATTCACATTTTCCTGGAATCCTTTTTTAGTTACCCTTTCTATTTAAGGAGCATCGGCTGACTCGTTATCACTACAGTATTTACGTTCTACGAACATGTGATAACGGACAGTTTACTAGCAATACAAATAATGTCCACTCAAATCACGGCCTTTTTAAACTTTTATTTACTACTCATTAGTTTTTTTTTCGTGAAAGAGTGAAATATTGTAATACAACCACAAGGATGCTGAGATATGAACAAAGCTCGAAGCACCCAGTTAGGCTTCGAACTCACGCCTACCCTTATCGGGAGTTGCTTATTTCGATCAATCTCTTCTAATACGGAAGATACACAGTGATCGAGAAATAAGTGCAGGTAGAGAAGAGCAGGTAAAAGCTACAACAAAAACTACAGTGAAAGGCGCGTTGAACGGAGCCAACAGTCTACAGCTGGTTGTTGCGGCGACGTGGGCGTTCGTAGTCGCATCGAGTCGATTTAAGTGGAGGGATCACCGCTTGAATGAAGATCCCACACTTGTTCGTGTTCTTTTATACAGAACGGATGTTAATCAATTTCGATCCAATATGATTAGCTTTTCTAAAGTGCATAGATTCCCGTAGCACTTGGAATTTCATACGTGGTACACGGAGTGACAACATCATAAAAAGCGACTTTCATTTAACTTCGGCGTAAATAATCAGTACGTTTCTGAATTGTTAAGCTAACAAGAGGTATTAGCTATGTTAGCTTCATCACCCAGAAAAGTAGGATTTTCTCAAGCTAGAACCTGAAGGAACGTTGAACAAGCACGCGCTCATCTTCGTAGAGCGTCAATGAAAGCAGTGAACCCCAATTCTCGTAACGACGGCTACTGATCTGATATTAACAACCGTCTTATTTTTTATATGACTACCAATTTCCACTCACATAGATGCTTAGATGACCAATCATTACTTGCCGTGGACGTTCTACCTCTTCTTCCACTCGTTTAGTTTTCTTACAATCGACATTCATCACGAAAATAATCGGGCTCTTGTGTAGTCTTGGATGCGGTTTGAAGCTCTATTACTTTCTCTCATCAACATGCTGAATGCTGATCGAACATTACTATCTCGACAAAGTGGAGACAGCGCTTATATGGCAGTCTCAGGTCGTAACCAGAGGCAGCTAAACCCTAGCACCGTTCCGCAAGAAGGATACTGTGTTTAGTGGAACAACTTCTCCAGATTTTCGCTTGAAAAACTCAACTATTCATATCACAATGCTAACTTTTCACTTTCTGCTCACTAGAATTTTCACGGCACGGTATTGTGTAAAACACAACGACAATGATGCTGAGATATTTGCAAAACTTCGGACCGCGGGTGCATACGATGAGCGTCGAACACGCCATTGTTCTCTCCGGTGGCAAACGCGTTCACCACCACACCATGCGAGCCCTTCATTTCTCCTTTTTACCAGCTATGTTATTGACCTATTATTATTGAAAGCTCCTGTAGGTCAATAACAAGGCTGCCAGACAGGCGAACCGAAAGACCCGCATGGTATGGTGGTGAACGAGTTAGCCTCCGGAAAGGGTAATACCGTGTTTGTTCCACACCATAGACACCAGCGATCGGGAGTTTTGCAAATATCTCAGCATCATTACGGCTATATTTCATGTAGTACTCTGCCGCTCAAAAAGCATCCAGTGAGTAAAAAATGCTCTTAAAAGCTGGTGAAATATCTGTATTACTAATGAGGATCAAACTTGTAAATAAACCGTCATTTTGACAAAAAAAAACTGTTCGGCTCGCTTTTGTGAGTGGAACTGTCCACGTGTTGTTCACGTGGGGTGACGAGCGAGCCCATCCGGGTTAAAAAATCATTTTGAAGCAAGGAGCTAGGTCACTTGCGATAAGCAGACATTCGTTTTTCCGGTTCAAAGCAATTCATAATAAAACATAAGTAAATATATCAATCATTTATACCAAGGTTTAAGCATTCTTGACACCACAACTTTTCTGATAATCCTCAAAGAATGGCCCAAGAGGTACATTTGATTGCGTTAGCGCCCGCTTGCATCAAAAAACAAATCAGTTGCTAGAGGCAAGGTGCAGCCCTCACCATCCAAGATCCCTACAGTATTTCTCCTATTTAAACTTCAGCTGTATTTTGTCTTTACCTTAAAGGTGTCCAACTGCGACCTGTAGTGGAGGTTCTTTCTCCAACAAGATCTCCCATGTTAAGGGGTTGTCTCTTATCCGGAAACTTAGTTAAAAATTTGATACTCCACGTGCCCCACTTGCTACTGTAGTAAGCGATATTAGTAGGGAAAGTTAAATGGTGCGTATTCGAGGTATTTCATAACTGACAGGCTCACAGGTGCCGCAGATGACTCGGATATTTTTGCATCCCCGCAGTTTTGAGGGAAGTGCAGGTCGCTTGCTGGGTGTTGCACTGCAAATTATATTTTCTGTCACGGCACGCTTGACAAATATTTTATACAAATCTCTTATGGAAGTGACGTTTTTAAACTAGCAAACATCTACATTAAAATATTTACCAACTTGATACTTAAACGGTCCGCTCTCACTAGTTGTGCCGGCCTCAGCATAATCTCCATTTCTTGGAGATTTGCTGGTTAAGCCATTGTGCTTCTTTGGAATTCCGAGATCAGCCTAGTCAAAACCTGCGCCAGGGTTTCGCCACCACAGGCAGTCGCAGCCCTTGTGGATCAGAGGGAGATTTACCACCATGCGACTTTTATACCAGGACGGTGGTGGATCATGGTACTGGCATACTCTTAGCTGGGCTTCCTCATGGGAACACCGGACTTCTTCGCAGCTTGGGAGACCCTGCAAGGGGGATGAATTTCCCCGCTGTACATCACAGTCCGACGCACAAGAACACCTCCCAGTCACGATAAGGCGGTAAACCGTTGGAAGGACATTAAAAAACACTTCTTTGAATACTCGAAACTTGAAATAAAAACCAATAGCGGTATACACTTTTTTACTCGTGTGATGATCTCCTCCATTCGATTTGATTCGACACAACTATGAGGACTTGAGTCGTAAGAAATCAATCCTGTGAACATCGAACTTGCACCTTCACGGCTCTAAAGAAGTCGGTAAAACCTGAACATTGAACCAAAATGGATTTTTAGAAGAAAATCGTGCAAGCGTGTCAACAAGTCCTGCTTCAGATGGTCGGCGTTCTTTGGATAGGAATGATCCTCAACCATTTCCCGCTCAAACCGATTCCATTCACAAGCTCATTGCGATTACAAGGTAAGCCAATCGTATCTTCTGTCTATGGCGAAAATCTGGTAATCGTTAGCACCGGAATTTCGGGACCCTTATTTTACTTGGTGTTCTTACGACATATACATAAGCAGTAGCGAAAACTAGTATGCACATTAAGAACATTGAGAGGGAAACGTTTTTTCCCTTTTCACTTTTGATACTCACTTATTCGTTTCATTTTACAAAGTCACACTATTTTACAAATTATTGACCTCAAAGAAGTATATCGAAATCTGGGAAATTGTGATCGGAAGCACCACAAGGATTCGATAACGATAAGCTCACACCATTTTAAGGGCACTGGGAAGATGTTGTTATAACAAGCCAGCGATACAAAATCGTCTGTATCCGACCATCTTTAAGCGCCGACAACTAATTCAATGCTTTTGATTTGAATCGCAACTAAGGCTGTTCCTAAGTTTCGTTCAACAGCCATACCGTCGGTATCTTCAGAGTTACCATTAGAAAACATTTCATTTTTATTTGCATGAATCGCCTTCAGGAGGCGTGTGTAGCGCAGTAGTTCAAGGCACTCTGCAATACACAATGGATCGATAGCGTGTCCCAGACACGCCAAGCCCTCTATCCCTCCGGGGCCGGAAAATTGGCACCTGACTTGCCTGGGAGGATAGCAGCACTGAATCGATAAATTGGTAGGCCACCGCGAGACATTGTAAAGGCTAGATAATACTTCAATGACCTTCAACGATACTTAATGAAGTGGCGCATGGCGCATGCCTCACAGATTGGTCAGCGCCGAAAGCTGCATCCTTTATCCTCATGAATCATATTCGAGAACTTGAGATATTTAGAATTGCCCATCAAGATCGATCCGTCTCCTTGACCTAACAATGCCTTCCGTCTATGTGTGGTGGCCAATTTCGTGCCTGCCTGGTCACGGGGAATAGAAACTGATTTGATACATTAGTAGGCCTCTACAATGTATAAGCCCGCAGCTCACACCTAAGAAATCCTCCCTTATATGGTCACAATCATTTAGATGTAATTTAGAGGACCCAGGTAATCAATCTGAAACCAGCAATCCCCTTCCGCTTTATTGTTCACTTCGATAAAGAACACCACTCCAAATCTTACGGCAGAAGCACAGTTTGTCCTCTCCGAAAACGAAAACCACATGATTGTGGGACCCTATCATATGACATTTCATGTTTATTAAAATAATTGATAAAAAAGCCTATTTAAGACTGGTTGGATTAGGCGGTCAGACACTAAACGAATGCGTAGTGTAGCAGAGTGCTACCAATAAGAAACAGGAGATATGACGATATTGTATTGTAGCGGTTAGGACAGAGATAATCACTAATTTGGAACGAGGTCAACGAGTTCACAAATGCGACTTTCAACTGATTGATGATAACGTAACGAACAACTATGTAAGAGATAACAGCACCCGAAGTTTAGTCTCAGGGTGTCGAACTAGTACAAATTCCAATATTCCAAAGTGGAGCAAATGGAGCACAGGACATCAAATTCATCCAGGACGTAAGCCTTGACCAGGCACATGATGAGACCAGTCTGCTACTTGAGGACTCATAGTTAGGTTCCTACGGGACGATGAGCTGTAGATCGGGAGAACTTCACTGGCTTCCAAAGGTATAGCCTGAAAAAAATCGCTATTTGAGCATGCAGAAAAGAAAAAATCTCAAGTTTAGTATAAGGAGCATGTTATTATGGCCTTACTGTAACCCGACTATCACAGGACGCCAGGGAGAACAGCGTCAAACGGCACTCAACGACATTTATAAAGAAGAAATCCTCAAGCAGCAGCGATTTCACAAGAAAAGAATTCGTAAACCTGGCGACTGCTGGTAGGAAACAAGTCGAATGCAAGAATTGTTGGCGTCCGCATAGTTCATGTGAAAAAGGGTCTTGTAAATGGGTAATTACTAAAGTAATAGTAGTCGAATGCCGTATGAAAAGTATTTTAAGCAACCCCGAAAAGAACCATTTCTGTATATTTTTAATTTAACCAATATAGAATGAAAGGAGATTAACAAGTGAACCTTTAAATAAACGCATGCATCTGTTCCGTAACCTTCCATTGACACAAGGAACAAATCACCTAAGAAGTAACGAGCATAGAGACGAGAAAGTGGTAAACCATACCCATAACCAGCCTAAACTTTAAACACATCAAATAAAGTTTACGACAACCGTTAAAAGATTTGGAACATCCGGGAGGCGAAGTGAAATAAATCTAAGAAACCAGACCACATACTAACCAGAGGTGCCTGCGTTCCATCCCTCGGTGGAGGTGGTGCAGTACTATACATGTAGTTAAAAAGTTGCTCTAATATCGTTCTAGAAACGCCACCTCCACGATCGCATATCTGAACATTACATGGTAAACCAAACAGAATCAGAATGATTAGAATCCAAAAGGAACCTTGATTGACAAATCAGTATGCCCTCTAACAACGAAGACCTTGATGTCAGGAAGGTCATCGTCAACACCATTGTGTTCCACAGTTGCTCTCATAGCATTCTAAACTTAAGTGATTTGAAAAGTGCTATAAACACACCTGTTTCCATAATAGGCAAGTACCTTCAGCAACTCAAACATTATATGATAGAGATGACTCGGCACCGCGACAATTGATACCGGTCTTCCTTTCTCGACGGCATTGTGCAGTTCGAGCTTCATAGAAGGACTCGTTAGATAGTACTGATCACATAAAAATCTAAATCGAAACAGTTTCTTAGATTGAGGTGAGCTGAGCAAGCTAAAATAAGAGGGTAAGAACAACTTTGCAAAGACAAGTTTTATCCCTAACATTGCCTAAATATGTGACCCCAAAAAAGTTTCAGTAATAGATTAGAAGCTCTGTCAGAATACGTCAGTTTCTTGATATTACATAACACCATAAAAGCATGATTTAACAGTGTAATGATCAAAAAAAATCTTTAACAGATTCTCAACGGATGGCCGGATGATTGATACCCTTTGACAAGAATAAATGACAGGGAGTCCAATAAACGGTAGATTTCATTCTCGAGAGTTATCGTCGGTGACTTGTCTAGCAGATTACACTTAAGGTTTCTCCAAGAAAAGAATCAGAAGCGGTACAGATAGTTCCAAGAGAAATAAAGCTTCGAGTATGGTTTTGTTGTTTCCTTCACGTTATCTTCGCAGCGTATCCTCGAACATTATCACCCAGAAAGAAAACTTTGTTTTGTGAAGCATCGCCTTGATCAAACTACTACTTCAGACAACTTTAGAAACTAAGCAGCACAGACGTAGACACGGCGACAAGACCAAGACATGATTGGCAGGTGCTCATATGACAACCGTCCTCTTGGCTTTCAGTAAAGTAAAGGATTTATTTTATATGGAGGTTCAGTTGGAGTTCAAGTAGCGCAATTTTCCTTGTCAAATATACAATACTGAATTTTGCAAGCATTACTGCCATATTTACTTGAATACTTGGATGGCCTGTCTTAACTGGTTGTCACCGGACCCCAGCGTAATTTCCATTTTCTCGTAGTTTTGCTAATTTAGCCACTGTGGTTAGAGTGCCAAAGGTCAGCTTAACCAAAGTCAACCTCAGGTCGTCACCACCACAGGGAGACGCAACTCTTGTGGATCAGAGGGAGATTTTCCACCATGCGAGTAGTTTGATACCATGATGGTAGCGGATCCTGGAATTACTTCTAGCTGGGCTTCCTAATGGAAACGCGGGACTCCTCAGCTTGGGAGACCTACCCAGGAGGGTGGTGAACCCCCACGGTGTACATCCCCCCCGACACCCAGGAACACCTCCTATCCACGATGAACTAGTAAAGCGTTGGGACGACTGCCATAAGAGACCAATATCTCACCTCCATTAACAATTTTATCAGTGTCTCTCCATGGCAAAAAAAAAAGACTAGTTTACAACACTTGTTGTGACAGCCGTTAAGGATTAGGTGTAGAGTAAGTCTCCATAGCTAAAGCTACTCAGGTGCATTTAAGAACATCTTCAAATTCTTCCAAGCTAACAATCCTAATAGAACCCATCTAAAATAAGCCTACCTTGCGTTTTCGAAAGCATCGTGGAGAACACTTTCAACATCACATACTGGATCAATGCAGCCAACATGTCTTGGACTTTCCGGGAGGACATTTCCAAATACAACCTAAAATTATTGATAAACAACATGAGGGTACAATAACCAATGGTTAGTAGCGCAAATTTTACAGGGAGTTTCGCACTTTTGCAAGACAGAAGTCCATGAACCTTTGCCGGAGCAATACAAGATGATTCTCAATCACTGCAAGAAATCAGCTAGCAAAGGCCTATCTGTATGTAGTCATAAGCAGTTTTTCAGAAAAGATGCCTTCATCGATGACTATTACGAGAACTGTCAAGCCTCTTTGGAGCTGGTCGACCAGCCACTCAATCATAGCACATATTTAACTCCTAGTTTTCTTCATTCACTATATATAAGAAACTATCATATTTTGAAATAAAAGTCATCGTATAAAGTTGTAGCGGTGTAGAAATCTAGCTCATATGGTGCATGGATACACCAATTTTGGGCAAAACAGATTAAAGAAAACAAAAAAAATTCACAAGATGCTGATTTTGTAGCATACGTATAGAAATACGATTGATGTAAAATCTGTCCAGGAAATACTGTATTCCTGAAATTAAACCGCTTAACTTAATATGGAATTCACAAAACTAAACCAATCTCCTAACCTTTCTCGCTAGCAATATCCACACCAGTTTCCCTCAACTCGATTAGACCTTCTGCCATTGTCTCAACAACATGTGCGTGTCGTTTAAGTATCAGCTGAAGCTGATCGTTGAAACTGGAAAATATGGAACAACTATGACCTTTGACACCGATTAATATAAAAAAGGACAACGCTCTTGGCGTTGGTCAATCAGACAACTTTAGAAACTAAGCAGCACAGACGTAGACACGGCGACAAGACCAAGACATGATTGGCAGGTGCTCATATGACAACCGTCCTCTTGGCTTTCAGTAAAGTAAAGGATTTATTTTATATGGAGGTTCAGTTGGAGTTCAAGTAGCGCAATTTTCCTTGTCAAATATACAATACTGAATTTTGCAAGCATTACTGCCATATTTACTTGAATACTTGGATGGCCTGTCTTAACTGGTTGTCACCGGACCCCAGCGTAATTTCCATTTTCTCGTAGTTTTGCTAATTTAGCCACTGTGGTTAGAGTGCCAAAGGTCAGCTTAACCAAAGTCAACCTCAGGTCGTCACCACCACAGGGAGACGCAACTCTTGTGGATCAGAGGGAGATTTTCCACCATGCGAGTAGTTTGATACCATGATGGTAGCGGATCCTGGAATTACTTCTAGCTGGGCTTCCTAATGGAAACGCGGGACTCCTCAGCTTGGGAGACCTACCCAGGAGGGTGGTGAACCCCCACGGTGTACATCCCCCCCGACACCCAGGAACACCTCCTATCCACGATGAACTAGTAAAGCGTTGGGACGACTGCCATAAGAGACCAATATCTCACCTCCATTAACAATTTTATCAGTGTCTCTCCATGGCAAAAAAAAAAGACTAGTTTACAACACTTGTTGTGACAGCCGTTAAGGATTAGGTGTAGAGTAAGTCTCCATAGCTAAAGCTACTCAGGTGCATTTAAGAACATCTTCAAATTCTTCCAAGCTAACAATCCTAATAGAACCCATCTAAAATAAGCCTACCTTGCGTTTTCGAAAGCATCGTGGAGAACACTTTCAACATCACATACTGGATCAATGCAGCCAACATGTCTTGGACTTTCCGGGAGGACATTTCCAAATACAACCTAAAATTATTGATAAACAACATGAGGGTACAATAACCAATGGTTAGTAGCGCAAATTTTACAGGGAGTTTCGCACTTTTGCAAGACAGAAGTCCATGAACCTTTGCCGGAGCAATACAAGATGATTCTCAATCACTGCAAGAAATCAGCTAGCAAAGGCCTATCTGTATGTAGTCATAAGCAGTTTTTCAGAAAAGATGCCTTCATCGATGACTATTACGAGAACTGTCAAGCCTCTTTGGAGCTGGTCGACCAGCCACTCAATCATAGCACATATTTAACTCCTAGTTTTCTTCATTCACTATATATAAGAAACTATCATATTTTGAAATAAAAGTCATCGTATAAAGTTGTAGCGGTGTAGAAATCTAGCTCATATGGTGCATGGATACACCAATTTTGGGCAAAACAGATTAAAGAAAACAAAAAAAATTCACAAGATGCTGATTTTGTAGCATACGTATAGAAATACGATTGATGTAAAATCTGTCCAGGAAATACTGTATTCCTGAAATTAAACCGCTTAACTTAATATGGAATTCACAAAACTAAACCAATCTCCTAACCTTTCTCGCTAGCAATATCCACACCAGTTTCCCTCAACTCGATTAGACCTTCTGCCATTGTCTCAACAACATGTGCGTGTCGTTTAAGTATCAGCTGAAGCTGATCGTTGAAACTGGAAAATATGGAACAACTATGACCTTTGACACCGATTAATATAAAAAAGGACAACGCTCTTGGCGTTGGTCAATTCCTGAGAGATGCGCCTTGCATTCGACTATATTAAGCATCGTTGGAGGTGACTGAATGCATATCTGGCCTCTACAATGATTCGCGCTGGCCTACCGATGTATTGACCCAGTGCTGCTATCCTCCCATACAAGTTTGGTACCAATTTACCGACTCCGGAGGGATGGAAGACTTGGTTGGCTATGAGCGCAGGGATCGGTCCCACTTGCATTGCACGGCACCTCCGATCACTGCGCTACGCATGCGCTGATTAAGATAATCCACTAAACCTAAACCCCATATCAATAGTGAGCTTCATTAAAACGTATTCGAATACAAACAAATCAAATGCATTGCCACAGACAAAAGATACTTACGCATCGATATTTTCCACTGTTGGGGCAGCATTTTCAAATTTCAAGAGGTCTTCGAAGCTTTCACAATACCATTCACTAACCAATTTCGAACTTGGCATTTGTAGTAGTTTTGGAGGAAGCAGTGAAAACTCCTTCAAAGATGGAAAGTCGTACCTCAAGGAATATGAGGGTGGGATGATTTTGAAAATGAGATCCAAACCTGCATAATATTGGCAAGACGGACCATAAGTTCATTCTTCAAGAACGTGTATGATGTGGCTGCTGTACCTATTCGACCAAAATCCAGATATTGTTGAATAGACAGCGATGACGGTCGAAACTGACTAAAATGGATGTTATGATTTCGATTTATGAAAGATCTACCACATTCCAAACGTATCCTTTTTAAGATGGTACGAAAACATACCTGTAATGTTCCAGCTTCTTCGCAACTGCGCCAACAAATGGAGCGAAAGTCCTATAGCTCAGACGCATTTAGCCTAAATAAGAAAGTAAGCAATCATATTTAAGCATACAGTTGGACATTACATCAATGGAGACGTCTGAATGAGTGAAAACTTCAACATCAAGAAAACGATAATAATCTCAGGTGCTTCTCTCAGTGAACTCAACAAGTTTACAAGTCGTAAACCAAATAATGGTAATAGGAATATTCCACGAAGAATACTGTTGGATTTGGGCACTACAATAAGGAACAGGTACGCAAAAGAGGAGAAAAGTCAGAAAGAGGGAGGAAAAGGTAACGAAGATGAGTAGTGAACAAAACACCAACAATAGGATAGTAAGGATCCTTGAACTCTATCAATGGAAAACACACTGACAAAGCGCTGAGCTTGGATGGAACGCTCTTCAGGACATTAGTAACTCAACTGAAACGATACTTCATTATCAGTCCGTCCTTGATGATTACCGCTGCGGAAACTGTTCCTATCGATGTTATCAATTAAACATGGAGAACTGTCAAATCGACCAGAAAACACAACATAGCACTGTAGCGAAATCTCCTTCGATTACTAAGCAAACAAGAGGGTGAAAAAAGTTAGGAAAGACGTAATGACTACTTTTGCCGAAGTTTAATAAAAGTCGATTTAAAAAGTGCAGTAAAATCTATTCTGAATGGCTTCAACTCTTTGACAAGTACCTACTTTCCGAAAAAAGGATAAAGATCTTGGTGCTGATCAATCCCTGAGGGATGCGCCGCACGTCCGACTTCATTAAATATCGTTTGGAGGTGATTGAGTGCATATCTAGTGTTTACAATGACTCGCGATGGCCTACCGATGTATCGACGTCAGTGCCCATCCTCCCACACAAGTCTGGTACCAATTTGCCGACCCAGGGGAATGGAACGATTCGTGACCCAGGGACGCCGTAATCGATCTCATGTGTATTGCAGGGCGCCTCCAACCACTGCGCCACACGCGCCCTTAAGAGAAAACCTATCCACTATTGTTCCTAACCACCCCTATCACGTATAAGCCAACTATCTCCATTGTAGTAAAAAAAATTTCACCCTTTTTTTTGCGAAGTCGGTGTTTAAGACTCGAAGAGTAGATGAACATGTGGTAAAGCATCTTGCGTAATCAAACTAAGTGGTACAGATGAAGACCTGGCGTTCGCGGAGTGAACAAGAGTGAGGAATTGCTTTAAAGTGCCTCGAACGTGGGTAATTAAACTTTTATATGTATATACATTCTACTTTTGCAACAATGCAATGAGACTTGTAATGCATATACAATAAAGTGCAAGTGAGGTGGTTCAGTGGGTTTGTTACTTAATAGAATACATCAGCGATAGTGTATGCACCAATGTAAGGGCATCTGACGGCTCAAAACATAAGAATATGAAAGGTGTTCGCGGGAGTGAATAAGAGTGAAGAATTGCTTGTAAAGCACTTGTCAGCAATGAAAGTATTTAACTTATATTAACAACACAACGTAATTACATAAGAATCGACGATAGCATTAGTATATTAGCAATGCAGGAGCTAAGGATTACAGTTAATATCATCACAACCTAAGCAAATGAGCTTGTAAAAAAGGATTAAACGGGAGGGAAATGATGATAGAATGGCAACGGCGATCTCAAAGGCGTCGTCAGAAGCCAAATGACGGTGCTAGTGGGTTTGGCCACGTCCAAGCGAGTGGTGTTGGTCGTAAGATTATGGCTCGTGTCGCGTTGTCTAGTCCTCAAGCAATGAAACGTGCCCAATAGGATGCTTGGTGATGTGACTAATGGCTACAAGATGCTGTGTCTAGTGACGTGCTCAACGACTAGAATGTGATGTGGATGTGAAGCACGTACGCGGGCGTTGTGGCAACTGCACTCTCTATCGACTTATACAATGTATTTGTTAGGTTGATAGACAATTCTCTGTCTGATAGAGAAATTCTCTACATAACATCAGAGCATTCTCAATGCACGAATAGCCGAGTGAAAAGTCGATGAAATAAAGGCAAAAAACACCTGACTTGTTGAACATCTACGTATTACGCAGCTTCTACTCCTTAGTTATTGCATGCACTGAACTCCATGCGTACGTCCCGAAAAGACTCCAGAGCGAAAACATCCGAGGATCCTCATTACCGACAATCTTGCCATATAAAACTGTGTAATGAAACACCATGGGATAACTGAAGAGGAATAAACTCGTCACAGCAACCGAATTTTATCAAACAGCAATTTGTATATTTCTTATTCGATCATGGGAAGAATATTTGGAGTTGGAAAGCTCGATGCAAAACCTGCCGAAAGAAACCTTTCTATAGTAAAAGAAACAATCCGAAATAAAATGCATCCAGATCGATGAATATAGTCGAGAAAGTCCGCCCTTGGGAATAGTTTGTAATCTTTGAAACAGGCATCTTACTCAACTAAATCCTATATTCCGAACCACAGTGATGCTGAGATAATTGCCAAGCTCCGGGTCGCAAGTGTCTGCCTGCGGTGGGAATCGAATCTGCTTGCACCCTTTTCGGGGGTTAACATGTTCACCACCGCGCTATGCGGGTCCTTCGTTCCGTCTTTCTTTCTTTTTCTCTCCATACTTCTGTTTTCCAACCACTTCAAAATAAATAAGTAAACCGTGGCTCGCCTAGATCAAATACCATGGATAGAAAAGTGTCGTTCAGTTGATGTCTTATATTTTCATAATTACTTGTAGAATAAGGGAGCACGAAAAAACTAGTACTCTTTAGACCACATTGTCAATATGTGATTTTCGTTCCCTAACGCTGTTACTTCTTAGAAAAATAATAATATTCTCTTAAACTGCGCTTCGTTCCGGTGATGAGGTAATAAATTCCCACAGGGAAACACTGAATCGATAAACAGCTGACGGAGCACACAGGATTTTCTTGTCGTTGTTTTTACAAAAGTACGCAACCCTTACTAATCAGAGATCCCCCCCCCTCCCTCCAGATCTTCACGAAAAGTTGCGATGAAATCGACAGACACGGAGAGAAATGACAGTCAAGCAGGATGGATACCATAACGACAGTTTAGTGAATAACAACCACTACGATGCTGAGTTACAAAATCTGGACTCCAAGCCAGATTCGAACCAGCGACTAGTCTTTCTGGAGGCATACGTGTTATTCACTCTACCACTGCCGCTGAAGCCCTTGTTTTCCCTTTCTCTACCTGACGGTGCCATCAGCAATCACCCGTCAACGCGAATGATCTGGGGAGCACAAAAAAGTTTAGCGGATGATAAAAAAAATCCAGGAGAGGAAATACAATAAAGGACAATGGAACCATCTGTGACGTTCTACGCATGGCTTTACTCACCTACAGCATGTTTTTTCAGTTCAGTCGACTAACACCAAATCTGCGATATCAACGATTACAAAGAAATTCCCAAGACCGGCTTTCTGTTAACCTCGGCATTGATTGATTATTCGACGTTTTCCTTCAACAAGCAAACACGAGATTGTTTTCATAGAATTTATTAGGATACAATAGCTGACGTTTCGGCGGGTTTCGCCTTCTTCAGAGCCTGGAAAGGTCAAATTGAGATGCGGTCTACTCAGCCAAACACTTTCATAACTCTAGCAGATAAAACTTAACAAATAAATTTATATTCGCATAAAAAGCAGCTTCATTTAAACACCTATAGTTCGTTGTAAGTTGTAAGTATTCGTTGTAAGTATCTAAGTTAGTTCGTGGATAGCAGCCGCACAGAGTACTACATGGGCGAGGGCGGTGTCTGTGTCAGGTCATTGGATTAGCCTGAGGTATGGCGCCAGGTCACGCGTGATGACAAGACACTCCTTCTTGCGGTTCATTTTTCAATTTTTGGATTTGACCCAAAACGCTTCAAAAGTTTAGGCGCTGATGTTTTCGATTCGTACGTGAGGATAGTGACTCCTACTTCGAAATCTCCGTTCTGTTCCTGCATCCTATGTGCGCTTAGTGGAGTGTTTGGTTTTAATTTAGAATTACCGATTAGGTGTTCTTTTATGCGAATACAAACTGATTTGTTAAGTTTTATCTTCTAAGGTTATGAAGGTGTTTGGCTGAGTAGATCGCATCTCAGTTTGACCTTTCCAGGCTCTGAAGAAGGCGAAACCACCGAAACGTCAGCTATTGTATCCTCATAAATTCTATAATAACAACCTCGTGTCTGCTTAATGAAGAAAAACATCAGATGACAAAGAATTTACGAGAAATGAATGATGAATGAGAGTGTAAAGTCGAACCGAAACGAAGTTCCTGTTTTGAGAACGGCCATTAGTGTTCCTCAAGTCACGTACGCTTCCAGAAAAAAAATGGTCGCTAATGTCAGAATGAAAGTGTTTTCTGGTTGGTAACCCATTTTTACGAGCGATGTTTCCTAACACAAACAACGACCATACGTGGGTGATCTGGTAGTTGAAGGACGAACGGAGACATATAGAGATACGGGCCATTAAGGTTCTGTCATCTTACGACAGATGAATTTAATATTCTTCCAGTCTCATTTGTATGAGACACCGCTGGCCAATCCAATAATTCCAATAAACCCAACAGTAGACCACATATAAACAAAAGCAACTAAAAACTATTCCCTTAACTAAACGATGAGTCATAACCCAAAACGTTGGGTGTTTTACATACGAACTGATAAATTAAGCCAAGGAACACTCAGTTTGGAGATTCCATAAGTCTAAAATTTAAGTATTCAAGTAAATAATCAAAGCAGCTTAAGTGTCCGAGTAAGTACCCAGAGTTTAACTTCACGACAACAGAACCATATCAGCTCAGTCAGTGGCACATCCATGAACGACGAAGCCATGTTCGATTCATCGATGAAATGAAAGAGGGAACTGAATAAGCAGATCGATAGGTGAATCACACGGTGTCAGGCTGTGCTATCGATTTCCTCGGTTTACTATGGTTCTCCTAAAGCGGAAAATCGTTATATATTGTTGGCTTACTGAATATCAGAAACATGATCCACACTCGTTTCGCATTGCGTAAATAACGAAATAATACACCTAGGAGCGAAATTGTGAATTAGAGTGATCATTCAGAAGTGACAAATTGGGGCGATCTGGATACCTCAAAGGGTTCGCGTTGTATGCTGTATACACTCAAGGGTAACCTGTCTCTCTTGAAACGGAGGTGACACTGTATTGTGGCTCACACTTCATATCCACTTCATTGAGGCGCGTATAGCGTAGTGGTTAGAAGTGCCGTGCAATGGGTTCACATGGGTTCGACCCTGCACACCAAGCTGACCAAGCTTTCCATCCCTCTGGGAACGGTAAATTGATACCAGACTTGTCTGGGAGGATAGCAGCACTAGCTGGATACATCGGTAGGCCTTCGCTAATCATTACATAGGCCAGATATGCAAACAATTACCTCTAACGATGCTCAGAGAAGTCGAATGCATGGCGCATCCCTCAGGAATCGATCAACGCTACAAGCTTTATCCTTTATCAATCTCACTAGACTTTTGCCTCTATCGATATGTAAAATGAAATCCTCATATCCGTAAGCATGCTCACCTGCTTACGAACACAATCATTCAATCCGACGAAGTACAGAGGGAAGGTCCACATTTTGAATCCACTTTCGTTTGACAGGAAATAACAGCCGCTTCTGCTCAGCATATACATCATTTTAAAATAAGAGACTACTTATCGTTGATAAATACGTACTAAAATTGGTGGCTTCCAACGGTTTACCACCTCATCACGATTGGGAGGTGCTCCCGGGTGTTGAATTGCGATGTACAGTAGTGCATTCATCCCCCCGGCAGGGTCTCCCAAGCTGAGGAGTCCGGCGTTTCCATCACGAAACCTAGCTAAGAGTAAACCAATACCAAGATCCATTACTGTCCTGGTATCAAACTAGTCTCATGGTGGCAAATCTCCCTCTGATCCACAAGCGTTGCGATTGCCTGTAGTAGTGACGACCAGGGGCAAACTTTGGTCAGGCTGAAATCGGGACTCCAGGAAGTCACAACGGCTCCGAAAAATGGAGATTATGCTGGAACCCGCACAACCAGTGAGGACGGACCGTCCAAGTGTCCAAGTGTCCAAAATTGGCGTAGGTTATAGTAAATCCTTGAGTGGAAACTAGAACAAAACGAACAAATGTATCACAAATAGTTTCGAACGCAAGCTAAAGTAAACGGTAAAACACGACTCATAGAAATCTGTACTAAAGAGCAAGTATAAATAGAACTACATGGTAAACAACAAGTATATTTAAATGAAAATGGACTTGAACGGACACGTTTCGATTACTTCCAAGCTACTATAAAATTAGAACCTACCGTGAAATATGTGAAAATAACCCCGAAATCATCGCCCAGTACTTCTTCAGTGAGAGGTTTCTATATCAGGCGTACCGAAGTAGTGAGGCAACACGATGATTTTTCAAAAAGATCTAGATGTAAGGCCTTCACTTGCCGATAAAGGTAGTCGATAATAGGGTTTCTTGTAAGCCATTAACTTAACTAAAAGCTCTTAAAAGCATTCGCATAGTGCTTTTTTATTTACTGCCTTTTCCAAGTTTTCACGGCTAGGTATTATTTGTGAAACAACCACAACGATGTTGAGATATTTGCAAAACTAAGGACCGCAGGTGTCTGCGGTGGGGAGCGAACGCACTACTACCGTTTCCGGGAACTAACGCGTTCACCACCACACCATGCGGGTCCTTCGTTTTGCTTGTCTCTCAAATGGACTATTCGCACATATGTAATTTTATACTAATAACGTCGATTAACGCTTAAGACAGGTTTACTACTTCATTTCTCTTACTATTACTGTAGAAATATTGAAAGTAAAGGTGCATAACAGCAATACCCCTACGCCTCTTCTTTCCTTTAATAGTATGCTTCGTGATATTACAACCGTCACTTTGACACATATTATATACCTGATAGGATTAAACCAGAGAGCAAAATGGAAAATATTGGATATTTCTATGGATCTACTACCTTTGCAAATCTAAGGTAGAAACGTGGACAAGACATTTTTGGGTTTCAAGTGTAACAAGTGATAAAGACGGCGGATATATGGTATCAAGGAACGCCTAAAACCCATAAGCTCAACCTTTGTAAGTGTTGCAACTGGAAACGTCTTTCTTATAAACGGCTTCGAAAAGTCAGTCAATTAATCATAGGAATCGTTTTTTTCTTACACGAATCCGAGTCGTAAAAGAGCAAACTTCACTCCGATCCTCTGACGATGGCAATTGTCCGCTATGACAACGTGGGGGCAGCCTAGCACGGCTAGTTCGGACTCCCAAAAAAATCACGCTCGAATGGTATTCAAAACCTTGATACAAGGTATCACCAAACCCTCAAGTTGCAGAAGACCTCTTTCATCGCCGTGGATAACGGCTGCAAGGTAAAGAAACAAATGAAGAAGTTCCGAAACGAACAGAACATATGAACGGTCATCTGATTGTCAAAGTAAACAAGTTTGTAACTGAAAACATTTAAGTTTCTAAAACAGCTCGACGTTTTCATGGAGAAACTGTAGCCTTGAAATATCCACGAATGGTTCATGGATTGTTTGCAACGTACCACTCTCTATGATTAAGTAAACAGCTATGGTTAACTGTACGATGATCATTCCCTCGATGTAACTTTATCGACCTCTATCGACCCGACCACAATATCAGGATGGAATGGAGTCTTATAAGAACATTTGTGAGATGATTAGTTCGATTTTTCTAGATACTTGGGTGACACGAAAATCGACGCTGCCCATAGCGATTCGTGAGAGATCGAGAGGTAATAGATAGGTACTTCTATCGAAATCTGCTCTTTAGAGTGTACGATACTTGGCAGAGCTAAAATTGAATTGTACCGCTATTGTTTTACATTTAATACCACTCACATTATTTCATGTTCCGAGAAATATTAGGCACTTTTCGTTGGAATAGGTGGATAAGAATCAGTACTTAATGGTGGATTTGTTCAACCATAGGAATGCTGAGATATGAGCGAAGCGGGACCTTATATGGGCTTCGGACCAGCAATTACTCTTACCGGGTCTCACGTGCTATCCACCACACCAACCGAGGCCTTCGCTTTGTCTTTCTCTCAGTCATGCTTTTTCCCCTTTCATTTTGGGGTCCCGAGTTTTGTTCACATCTCAGCATCTTTGTGATTTTATTCTATATCGTTCCCTGATATTAAAGAAGAGTATACAGTAAATAAAAATTAAAAACGTAATTTTGAATGCAACTTGAGCATAACTAGGTTTAATGACTTATGTTCCCCATATCATTCCCGTTAACGGGTTAACGGATGATTGTTGATAGCGTCAATAGGGCAAGAAGAAAACCTATGAGAAAGGCAAAGGAAAGGTCTCGGTTGATGTGATGGATAGCAAGTGAGTCCATGGTAAGAGTAATCGCGGGTTCGAAGCGGCCCTGAGGCCCCGGGTTTTCTTCATATATAAGCACGGGCGCGTGTGGCGGAATGGTTGGAGGCGCCACTGCAGCACCCACGTGGAATCGATCCCTGCGCCCCTGGCCCACCAAGCCTTCCATTCCTCCGGGGTCGACAAATTGGTACCAGACTTGTCTGGGAGGATAGCAGCATTGGCTCGATACATCGGCAGGCCCCCGCGAGTCGTTGTAAAGGCCAGATATGCATTCAGTCACCTCCAACGATACTTAATGAAGTCGAATGCATGGCGCATCCCTCAGGGATTGATCAACGCCGACAGCTTTATCCTTTTTATCCTTCATAAGCACCTCTTAGTTGCATTTCATGTCCCGTTAAGAAAAAGTAATAGGAAGAAATCAAAAGATAAAATATTATTTGTTCAATTGCTAAACACTTTACAACCGCCTAGGACGTAAAACCTGTTATAGCCACAACGAACCTAGAAATGACGATCCAGAAGCGTACAACCAGAGTGGACGTCATACTGTCTGATTTCACAAAGAACTGGGATGGACCACAGAAAAAAAATGAAACAACGACAGAATTTGTCCACCATGACATCAAATGGTACATCAGATGACATGATAGGTTTTCCACCTGGCCCACTGCTGGTATACATGGACTTTTATCTTCTGTGTGGTGAAAGAATTGCTTCCATATAGCGCCCGACGTGCTTCAAGGACTTCTAAATCTTATCGGAACTGCAAAAAAGCTGTTTTTTACTACTTTTTTTTATTTAATTTAATCCGTCCTCACGTCTATTGTGCGGACCCCAGCACTTCTCACAGTCTATTCGCTTCCTCGCAATCATTGCTCACGAAGATCTTCCAACTTTAAGTGTAGCTTTTGTTGCTGCTTGGAGATTTTAATTTGTTGTAGAATGCTGGTTGAGCAATTCTTCCTGGAGTCCCGAGATAGCTGGGCTGAAACGTTCCCAGTTGGATTGCAGAGAGTGATTTTTTTTCCAGACAATTTTGGTACTAATTTCCCCACCTCGGAGGAATGACAGGCTTGGTTGGCCCAGAGGGGAATCGAAATAGCACCATGTTCGTGATGATGGACATCACTATCACTGTGCTATCCGACCTCTAAACAATCTATTGATAAAAGTATAAAGGATAAAGTTCGGTGTTGATCAATCCTTGGGTAATGAGTCATGTATTCGACTTCATTAAGGTCTCGTTTGGAGATGATTGAATTCACATCTGGCTTTACAATGACTCGCAGTGGCCTGCCGATGTATCGAGCCAGTGCTGCTATCCTCCCAGACAAGTCTGGCCAATTTTCCGACCCTGCAAGGACGGAAGACGGTGGGCGATGGGCGCGGAGATCGATTCCAAGTGTGCTGCAAGGCACCTGCAACCACTGCACCACATGCGCTCCTAATCTATTGACAATGGGACATAAAGTAGCCCTCACGTCATTTGAAGTGATACCTTAAGAGCTTTAAAATCTTTAAGAAGCTATTGATTGTAAATAACATTTAATTCTTCTGGAATATATTGTGATGGAGACTAAATGTTTCGATCAATGTTTTCGGATCTCCTGAAATATTATCTCAAAAAAAAATGAGGGCTACTTCATGTCTCATTATCAACAGCCTGTTTAGGAATAGATTAAAAGCTACGGAAGCTACTCAAACTCAACAGCTCATTGCTTCACCATGGCTACGAGGTGTTCGGTACTAACCAGTAAAATTATCTAAGTTGAAGACAGAGGTACGGGATTTATATCTAGATGACCATTTAAGGATAAAAAAACACTAAGAATCGTACTCGTTACCAAGTAGACCTAGAGGGAAAAAACCTCGGACCATCCCATTGGAACTGGCGACGGCTTGCGACAATCAATGGCTTGAGAACCCTTTAAACGGACTCTTTCGAGCTTCTAGCAAAGAAGGACACCTTACTCTAAAAACAAAATAGTTCACAAGTAGAAAATCCATTCGGATCCTCACAATTTTTATACAGTTAATAAATATCGAAAGAAAAAACCATCGATTGATTTGTGTCGGTTTGATCTTAGAGCAATGTCAAACTATACTAGTGTGACCACAGTTTCATCCTCAAAGTAATTCCTATCTTTTACTTGATTATCATCGATAATCGTTATTGAGAACTGAACAAATCGGATGATAAAATAGAAGTAAACAACCCCAGTGGATGAAGGAATGAAGGATGAATGAAAAAGTAAAATATAACATGAGTAAACGAGATGAATTTAGATTCAGAACTAAATGATCTTCCATCGATTTCTTTACTGATTATTAAATGAAAGTGATCTTCCTTAAATTCTGAATAAGAGAAAGTCAGTACAGAAGTACTCTAGGTTCCTAAGGTCGATAACATGAAGCGAAATTGGAAGAATACCGTGATGGCTCGAAAGATCTCACAATCGGTCATTTACTTAAAAACATAAACAGGTAATAAACTAACTGACAATCATAGACGATTCTAGAAGGATCGATACCAAAAACAATATGATGGCCGGTAAATATGAAAGTGGAAGGTCTGATTACCATAAGACTTAGGCTACTTATCCCAAAGGTACGGTCCTGACTGGTATCATTACACCGTAGATGTTTATTGTCCTACATTCATGGATCGCAGGCACCCAGCATTAAGCTTGTGGAACCCTTACTGTTCACTGTTACTGCTCAAGAAAGGAAAAATACCGTTAAGTATGATTGACAAATCAGGGAAATTACTCCGGTGTAACGGAAACCTCTCAGCTCGGGGATGTCATATGCCAAGGCCTGCGATGCACCCGCCCGTGTCTACCACGCATTCCCCTGCGTCTCTGGTTGGACGCGGGACGAGTTGCCATGTGCTCTCGCCACCTCGACGCTGTTCAATCGTTTCAACTCGTCCTCGTCGCTCCGCTGCCACAACCGTCATCTCGGACGGAATTTTGTGATTTTGGACAATTCGACCAATTATTGAAGAGTAATGATGACGTATACACCGGTAAAAGCGATATTCAAACCATCCCAGCAACGTGGGCGAGATATTGCCGTCTATGTGCTGCCGGAAGATCCGGACCTTTGTATGGAATTCAGCTTCAAACGGTTCAATAGCCAAGGTAGCATTGCTAGTTACGTTTGCACGGCATGTAGAGCTCTTAAGGACCGCGCCCCTCGCCTGTATGGCGTTGTCCCGACGGTGAGGATCCAGAACGGCTATTTCATGAGCGATCCCACATGTACGGAAAATCCGCACTTTTGTGAACCACGAAATTTCCCTCGTTCAATGATGAGAAGAGAGATTATTGCAAAATTCAATGAAATCAGGGAGAATATTTGCGAAAGCGGGACACCAGAACAAGTTGAGGAGGATCTCCTGCAAGCGATAAATAAGCCAGAGTATGGTGAGTGCTTAAAGTGTAGTACTACTCGAAATAGATGCAAGGGAAGTACTGAAAACCACGCAGTACTGCGTTTTTTCTTTAGCTCATTTTGGTGATGAAGAACGTCAAGAGATGGTAAAGCAGTTAGTGATGGGACATATCGGTGGACGAGATACCCTGAGAAGCATGATTCGCACCAACAAGAAGGCCAAGCGGCGGCGTACGCAGTTCGAATACCCTGATACCGGACCACCGCCACCACCTCAACCAGGACCGTTGGAGGTCGCTCGACGTATCAAACAGGAGGTTCTCGAACCCCATGAGATCGTCACATCGTCTGTACAACCAGCAAGGACACGGTTCGTATCGATTTTTCCTCGAAGTAGTGTAGCTTGTCTGTTTTAGCAAGAAAGACCCTCGTTTAACCTCGGTAGTAATAAGCAGTACGTTAAAAGAGTTATAAGATAACTATAATATAATAGTATAATCAGACGCTGGCCCAATAGTCATCTTTATTAGCCTGTTGATAGCCTAACAACCGAGGAAGGTAAGTGATCCGTTTTCTCGAAACGTACATCGTTCTTCGACACTTTTCCTCAGTTTTCGCAGTTTTTCGTTGATCCATGAGATTTAACCAAGTTTGTTCAAATGTTTTTCCATCTTGGGTCACGACTCCCAAGTCTGGATTCTCACTTTGTTCAACCTCTTTACTCGTGGTCCCATATGATTGTTTGTAACTTGAAAGAAAGCTGTAATTTATCGGTCCGCGTTTCCTTTGATAGTCGATGAAAATACCACTATTTGTAATTATCTAGACATCTACCAAATATACGAACCTTAACGATGAGAGAGCGAAGGATAACATACGGTTTTGGTCATTTTTTATTTTTTTTTAAAGGATCCTACTTACTATACTGTTTTCTACATGATATTATTAGTTTATAGAGGGAAATCGACATACGCGAAGGTAGTGAAAATTTGCAAATCGGCAATGACTCCGGCACCAAGCAATCTAGGAACCGCTGAGGGATTTTCTCAACTCCTTATCAGTGATCCTTCCAAGTCCACTGGATTGGCTGCCATAGAAACGTTGTTCACGGCACTTGAAAATAGTCGAGGTACTAAATATTAACTTTTGTTTACTGCCAGTATTGTTTTTCGAGGTAGGGTATGACGTGAAATACAACCACTGTGATGCTTGGTATTTGCAAAACTTGGACCATGGGCCAGGTTCGATCTCGTGATTACCCTTTCAGTGGGCTCACGTATTGCCCAGTGGACCACTGAGGCCTTTGCTTTGCCTTTCTCTCATCCAGACAAAGTACTTTCATTTGCAACAAAGCGATGTGTTATTTAGTTGCTTATTTTTCACTTATCTTACTTCCGTTCACTTTTTTCTCTTACTTATTCCCTTACTTATCTTCCGTTTCCTTTTTTCTTCATTGTCATTGTCAACTTGCATCGTATATGGATGTGGGATGAAAATTTAGGCTAGTGAGCAGAACTACAAAGGACAACATTTTTCATGTTTAGATCTGCTAAATTCCATATTTCAAGTTCATGTTCAGTTCCATTTCAAAAGCATCATGTGTATAAATAGCTTGACTACTTGGAGTTTTTTAGCCACTACTGTAAATGAGTTAAACAAAGAATTGACCGAAATCGTCAGTGGTATGGCAAAGACGGATTATAGCTCAACATCCATAAGAAGTGCTACGGACCTATTCCGAAGGTGACTAGATATTTATTTTCTATTGTTTGCTTTAACTTTACGGCGTAAAAGACTGTGTATTGTTGATGTGCTTGAAGTCAGCTAAGGTTTTTTCTTTAGGTTTATCACTCTTGCCCCTCCTGAGCTGTTAGATCAACGCGATTTTTCGAAAGTTTTGGCTTTCTATAGACAGCGGGGAAAGATATTTATTGAAAGAGTGGCAAAATCAAGAGCGATGATTGCCAAACATGCTAGACCGTTCTTCAGAAATAACATGGTAAGGATTTTGTCGGGGTAAAATAAAGGTTAGCGTTAACAAATTTGAGCTGGTCTATCTTATGGTCCCAATTTTCAGAATATATTGACCCATTCATATAGCAAAGTAGTATTGGAATCGCTAACCGCTGTTCATAAAGCAGGGACATTCGTTCACGTATGGGTTCGTTTTGTGATATCTGACAGTTCTTTTCAACATCTTTCCCCGTAAATAATTTTAATTGTCCAAAATCTAGGTAACGGAGTCACAGCCAGATGCTTCAGGCGCCAGGATGTGTGAAGCTCTGCAAAACGAGGGTATTAAGGTCACTTTGATTCTAGATAGTGCTGTAGGGTGAGTACAGATCTCATTGCTAACTAGTTCGTTCAGTGTCTCTTTGTCCTTTTAGAGGTTATGGCTTATAGTAGTACCATTGCTCTCAACGGTCTACCCCCTCGTGGCTAAGAGGTGTTCCTGGGTGCCGGGCTACGGTGTACACTGTAGGGAGTCACATCTTCAGCTGGGCCTCCCAAGCTGAGAAGAGGTTCGGCTTTTGCAACATAATGCCCAGCTAGGAGTAAAGCAATACCAGGATCTACCATCGTCCTAGCATCAAAGTAGTTGCATGGTGCCAAATCTCTCTCTGATCCATATGGCCGTCGACTGCCTGTGGTTACGACCTGCAGCAGACTTTGGCTAGGTTGACCTCGAGACTCCAGGGAACCACAGTGGCTAAACCAGCAAAACTTCGAAAACAGTGAAAATCATGCTTGGACCAACACAACCATTGAAGACGGGCTATCCCATCCAAGTATCCAAATAAAATAAACAATAGCAATGGAATCAACATATTTGTGAATTTAATAAGACATTGTGAGAGTTGTCGTAACAATTAATCCTATTGTTAAATGGCTAACAACGAAAACCTATGCATAAGCCAGGGCCTAAGTACAAAGAGCCCTCAGGGCCTAAATTCAAAAGTACAAGTACAAATGCCAGTGCAAAATTTCTTGAAAAGCAAAAAAAAATATTTGAACTTTGAACTTCTTTTGCTGGCTATGAATTGTGGATAGTCTGCCATTTAACAACTGTGGCTGACAACCTCGCTGCCTGAAGTGTTCTTTAGGTCGGCTCGTATCGCATTCTCACCATAAGGGAATTTCTGGGAATGATTAGCGGTAGAGAATCGGAGTTAGCATAGTATGTAATCGTATTAATCAGAAATAGAGTGTGTGTTGTATTTCATAGTGTTGGGAAGTAGTCTTCATACTCAAAATCTTCCTAGTGTTTTTGCAGTTATTTAATGGAACGTATTGACTTGGTTATTGTTGGTGCCGAAGGTGTTATGGAAACTGGCGGAATTATTAATAAGGTGTGTGTTTTGTTTAATTTCTGCAATCATGTCTTTCAAATTTCTGAGTTTTGCGTTTTTGCTCTTTGAGTTTTATCTTTCTCTTTAGAGTGTTTTGTTCGCTGTTTGCCATGCACTCTTTATCTTTGTGTTAGCTGCTTCATAACGCATATGTTTTTGATGAAAATTTATAATTACATTTGTGTTATAGATAGGAACTTTCAATGTGGCAATTTGCGCTAAAACAATGAATAAGATATTCTTTGTGATGGCTGAAAGTATTAAGTTTGTCAAGGAGTATCCACTAAATCAGGCTGATATTCCAGAGGAATTCAAGGTACCTAGTCTTTTTTCATCAGTTTGTCAAAGTAGAGAAGCGGTTGGTCTTCTTAACCAATCAACGTTTAGTATCGCACATCCGTTTTGGAGAACGGTGACCTATCTATTGAACATCCATTGGTTGATTACACTCCTCCTCAGGTGTGTAAAAATCCTTTCTACGATATATTAGTTATCTTTGTGTCAAAATCTAGAACCATTGTTGTCATGGTTAAGATTGTTAACAATTTTGACCAAGATGAAGCAATCGCTCGGTGTCTTTCATTCTCTTGAATTGTTTGTGAAACATAATGTTTTCAGTATATCAATCTGTTGTTCACGGATCTTGGTATCCTTACACCGGCTGCAGTTGGAGAAGAATTGATAAAGCTGTACACATGAGTTCGAGTCTCGTTGGAATTCTTTAATAATACGAACTTGAAAATGTATAACTGATTACCCGTTGTTCTCTGTTGGGTATTTAGATAAGAGAAAGGTAGAGTATCTGAACTCAATTCTTCATTGACGAAATATAAATAAACCCAATTTATGTTATAGGGTTTATTCGTTTGTGCTAGTTTCTTGTGCTTGGCGATAGGTTCCGTTAATTATTGCGAGCTGCATCAGTTGACAGCGTTTGTAATCGTCATGAGCTGGGGTTAGGAGCTGGCGAACACTTTCCACACCCTGTCGTAGTTTCTGTTGGCACCTGTATTAGCAATAAGTGAAACATCTGAAATACACTAGTATTTCAAGCATCTAATTTTGTGTCTCTAAACTGAGCGACCGTGAAAACAAAGTATTTTAAATGAATTTCTCAGAATTATTCGTCCCGATTTAGAAGTGAATTGAGCATTTTAACGAAGTAGTTTCGTGTCGTAAGATTAGAAAACGAACACTGTATGATTGTTGTCCACAGCAGTGACGAGGACATGTAGTGGTTCTTCAAGGTGGTCCCAACCTGGTTGACCACGAAGCCGTTGCTCCTTGCGAGGATCCTATGTGAATGATCATAATTCCTCAGTGGAAGTTATTAAAGTAAGAAGCAAGTTGCCTCGAAGCGCCAAACATTTACTTTCACACTCCCTCTTCCTCGAATTAGAATATGACAGCCGGTGTCTGATTCCAGTTGCTTGACGCTCATTCCTGCCGGACCAATGATGCGCCCAATAAAGTTGCATTTTGAACTGAAATGTGCTGGTATGACATAGTAGGCCATGAATTTCTTGGATGCCATTGTAGTTTTTAATCACAGCAGCAATGTCTTCTGTCTGCGTGTTCATAGATGATGCTTTGCATATATTGTTGGGAACAGGATTATGACACTTAGTGGAACAGTACCCTTTGATCCTACGCCCATGTGACCTTGGTATGAAAACCTTCTCGTTAAGTGTAAAGGCATGCTGATGTGCTTCTTCCGTCGCAGCCTGAAATCTACGTTCACATATGATGTGTGCTTTTAATGATTTCTATTCTGACCCAGTTCTTAAAGTTTAGAAGAGGTAAGTGGTAACTGTTGTTTGTTGTTGTAAATGTAAGGTACTTTTCTTTCTATTTTAAAAAAACGTGAGCATTTACTGAGGAACTAGTGCTAGCCAGGTTGTTGATCACACAGTCTTCATTTCAGAACTGTCTCACAAATGTCATGGTGTCATCATGACGAATAAAGTTGAATAGAAAATGGAATACCGTTCCATTAAGTGGTGATTGTTTAGCGTTTGTGATGCAGTTAAGAGCCCGGTTCATGTTTTGAACCAGAGTGTGTGAAAGCTCCTGTGCATCTACAGCTGTCGGTGACGTGACTTTGCCATCTTTGTGAACATTCGTACTTGATATTGACTGTGGAACCGTAGAAGCGGGATTGACCACTCTGTATACGCGAAGGATCTCTTCCATTAAAAGCATCTGAAATGGAAATCTGCACTCGATCACACTTTTATTTCTAAATATAGGAAATCAAAAAGCCGTCGGCAGTTGCCATAAACATACAGATGGTTGCAGTGTCAGTTTCCTGCTAGCAAGTTGTTGACGTCTTTCTCTCATCAGCAGTATTAGAGGTGTTATATTACAAGAGGGGCGCATTTAGCGCAATGGTTAGAACTGCGCTGCAACACCCAAACAATTGTTGATCCAATCCGATGCAGCAGACAAATCAAACCCTACTTCCCTCCTGTGTCGGCAAATTGGTACCAAACTTGTCTAAAAGAATAAAAGCACTGACGTCGTACAATGCTATGTTACCATGTAAGTTTGTATAGGTCATGTATGGATTCAATCACGTGTAACGATGCTTCTTGAAGTGGAGTGCGTGGCACATTCTTCAAGGATTGATAAGTACTAAAAGGTTTATCCACTTATTTGCTACAAATGGTAGTTGACACCGTGTTAACCATACATTAAGGCAACGATAAAATTCACTGAAAGATAGGAGAGGCAAATACAGAATTTACACATAAATAGGACTTATTTGTATATTCCGATGCATACCTTAGAATGAGGTAGAAAACTGGGATCTGCCTGCTGCACCATTGATATTTGGTGGGCCTCGCTCATCAGTTCGGACAGTAATCTCGACCGGAAAATCAAATTCTAACAGTACACAATAGCAAATTTTAATTGGAACTGTCTTGGATCCTAATTCTCGACAGTGGGAATTCTGATTTTTAAAGCATATTTATTCTATGGGGGCATGTCGCGCAGTGGTTGGAGGCGCGCTTCAACACACTTGGAACCGATCTTCGCTTCCATGGATCACCAAGCCTTCCATCCCTCCAGGGCAGCAATTTAGTACATTTGTCTGGGAGCGTAGCAACACTGGCTCTAAACGTGCTCAGGTCACCGCGAATCATCGTAAGGGCCAGATATGCATTTAATCACCTCCAAGCGATGCTTAATGAAGTTGAATGCATGGCGCTTTATCCTATGACTCGATAGCGTTTATTCTAACCAGAGTTCAGAATATTCGGGCAGATTGCTTTGATTGATCGCAGGCAGAATACACACCATTCAATCAGGAGCATCCTTTTGCCTTTAATATTTTGTTAATATAAAATACAAACTGAAATTGTCATCCTAATTGTAACTCTAATACCCTTTAACAGAAGTAACCATGAAGCATTTTTCTCAGACGTTCTAGTCAACCAATGGACGAAAGATCAAAAAACGGACTCATTGGATTACTGCAGTTACAGTTATGTAAAGAAGTAAACCTCCTTTTCTTTTCTCTGTAGTCAAAATAACTAACAGTTCAGTTGAGTCCCAAGTAGTTCTCAATTTATTATCTCATTCTTTATGTTCTTGTTGAGCAAACGCGAGTTGTCATTCTATTCTTTGTTTATGCACAAGGTGACGTTTCGGCGGATTTCGCCTTCCTCAGAGCCTGGAAAGGTAAAAAAAGAAGAAAGAAAGAATGAAATAACACCTTGCGTCTGCTCAACAAGAGTATAAAGAATTACCTGATCAATGCCGAGGTTAATAGAAAGTCGATCGTGGGAATTATTATCTCACTGCTTGAGGCGCACGAGATTTGGCCAACTCACTTTCTTCTGCATGTAGTGACATAGTCATTTAGTTCGCTATTGTCCATTAAGACTGGAGAAAAGAATATGCGTTTCTCACGACCTTATGAGAAGCGTGGAAAAGGAGAAATGAACACGTTTGAGCGTCATTCATTCATTCATTCGTCAACAACAGTTATCTGAAAGTGATAGGTGCTAATACATTCTCAAACATTCAAATAGGTCACATTCTGGAACAGTTCTCTACCCATGTAGTTGGACGAACGCGCTACTACCCTTTCCGCAGGCTAACGCGTTCCCCACCATACCATGCGAGTTCTTCGTTTCGCCTTACTCTCAGCTTGTTTTCCATTGATCAGTGCCATCAGGAATCATCCGTACTCGGCTTCGGAGTTTTGCAAATATCTCTGCATCATTGTGATTGTATCACAAAGGAAATTGCAGTATTCATCGACTTTAATGATTTCTGTGAGCAAATAATGGGAGGCTAGTTATTGCAGAATGGGACTGAGCAGTTCAGAGGCGGTTTAGATGTTCACGCTAGTAAACGAATTGGGCATGCGAGGTATCCGTGAGAGTTGAAGGACGATATTGAACCTGAGCGTTCTTCGAAGTTGTGCAGATGTATCACATGAGCTTCGTCCACGTTAGAAGTTACTTGGTTTCATATTCTGTAAACACTTTACCTGCAGCTTCACTTTTATTTACTATAGATTCTTTCTTCATAGCAAGGTATTATGTGAAATACAAATGCAACGATGCTGAGAGATGAGCAAGGATCAGAACCTCATTTGGGCATCGGACCCGCGACTGCCCTCAGCGGAGGCTCACGAGCTATCCACATAACCAATCCTGCCATTGCTTCGCTTTTTTCTTAGCCAGATTTTTATTCGGGCGGTGCTTTCAGCAATCACACGTGAACCGGAATGATCTGAGGTGCACAAATCGCTAATGAAATCAGTTAAACTGAAGCTGCAATCCAAATCGCAGTGTTTAACTTTCATTTGCTGCCTGTTTTTTTTTTCTTAGCATGGTATTGCGTTTCACATAATGCTCTGCAATGGAAGAAACTTTGCGTGCTATTCAGATCCCAACGGCTGCCATGGTCATTCGTCCTACACTTTATCATTGGTCTTCCGAACGTGCTTAAAATACGAATGCGCTTTTAGTTAGCGCAGTTTGCAAGTGAAGAAGGTGGCATACCAATCACTGTGCAACTATTTAGTAAGTGGTCTGATGGCAGAGGTCGACAGAACTAGCTGAGAGACAGGCGAAAGGAAGGAATTGTAAAGACCAGATATGCATTCAATCACCTCCAACGATACTCAGTGAAGTCGAATGCATGGCGCATCCCTCAGGGATTGATCAACGCCGAGAGGTTTAGCTTTTATCCTTTATACTCCTGACAACGCATTTGATAACGGTGACCAATTTTTCGTCTTATTTCTCTACAGATCAGATTTGATACATCGGATGAACGGTAGCATAAGAAAGGTAGAGATTGCTAACAGCGTTCTCAATTATTTCTAACTACCCTCGATGCTTTTATGGGCATCACAAATCACTCGTTTCACCCTGTCCACTTTCGGCTCGGTATCGTTCATCAAGTTGATTTCTCGACGCTTAGCTGACGTATTCGTCTGGCTAATAGTGCAACGTTTGACGTGGAAACTTAAAGTATACAGTATCACAACGAATGAAATACAATGCAGAGAAGATATTCCCAATCTAGGTCACGTTAATCTCAAATTTTTCTTTTTATCCGGACCACCACCTCTTCACATTACCTTCGCTTCCCTGCATAGAAAGCAGATTTACATGAAATTCAAGAAACGGAACTGCAAAACAACCATAAAATATGAGTTGTTCATTATACTGGCCGGCTATTGACCACCTGTATCACCTGTAGTCCCGTTGAACGTCGAGTCACTCGAGCGGGCGCCAGTAATTCTTCCATTTGTCATGTCGCGTCCAAGAGTAGCCCAGTGGGTTCTGCTTTCCTTAGCGACTCATTGGGCATCACATCTTTCTTCTAAGCTCTTCGTGAAAAACTCTGACCATCGGGTCGGTGGTCTTCCTGCAGTACGGCAGTACGTTTGACATCTCGAGGAATCCGGTCACTAACGGCTCTTGTCCATCGGTTGCCATTCATACACATTACGTATCGGGCCCACCTTATCTTCGGCTGTTTGGCGTACAGAACGGCACCATTGATTTTTGATCGTTGATGCAGGACGGAGCTTCGGATCCCATCCCTTACTTGTGTGAAACGGGATACTCCTAGTCACGGGCTTCTATGATTGCTTCTATTTCAATTGAATCAAAGGCCTTCTGTAAGTCGATGAA
>MQTX01000091.1:1952-27188 GCA_009735665.1 Angiostrongylus cantonensis
TCCCAAAACCGAGAAATGTGCGTTCTCCGAACGAAACTCTCAAATAACGACCAACGCCTCCAATAACGACCAACGTGCCCGAAACCGAGAAATAAGGGTTCTCTCAACGAAAGACTTGAACAGCGACCAACGTTCCCAAAACCGAGAAATATGCGTTCTCCGAACGAAACTCTGGAATAGCGACCAACGTTCCCAAAACCTAGAAATATGCGTTCTCAGAACGAAACTCTGTAATAACGACCAGGGCGCCGAAACCGAGAAATAAGAATTCTCTCAGCGAAACTCCCGAATAGCGACCAACGCGCACAAACCGATAAATAAGCGTTCTCACAACGAAACTCTCGAATAGCGACAAACGCGCCCAAACCGAGAAATAAGAATTCTCTCAGCGAAACTCCCGAATAGCGACCAACGCGCACAAACCGATAAATAAGCGTTCTCACAACGAAACTCTCGAATGACAGCCGAAGTGCCCAAATCCGAGAAATATGCTTTCTACCAACGAAACTCTCCAATAACGACCAACGTGCCCGAAGCCGAGAAATAAGGGTCCTCTCAACGAAACTATCGAATGACGATGAACCCAACCAAAACCGAGAAATATGCGTTCAGCGAACGAAACTCTCGAATAGCGACAAACGCGCCCAAACCGAGAAATAAGGGTTCTCTCAACGAAACTATCGAATAGCGGCCAACGTACCCAAAACCGAGAAATAAGCGTTTTCCGAACGAAATCCTCGAATGGCGACTAACGTGCCCAATGCCGAGAAATTGGCATTCTTTCTTTGATGAGCTTGCACGAGGTTGATAAGCATATTTTTTTTTCGAATAACGTTTCGACGTCTTCGTCTTCATCAGAGCCGATGATCCGACTCTTTTCCGAGAACTAAGCGTTTTCTTAACGAAAGTCTCGGATAACATTTAACATGGCCAAAACTATGAAATAAGCATTTTCAGAGCGATTCTCTCGATTTAGTTGACGAGTGATTGCATCGATGCAGTAAGAGCAAGGCCGAGAGGAGAGTAAAACAAGAGCCTCTGTCGGTGTGGTGGATAGCACCTGAGACCCCAGTAAGCGTCATCGCGTGCTCGAAGCTCATCTGAGGTTCCGACTTTTGCTGATATCTCAACGTCCTTGTCGTTGTATCATAAACGGCCATGAAGAGATAATAGGCAGTTAATGAAATGTGCGAATAATTCATTGTAGTTTGATAGTGTCCTCCGTGCGTGAGTGAGTTTGAATTCGAAGGAGCAAGTCATGCTGGTTTACAAGGTTTTTCATTCATAATATTTTTTCTTATGACCGCTGCTCAATAACAGAATGTGCCCTCATGATAAAGACTAGTTGTCGCAATTACAGAAAACATTTTTGTCCGTTTTGGGTTTCAGATTAATTTTCTAGATGAGCACTGTGTTTCTTGCTAGAAGTGGTCCATCTGTGAATTCTGTCCTGCTTATTATCTTTCGTTTATCTTCGGTTTCCACTGTGCATATGATTTGCAACAGTGGCTATTCTGAATAATTGTCAAGCCGATTGCGCTTATACCACTGGAGTGAAAAGTAATAGATCTTTCTTTTTCATTAAGCACGTATATTTTCCTTATTCTCCACTTTCCTCTAGTTCTAATACGACAGAGTTTAGTCATCTTTCAAAAGACATTCTAAAGAACTAGAGTTAACTTTTGACTGCTAGAACGAAGTATACTTTAAAAAATCTTAGCAGTTCCCGAAGTATTCGAAGCAAAATTTTTGATGTGATTGCGGCATCCCTTGACTCGTCTCGGCCAGGCCGATGACGTCGTACCTTACCATTCTTGCTTGCATGAGCAATTCCTCTATCGAGGACTTGGGTGCAAGTGAACGTGCG
This sequence comes from Angiostrongylus cantonensis, assembly GCA_009735665.1. NCBI lineage: Eukaryota > Metazoa > Nematoda > Chromadorea > Rhabditida > Metastrongylidae > Angiostrongylus > Angiostrongylus cantonensis. The sequence goes on from MQTX01000091.1 coordinate 3,820, forward strand.
TTGTACGTACAGATCGTCACCATAGTTCTTGATCCAGGCAGCTTCCATTGGCCCTGAGATTTTAGCAGCCTCTCCGTACTCGTCCTACCCAACGCTGCAAAATTGGGGGCTCTTTCGGGGTCAGGGGAATGAGGCCCGTTTTTTTTTACTGTGTTTAGCTTATTTAATACCCACCTATAGCTTGTTGGGCTCTGAACGTAAGGGCTGGTCATAATCACGGGCAGCTAGCCAGGCTCTCCCAGAGTGGACATGGAGCTTATTTGTTGGAGGCGACTCCTAACCGCCTCCCACTTCCCTGTTACTTGATTGCAGGCTTTTGGCCGAATCGACTCGTAGAATACAATCCGCATAAAGCGAGAACGCACCCACACACGCATGCATGAATACGCCTAGCAAATACAGAAAGTATGTGCCAAATCGGCGCAGCAGAAACAGGGAGCCCATCCCCTGGATCCACCTGCGTCTCAGAGAAGCAAAGATCGCTTTTAGTCCGCGATTAACCCCCTATCCGCCACCTGGGGACGCGCCACGTAGCCTCGCGACTAACCGGCTCGAGATCCCTCATATGGGGGGGATCCGTGGGAGGGAGAAGCTACCACAGGTCATTGGTTTTTGAAGTTTCGTGAATTCAGACCGATCAGTTGCTAAAGAAATTTGTTTCCTTATTGTTCCAAGATGTTATCATAGACGGAGATCATTTGCTTTTTCTGCGTAATGCTTGATGTTATAAAAGCGATGTCAACAAAAAAGCGATCATAGTGTAATTCCTGACAATCAATGTTCCACCGAAATTATTCCACTCCATCGTTTGCATGACGTTTGTGAGGGTGGAGAAGAAAAAACTACCGAAATTTTTGGAAATCGTTTTGACTAAACCCTCTTTTGACGTCGATATCAATATCGTCATAGAATGCTAAAAAGAACACGTGTGGCGCAGCGGTTGGAGGCGCCACTGCGACACACATGTGGAATCGATCTCCGCGCCTATGGCTCACCAAGCCTTCAATCCCTCCGTGGTCGGCAAATTGGTGGCACACTTGCCTCGGAAGATAACAGCACTGGCTCGATACATCGGTAGGTCACCACGTGTCATTGCCAAGAACATGTATGCACGCAATCACCTCCAACGATACTTAATGAAGTCGAATGCATGGCGCATCACTCAGAGATTGATCAACGCCGAGACCTTTATCCTTTTTATCCTTCTATAGTAATAATAATAATTATAAATATAACTATAATTATAATTATAATTATAATAATCACCTGTATCACCTGTAGTCTCGTTGATAGTCAAGTGAATCGAACGGGCGCCAGTTAACCCTTCACTTTTCCTCTCGCATGCAAGAGTAGCCCAGTGGGTGCTGCTCGCTTCAAAGACTCGTCAAGCATCATATCTTTTTTTAAGGTTTTTCGTGAAGAACTATGACCATTGGGTGGGTAGTCTCCTTGCAGTGCGTTTGACATCCCGAGGAATCCAGTTACTAACAGCTCTTGTCCATCGGTTATCATTCATACGCATTACGTGTCCGGTCCACCTTATCTTCGACTGTTTGGCGTATAGAACAGCATCTTTGATTTTTGGTCGTAAACGCAGGTCGAAGTTTCGGATCCCATCTCTTAATTGTGTGAAACAAGATACTCCTAGCATCGTCCTTTCGACTGAGCGTTCGACAACGCTGAGTGATTTTTCATCCTGCTTACGCAACGACCACGTCTCCTACGCATACGTTAGGGTAGGAAGAACCTTTGAGTCGAAAAGGTGGCAAGGAGTCGGGTGTTCTTTGTTCTCTTCACTACATCCTCGATGCTCTCGAAAGCTCCCCAAGCCGCTCGCTTCCTTCTGCTCAGCTCTGGAGTTAAGTCGTTCATCATATTGATTTCCCAACCTAGATAGATATAACTGGAGCAATCAGAGATATACCTTCCGTTGAGCGTTAATGAGGCAAACAAAACAAATTCTTTCTTCATAAACATCATTTTCCTGAGATTTAGTCGAAGACCAACCTTTCCACACGCTTTATCAAAGTCCGCAAGCATGCGTTCTGCTTGGCTAATGTCTGGTGTTATAAGAACGATATCATCAGCAAAGCGAAGGTGGTGTATCTGCTGACCATCGATTTTCACTCCCATATTATCCCATTCCAATGTTCGCGTGACGTTCTGGAGGGTGGCGGTAAATAGTTTTGGCGAGACTGTATCGCCTTGGCTTACTCCTCTTTTGACGCCAACGTTAATATCGTTGTATAATGGTGAAATTTGGTTGTGAAATTTCTGTACAGCTCACGAAGAATTTTTACGTACTGAATAGAATTTTTTTGACTACTAAGAGTTTCCATAACTGACTGATAGCTACTGATATCGTGCAGGTCAGCCGTCTTGAACAATAACACGGTCTTGCTGGTCATCCACTGAGTAGCGACCTTGCATTCAGACAGGTAACGTGCGAAGAGCCAAGCCAGTGTGTTTACGAGAACTAGCGGAAGGTTCTTTAAATGTTTTCTTTTTATCCTGTCTAGACCTGGTGCTGTTTTATTTTTTACCGACGAAATGGCTTGTCGGATTTCGGAAGGGAGAACCGGTGGTACAACACATCCATCCTCTTTTATTGACGGGAGGTGGACGTGGCTATCGAAGAGATCTGAGTAGTATTCGTGGATGATTTTTTCTATTGCCTTTCTGGACGCTGTTATTCTTCCGTCTGGGCGTCGGAGTGCAATCATTTTGGTCTTGCAATTGGCGAAGCTTCGGCGGGCCTTGCGAATGCTTTTCCTAGCCTCCGCATCTTCGACCATTACTGCTGCTCTTCTTTCTTCAAGATCTTCTTTTATCGCCTGTCTTCATTGTTTTGCAAGTTCGGACGTCAGTTTGCGGTTGCCTGCAATTTTGCCTCGTGCGATTCCACGCTGGCGAATTAGCTCGAGAATTTTTGGAGACAGACGCCTCTTGGTGACTTTCGAACTCTGACGTTTCATTGCTCTAACGTGAAGATGTTGGATGAGCCGATCGTATTTTTCGTCGATGTTGTCGACAACGGCATCTACCCAACAGTCGACTAATGAGTTGAATGACTCTCAGTTTGTGATGGTTCTACGACTTCGGTTTTTGAATTTAGCGGCTTTTTCTCATTTCCGTGAGAAATAAAATCTTGCACGAAGGAGAAGGTGGTCTGATCCTGTGTTGAACTTTGGGATAACAGCGACATCGGTTGGACAAAACTTTCTATTTGCTGTGATGTGGTCTATTTTGTTACAGTACTCTAGATTGAGAGATTCCCACGTCCAGCGTTGAGGGTGAGGCTTCTGGAATTGCGAGTTACAATGGATGGCCTTGGTCGCCATGATAAACTGAGAGAGCCGCTCACACTGTTCGTTCCATTCTAATCCGTGGTTTCCAATGTGACGTTCCTCACACGATTTTCTTGGTCCAACTTTGGCATTAAAATTTCCAATAACATCCTTAAAGAATATATGGTCTTCTCTGTAGAACTTCTCCAACTGGATGTAGAACGCTTCGACTTCTTCTTCGTCAAAGTTTGATGTTGGCGCGTAAACGGAGAAGATTGTTTGACGTACGAAAAATCTAGTCACTAACGGCTCTTGTCCATCGGTTCTTATTTATTTGCACTACGTGTCCGGCCCACCTTATTTTCGACTGTTTCTCGTACAGAGCGGCATTTTCAATTTTTATCGTAGACAGAGGTCGGAGCTTTAATCGCTTCCCTTACATGTGTGAAACGGGATAGTATCCGCATCGTTTTTTTGACGGCACGTTTTGTAGCACATGGTGATCTTCAATCCTGTTTGAGCAGCCTCCAGCATTCTATCGCAAACGTTAGGGCTGGAAGAATCGTAGAATCTAAAAGCTGGGAACGGTGACGGGTATTCCATCTTTTCAACACCACATGCTCGATTTTCTTGAAAGCCTCCAATTCGGCCACCTTTACATGCTCGTCACTGGAGCTATGTCATTCAGGTATGTTAACTTCACGCCCTAGATAGACGTAGCTAAAGCACTCAAAATGACCCCTACGCTTCGTTCCGTTGAATGCGAATGGAACATGAACAAAAACCCGTTTCTAATGAATATTTTTTTTTGGGAGATTTAGCTATGGGCCAATCATTCTACAGATGTTATTATAGACAGAGAACATTTGCTTTTTTTGCGTAATGCTTGGTATTATAAAAGCGATGTCACCAAAAAAGCGATGATGGTGTAACTCCCGACCAACGATGTTCGACCGAAACTACTCCACTCCATCGTATGCATTACGTTTGTGAGAGTGGAAAGAAAAAACCTTTCGAAATTTTTGTAAATCGCCTTGACTAAACTCTTTTTTGACGTCGATATTACCATTGTTATAGAATGGTAAAAAAAGCACGTGTGGCGCAGCGGTTGGAGGCCCCACTGCGACACACACGTTGAATCGATCTCTGCGCCTATGGCTCACCGAGCCTTCAATCTCTCCGGGGTCGACAAATTGATAGCAGACTTGTCTCGGAGGATAACAGCACTGGCTCGATATATTCGTAGGCCACCACGTGTCATGGTCAAGACCATGTATGCATTTAATCACCTCCAACGATACTTAACGAAGTCTATGCATGACGCATCTCTCAGGGATTAATCAACGCCGAGAGTTTTATCCTTTAATCTTTATAGAATGGTAAAATTTAGTTGTAAAATTTTTGTATACCTCACGAAAAATTTTTCCATACTGAACAAGGGAGTTTTGGATGTCCAGTGTTCCATGATTGCTTTTTTCTCAACTGAGGCAAAAGCTTTCCTCAAATGGATGAAAGAGACAGGACAGTCCCTTGTACTCTCTCGATACTTCAGTGAGTCTTGACATCGCATAGACGTAGTCCATCGTACTAAATTGTTTTCAAAAACCTACTTGCTCATATGGCTACCCTTGGTTCCATATTTTGTCAACACTGTTTAGGCCTACTCGATTAGACAGTTTGTTCACTAAACGCAGCATGCAGATTGGTCGACATTCTTCTTGGTCCAATCTTGGCATTGAAATCTTCAACGATGACCTTGAATAAGTTATGGTCTTCTCTGTAGAACATCTCGAAGTCCATGTAGAACGCTTCGACTTCTTCTTCGTCATAGTTTGATGCTGGCGCATAAACAACGAAGATTGTCAAAGCCGGTGTTGATCCACATCTTTTTAATCGTAAACGTCCGATTCGGGTTGTAAGCTGTTCGAATGAATCGATGTTCACGGATAAGCTCGTGTTGACAAGAACGCCGACACCGCCTACTCCTCTACTGCCGCATGTTCCGAGAAACAGTTTTTCTCCAGAGTCATAGACGGCGTTGAATGGGTGACGTCTCGTCGCGTCTTGGCCAGGCTAATGACGTCGTACTTTATCACTCTTGTTTGCATGAGCAAGTCTTCTATCGAGGACTTGGATGCAAGTGTACGTGCGTTGTAGGTACAGATCGTCACCATAGCTTTTTCGTGATCCAGACAGCAACTACTGGTCCTAAGGTTTTAACAGCCTCTCCGTACTCGTCCTTCCCAACGCTGCGAAATTGGGGAGTTTTTCCCGTCATTCGCATCCTCATACTATTGTTATCAAGTTGCTGTTATCATAGTATTAGCGTTGTAATAGGGTCATTCACAATACTCTTACGCCTTTGTTAGCTTCACTTCAATAGTAGATACAGCGCCTCATAACCTTCGACTTTCCTTATTTGTGTGCCAGTAGTTCTCCATCGATATTAATGTTGTATTGATGTTGTATTTATGTGTATAAACGGTTTAATTACCCAAGTTTGAGGTATTGCTCTGTGACAACTACGAAAAGTCCCGCGTGGCGTCTTCTCACGAAGTCGAGCATTCTGCTAAAAGCTAGTGGCTATTCCGTGCCGACAACTGACTCAAAGGCCTATTTTCCACTAGCAACTACAAAACAGATCGTCACCATAGCTTTTTCGTGATCCAGACAGCAACTACTGGTCCTAAGGTTTTAACAGCCTCTCCGTACTCGTCCTTCCCAACGCTGCGAAATTGGGGAGTTTTTCGAGATCAGGGAAATAAGGCCGGTTTTTTTTAACTGTGTTTAGCATATTTGATACCCACGTTTAGCTTCCTGTGCTCTGAACGTAAGGGCTGGTTATACTCACGGGTAGCTTGCCAGGCTTCCCAGAGTGGATGTGGAGCTCATGTGTTAGAGGCGACTCCTAATCGCTTCCCACATACATTCCTGTCACTTGATTGCACGCTTTTGGCCGAATTGACTCGTAGAATGCAATCTACATAAAGCGAGAACGCACCCGCACACGTGTGTATAAATACGCCTAGCAAATACAGAAAGTATATGCCAAATCGGCGCAGAGAAACAGCGAGTCCATCCCCTGGATCCACCTGTGTCTCAGGAAAGCAAAGGTCGCTTTTGGTCCTCGATTAACCCCTATCGTCCACCTGGGGATGCGCCACGTAACATCGCGACTAACCGGTTCGACATCCCTTATATGAGGGAGATCTGTGCCATTAAAAAAAGTAAGCAGTAAATATGTCATTTAAGATTGTGATTATAACTTAAAACCTCGGCTTAACTGGGTTCACTGCCGATTTTCGCGCCCCAGATCAATTCCGCTAACGTGTGATTACTGATGGCAGAGATCGACAGAACTAGCTGAGAGACAGGCGAAACGAAGGACTCGCATGGTGTGGTGGTGAACGCGTTACTCCCCGGAAAGGACAAAAGCACGTTCGTTCCCCACCATAGACACCTGCGGTCCACAGCTTTGCAAATATCTCAGCATCGTTGTAGTTATATTTCGCATTACAACCTGCCACTAAAAATAGTAGGCAGTAAATAAAATGGTTAAGATTAAGGCAAAGGCTTTTTTCAAATCGATGAAAGAGACAGGACAGTCTCTTGTGCTTTCTCGATATTTCAGTGAGTCTGGACATCGCATGGACGTAGTCCATCGTAGTAAATTGTTTTCAAAAACCTACTTGCTCATATGGCTGCCCTTCGTTCCATGTTCTGTCAACACTGTTTAGGCCTACTCGATTAGACAGTTTGTTCACTAAACGCAGCATGCAGATTGGGCGACACTTGCCGATATCGAGGAGGTCACCGTTCTCGAAAACAACGCAGTCTTTTTGCACTTCCATTTAAAAGCAGTGATGATAAGGATTAGCGGAATGTTTTTTAGGTGTTCGGACCATATTCAGTCTGAACCAGGCGTTGTTCCATTCTTTACCGACGAAGTTACATCTCGAATTTTGGAAGCTTTTATGGGTGGTCTTTTCACCTCAAAAATTCCGATGACGTCACACCTTATCCTTCCTATCCTGTCAACAAGTTTTCCATTGAGAAATAGGACGTGGGCGAGCGTCCAATGTACGTGCAAATTGCCACCCTCGTTCTTCTTTGCTGTTTAAGGAGCTTAGAATGGCCATGAGTTTTTTGCAGCCTCTCCGTACTTGCCTTACCAAGTGCTACCGTATCGGAGAATCAAATGGATTAGAGGCAGTGAATTAAGGTCCACTTATCTTTCTGTGTTTGGCATCTGATATCAATGCATAGCTTTCTCAGCTATAGATGAGAGGACAACCTATACTTGCGTATAGGTTATGAATCTTCACCAAAGTAGTCATGGAGCTTATTTGTTGTCGGCGACTTCTTACCACATCCCATGTAGCTCGCAATCAATTGATTGCAGGCTCATGACCTAATAGACTCGTAGAAAGGAATGTGCATAAATGAGAACACACCCATCTGCCCAAGCATGAATGCCTTTTCGTAAATATAAAAAATATATGCCAAATTGGTGAAAGGGTTATAGGGAGACCATCCCTTGGGCCTACTTGTGCATAAAAAAAGCATAACGTCGCCTCTAGCCTGCATTCAATCTCGTCAGCCAGACGTGGACTCACCACATTGCTTGAGAATTAAGGGAATTGGATCCCTCTATTAGAGAGATTAGTGGATATACATAAATGTATGCACATGTATCATTACATACTTACCTACTTAGTTGGACGGTCCGCCTTTACGAGTTGTGTGGACTCCAGCACATTTGCCATTCGTTGCTTTTTCTCGCAATCGTAGCTCATGGTGGTGGTCTTGTTCGAGCATAGGAGCGCGTTCGAGTCTTATACCGTGATCTTCAAAACAATTGCAGCTGTGGGTACAGCTGATAAACTTTGTTTACGAATACTCTTCCTCTCAACGTTTAGGTAATCTTTGGGATGTTTGCATTCTCTTGGAGTCTACTCTACTGTTCTTTTCGTCCATCTGTCATCCGTTTTTCTCATTATGTGAACGGCCCACACTACGGTCCATCTATGTTTCGCTATCGATGTATATTCTCCTGAATCTCGAAGATGTGACAGATTCCGAAGGTCAGAGCTTCGCATTTCGGCTAGATATTGAGAACGCCGATTATATTTCAAAGGACTTCGCTCAAGCGATCTGTGAGTAGTGCAAAGCATTCTTGGCGTGGATGGAGTATCAATCCACATTCTGCAGTAAAACAGAGCGCTGGGAAGGCCGTAGAATCAAAGAGATGAGCGCGGATTTTCGGGTCGTTCAGTTTTTTGGTGGCTTCTTTGAGAGGCCCGAATGCGACCCAAGCTGCTTCGCTTCTTCTATCTAGTTCCCGCTTCATATTGTTTTTGATATTCATTGATCTCTCAAGGTGTTCGTGCGAGTTGTTGTCTGCAATGAGAGAGCCATCCAATTCAATTTTTTCGCCGTCGCACCATGAAATTTCCATGAATTGGGTCTCCTTTCGATTCATGCGCAGTCCGATGTTTTTCCCCGCTTCGTTGAGCTCGCTGATCATCATCTTTGCTTCGATGGTACTTTTTGAGAGCAATGTCGTTGGAAACGAGAAGCTTTGAAAGGAATATTCCATCAATTCGTATGCCTTTCTCATCACAATCGAATGATTTCATTATCCACTGCAGTGCGGCACTGAATAGCTTTGGCGATAATGTCCCGCCCTGTCGAACCCCTTTTCTTGTGGATATGGTAAGAGGTCGATGCAAAGCTGTATTTTCGTAGTGCAGTTCCGATAACAGTCAGACAGAGTTCTTATGCATAATGGGTCCAGTCGTTGGTTGACGAGCGCTGGTAGGATTGCATTCCTTTCGACACCGTCAAGTGATTTTTCATAGTCGACAAAGGCAGCGAGAAGAGTTTAGTGGTATTACCGACAAATTTCGATAACCCTGCACACGGTTTGGACGTGGTCTATAAAGCAAAATCATTCTCGAATTCATGCTTGGTCGACTGGTTGCACCTAATCCAAGTCCTTGATATGCGCGAGAGGATAATCTTCACGATGAGCTTGTAGAGTTTACTGAACAGGCATATGGAACGATAGTTATGAAGATTCCTTCGGTCTCCTTTCTAGGACAGGATGACCGCGGGCGTCGCCCTCCATTTGTCTGCAATTTTTTCTTTTTGAAGGTAGGGAGTCATATGATTTGTGAAAAGTGCATATAAATTGTGGCTTCCAGCTCTATGGAAATCGGCGGTAATATTATCGGGTCCTGGAGCTGCGCCTCTTTTCATGCTTTCATCGCAACTCGAACCTCCAGCGGAAGAATTTCCGGTGGTTTTTCTCCATCGGGTCCGGGAAGGAGATTGTGGAACGGAAAAGGTTGGTGTAGAACGTTTCCGCTATTAATTACATATAACTGCAAAAGGTTTTGACGACCCCATCTTCGTTTATAATGCTAACAGCAAAGGATTACAATCACACAAGTCCCGACGGCATTTTTTTAGACTGTTTCCTTTCCCTGCTGCTTCCAGTAGTTTCTTCTGCTTGTACCGTTGCAGATCTTTTTGCAAAGCTCTTTTGCAGCTGGCATTTATTACTAGCCATGTTAAACGTGCTACAGTAGGATCAAGCTTCAGTTTCCTTCTCATTTCGAGCAACTCTTTAGCAGTGCTGGAGATGCGATCCGATCTTCTTGTTTGACGCAATGCGGCGAATTCGGCACAGATTTCAGTCTTTCGACAAGCAGCTCGCATTCCTCCGTCGGGTCTTCTTTAATATGCTAGTCGCATTTATATAGGACTTCGTTCAAAATGTTCGCGTCGTAGACAACTAGACTTTTTCTTTGTGGTCGACGAAGAGAGTTCTTTTCCAGCTTGCAGCTGAATCGAATCTTCGAGCGAAATAGGTAGCGATCGGAACCACACTTACACTTCATGCACTCCACTTTTGGATGTTAACATGTTCACCAAATTTAAAAAGGCTTAGAATAAAGTTCGAGCTGCACGATTGTGGCTCAAGTTTTCAGATTACCTAGAAGGAAGATTCGAAATACTTTCCTGCCTGAATTGTTCTCAAAACACAAATTTCGACTTTTAACCTCGTTGAGATTAGCGAGGCTATATGTAATCGTTGTTGTTGTTTTTGTTGATTTTGCTGTTTTTCTTGCTTTTGCTGTTTTTGTTTTTGTTGTTTTTGTTGTTTTTGTTTTTGTTATTTTTGTTGTTGTTATTGTTGTTTTTTTGTTATTTTGTTATTTTTGTTGTTTTTGTTGTTTTTGTTATTTTGTTATTTTTGTTGTTTTTGGTGTTTTTGTTGTTGTTGCTGTTGTTGTCTTTGTTTTTGTTATTTTGTTTTTTTTGTTGTTCTTGTTATTTTGTTGTTTCTGTTGTTTTTGTTGTTGTCGTCACACACTTCATCAAATTCTTGTTTCGTCAATCGTTTGGACGACTCGAATGAAGTTTGTAGAGGACAGACAGCAAGCAGATTGAACGATAGTTGACTATATCGTGTAGGTCACGTCACATTTCTTGGACAATAACATGCTCTTAATGGTCTTCCACTGTATAGGGACCTTGCATTCTGACACGTAACGTGTGAAGAGCCGAGCCAGTGTGTTTACGAGGACTGGCGGAAGGTTCTTCAGATGTTCTGATCTTATCCAGTCCGGAGCGTGCTGTTCAATTTTTCACCGACGAAATGGCACGTCGGATTTCGGAAGGGAGAGCCGGCGGTACAACATATCCATCCTTTTCTATTTCATATGACGAGAGGTGGACGTGGCTATCTAAGAGATCTGAGTAGTATTCGCAGATGATTTTCTCTATTGCCTTTCTGCACGCTGTTATTGTTACGTCTGGGCGTCGGAGTGCAATCATTTTGGTCTTGTAATTGGCGAAGATTCGGCGGGCTTTGCGAATGCTTTTCCCAGCTTCTGCAGCTTCGACCATTACTGCTGCTCTTCTCTCTTTAAGATCTTCTTTTATCTTCTGCCTGCATTGTTTCGCAAGCTCGGACGTTAGTTCGCGGTTGCCTTCATTTCGTGCTATTCCACGCTGGCGAGTGTTTCTGAAGGCAGACGTCTCTTGGTGACTTTCGAACTCTCAGCTTTCATAACGCTTACGTGAAGACAACAATGACATCGGTTAGGCAAAACTTTCTATTTACTGTGATGTGGTCTATTTCGTTATTGTACTCTCCATTGAGAGCCTCCCACTTCCATTGTTGAAGGTGGAGCCTCCGGATTTGCGAGTTGCCATGGATGATCTAGGTCGTGATGATAAACTCAGAGAGCCGCTCACCCAGTTCGTTCCCTTTTAATCCGTGGGCCCCAATGTGACGTTCCTCAAACGTTCTTCTTGGTCCAATCTTGGCATTGAAATCTTCAACGATGACCTCGAAGAATGTATGGTCTTCTCTGTAGAACATCTCGAAGTCCATGTAGAACGCTTCGACTTCTTCTTCGTCATAGTTTGATGTTGGCGCGCAGACGACGAAGATTGTCAAAGCCGGTTTTGATCCACATCTTTTTAATCGTAAACGTCCGATTCGTGTTGCAAGCTGTTCGAATGAATCAATGTTCATGGACAAACTCGCGTTGACGAGAACGCCGACACCGCCTACTCCTCTACTGTCGCATATTCCGAGGAACAGTTCTTCTCCAATGTCATAGACGGCGTTTAATGGATGGCGTAGTCTCGTCTCGGCCAGGCCGATGGCGTCGTGCCTCATTATTCCTGCTTGCATGAGCAAGTCTTCTATCGAGGACTCGGATGCAAGTGTACGTGCATTGTAGGTACAGATCGTCACCATAGTTCTTGATCCAGGCAGCTTCGATTGGCCCTGAAATTTTATCAGCCTCTCCTTATTCGTCGTACCCAACGCTGCGAAATTGGAGACTTTTTCGGGGTCAGGGGAATGAAGCCCGTTTTTATATACCCACGTATAGCTTGCTATGCTCTGATCGTGGGAGCTGGTTATACTCACGGGTAGCTTGCCAGGCTCTCCCAGAGTGGAAGTGGAGCTTATGTGTTGGAGGCGACTCCTAACCGCCTCCCATATACTTCTCTGTGACTTGATTGCAGGCTTTTGGCCGAATTGGCTCGTAGAATACAATCCGCATGAAGCGAGAACGCGCTCACACACGCGTTTATGAATACGCCTAGCAAATACAGGATGTGTCGAATCGGCGTAGCAGAAAAAGGGAGTCCATCCCCTGGGTCCACCTCCGTCTCAGGGAAGCAAAGGTCGCTTTTGGCCCTCGATTGACCCCTTATCCGCCACCTGGGGACGCGCCACGTAGCCTCGCGTGTAACCGGCTCGAGATCCATCATGTGAGGCAAATCCGCTGACCATATTCGTCCAATTATTCAACGGTAGCCGAAGAAACACACTTTGTGATAAAAGGAAGGAAATGTGTTTTAAGCAAACAACAAGAGATTCAGTGGTGCAGAAATGTTAGATCCCTTGAGTAGAAACACAGACAAAGAAGACCAAACGTAGAAGTTAATTCGTCATCGCTGCTAATATAAAACCGCGAAAAATTGGTTAGTTGAACTTTCCAGTCGTTGACTTTAAACAAACAAGGTTGGCACATGATTGGCAACATCAAAGGCGGTGATTGGCTCCAGATTGAGTGTTCAGCTTCATGAGGTCGAGCTCCTTTTCATCCTGCATCACTTGGGGCGAGGCTAGTTGACAAAGCCGGTTAACGTGACATTTGCTTCATACTCAAAAACACTTCTGTGCATTGCGAAATTGCTATTCGTCATGTAAAACTTTTTTCGACCACAAATATGCTAAGACATAAGGAAAACGCGGAACCTCATGTGGGTTCCTAACCTGTAATTATCCTTACCGGTGCTCTCATGCTATCCACGACAACAACTGCTAGCTTCGCTTTGCTTTTTTCTCAACCACATTTTTACTCTATAAGTGCTATCAGCAATCAACAGGCAACGGAATGATTTGATAAGCACAAAACACCATTGAACCCGGTGAAGCTGACGCTGCTCCCATCTCACCTCCATTGTGGTTGCAATTCACATCATCCCGTGCCATGAAAAAATGAAGAGGCAGCAAAGAGAATTTGAAACTTTTTTTTCTGCTTTTTCTATCAATGTTTAATAGATGAGCGTGTCACGTTGCTCTCGTCTGAGTAAGTCTGCTTATAGGGGTACATGGAATTGGTGAAAGTCAGTCAGTCACCTGATGGCTGACGAATGATCGCACTGCGACACATATCTCGAGCTCGATAAATTATAAATTGGAAAAATAAATTGCTGACTAAATTCGGTTTGTGCATTTCCATGTGAGATATCAAAGCTTCAAATGGTCTTCACATGGAAGGTGGCAGTTAGATGGGAAGCTTGTGAACATTGATAGGACATGTGTTCTGAGAGTTCTCGACAGAACCAATGTTGCGAAGCTCTCCAAAAGTGTTAAGTAGCTGTACTACGCTCCCAATAGGTAAAAAAGCTTAGAAAAGCCACTTGGCACAGCTCTTTTACTCCCGGTAACGCTGGAACTCCACAGTGATCACCCTTCCAGTGTTCTTATTTATTTACCTGCTTTCACGATATTTAGTGCTCATCTAGTGATTGGTCACACGTCTGCAAGTTCTAGCCATTATCCGATTTGTTCGCTGTATCAACTGTCATTCGTAAATAGGGTCAATTTCGTGTGTTGGCTCGACTGCGTTTCGAGGATCTGTTCTATACTCTTCTCACTAGCACGTTGAGTGTTAGTTGAGTGTTATTTTGACTAGAATTTCGAGGTATTCGTGCTAGCGCATTACTTCATCACAAAAGTTGTTAGGTTTCTATGGATGGGTGGTAGGTCTTAGAATTCCTACGGCGGAGCATAGCAACGATTCCCTTGGAAACAGCAGTCTCCGCAATTAATCAACCGACCACCCGTGGGCGACGTAGGAAGCCGAGCTCTATTTTCCAAATTAAGTGGCCAGCAGTGCTGGCAAATTGTCATGATTTAATTATACTGCTCTTAATAGGCCAGCCGGTTACAAGGATCTACACCTACAGTGAACGTACATTCAGATGCTCTGAAATATCTCAGCTAACAATACATTGGTTCATTTCTGGCAATTCGCTATTCTGACGTTCATTTACGAGCAGTCGTATGTTGCGAAAGACTGATGAGCATTGAGAAGGGCGACCATTCAGGAACTCCAGGATGAAAGATTTTCCAATCACCAGTTTCTATTTCCTTCTTAATTTGAAAAATCCATTCACTAGTGGCAGACCACATCGGAAGCGGATTGCTCATGAACATGGGCCGCTTTGGTCTGTTTTGAGGCAAACGTATTCCCGAAAAACCAAACAGTACTTTAGTTCTATCACACTGTTCTTCAAAAAAGAAAGAAGCTGAGTGGCTTAAAGCATCAGCTGATATAGAACTTCTTCACTCCATTAATGTAAAACAGCTTCTCTTCTTTCATGAACTTAAGTAGAATGAGGAAATCGCCCCTTTTTTGCAAATGAAAGGTGTGGAAAATTTGAAAAACATGATGAATCGGCTAGTGGAGGATGTTAAGTCGCTCTGAGTCCGAAAATTGAAGAGTCCTTCGGTGGAGAACAAGATTTGACCCCAAACGTAGAAGCCCGTCGTCTTTCTTGTATGAAGCTAAATTTATTATACGGAAAGATATGGCGAACGAGTAAGTGCTGCTAAATATAAGAAGTGTCAGCTAGGTGGAGAAACGACGATAGGATTTGCGGAGGACGCGTTTGCAGAAAGCAATGAATGGTTTTCTCTCCTCCGTTCAGTAGCATAAGGGCCAGATGCGGGTTTGATGACGAATGGCTATGGGAATGGGCTATGACAGCAACAGTAGGCAAAGTTCCGTCATCTGTCCTTTACAAAAACTGGGTAAGAGATCTGTAAGCGAAAAGTTACCAACCACACAGATAATGGCATTCTCCACAAATGTGTCAGATGGCTTCTTAGAATATCAGGACCAATGTTTCGTGTAGCTAATGGCTAATAACACTTCGTCGATGTCAGACACAAGGAGTATCATAGGTGTTCGACATCTGTGAGATCACAAAGTTTTTAAAAGGTATTTGAAGCGCTATTCCAACATTCCAACAAAAAACTAGTTTAGCATCGGAGATATTCCCAAACCTGAACGCTTGGAGCGCACAAATCGTTGGGAGCCAAAGAGTTAATCGCATTCGCTGCCTTTCAAAAAACAAAATGGTGGAGATAAATGACTGAACCAACTTCCCTTGTGTCTAGCAATCTGCACTGTCAAATAGACGATAAATCTCTAGCTATTGAAAGTTTTTATCAATAGAAAAGGAGAAAGTGAGAACTCCCATAAACATTGAGAGAGGGAATTTATCTCTGACTATTGACCATTGGTAAAAAGAAATTTGAAAAGAAAACGTGATGGTGCTGCGAAATTCGTGCTAAAGAGGGCCTGGATTGCGTGCGAATATGATACCATCGGTGGTAAAACTCACGGCAAACAATCTGGCCTCAAGTGGGGATTTTGTTGCGATGGTGTGAAGGAGAGGGGCCCAATGAGGCCCACGACCCCACTATATCTCTTAATCCAATTTCCTATGCAACAGCTACTCCTGCAGTAATAATGAGCCACATAAATTTTCCTTCGTACAACAACAAAATCGCGGCTATTCCTACGAACCAATGTGGTCCGAGAGTAAATGATTGGAAACTGCATACAAAATGTAGACATCTATGCATAATTGTCTCTGTGAAACACAAATCATTCAAAGCGGAGTTTTAGTTATAGAAAATAGTCAAATTAAGAAATAATATCGCCACTCAAAAAAAGAAATAACTATGGAAAAGGGACAAATTTTTTAGACTACAGCTCTCTTAGTCGCCACTACTGGCCTCAAAATAGATGTGATTGCCTGAAGGAAAAATTAGCACTGCCCTTTTTAAGGTTCACCGCAGACATTAAAACCAGAATAACTAATGAACTTTCATAGAGAAGAAGCTGCCTCTGCATGAAGTCTAGAAAGTGAGACAAAATTCAACATCCGACCTTTCACGTAGAGGTGGGCAGCTTTGGAGTGCACAACACCGTAGGTGTTTCGTGCCACGCACTCGTATTTCCCTTGGTTCTCCTCCTCTTTTGCCTGTTGGATTCTCCTATTGCCTGCTCCTAAAAATGCGGGTTATTTCTAACATTTTCATGCGCTCCTTCTCACTGTGGAAATTGTGCTGGTAATTTATTAAAGCGTGCACACATTTGTGTATATACACAATAATATAAACATAATTAAATTCTAAGCAAATAGAAGAGCGGATATCACAGCGGTAGTGATGCCCGTTATCACGGGCATGGCTCTAATTCGATTCCGCTCCTGGTCAACCAAGCCTCTCATACCTTGGAAAGTTGGTACCAGACTTATCTGGGAAAAAAATCACTCTCTGCAGCCCAATTGGAAACGCTCCGACCCGGATATCCCAGGTCTCCAGGGTGAATTGCTCGACCAGCATTCTACGACATCCAAGATGAAATGAAAATCCTCAAGTAGTAACAGAAGCCATACGTAAAGTTGGAAGACCTTCGCGGATCGAACTCGATGGATGCGAAAAACGAAATGAATGTGAGGGGTTATGGAATCGGCACAGTAAACGTTAAGATGGGCCAAATAAAGTAAAATTCTGAGCAAATGGGCTGTCGTAACCGATTAGTCTTCGCATTCGAAAATGAACGTTTCAGTTGAATTTTCAGATCTACCAATGTTCAAAACAATAGCCTTTTCAGAATAAAGAGGCATTTTATGCTATTTTCAAAAATAAATGAATGAGAAAGCGTAGGATTCATGAACACAAAGCATTAGTCCGTCCGTCCATCGGAAAGTCCGTCGTCTTTCTTGTATGAAGCTAAATTTGTTATACGGAAAGATATGGCAAACGAGCAAGTGCTCCTAAATATGAGAAGTATCAGCTAGATGGAGAAACAACGATAGGATTTGCGGAGGACGCGATCGCAGAAAGCAATGAATGGTTTTCTCTCCTCCGTCCAGTAGATATCGCCACTCAAGAATGACATAACTATCGAAGAGAGGCAAATTTTTCAAACTGACTTCAACTTTCTTATTCGCCACTACTAACCTAAAAATAGTTGTGATTACCTGAAGAAGAAATTAGGGCTGCCATTTTTAAGGCTTACCGCAGACACTAAAACCAGAATAAGTAGTGATCTTTCACAGACGACTACGAAATAGCCATTTAAGCAAAGAAGCCAAAAACCCTTGGTAGTATTTCAGAATTCTAGGCTTGCACAAGCAAACATAGGGTTGTCACAAAAAAGGACACTCAGGTGTTAGCCACGCAATGCCAATCGTACAAGGACAATTCTGGATATGCAAACTGCGTGCACAAACAACAAGAATCCTCAAAAGATGCGTACCATATCATCGCTTCAACAACTTACCATACAAATAGCCACAAAAAAGCGACTTACCTAAGCATAGAGTTCACAAATCACGACCTTTTAAGCATATTGGTCTCGACAATTTTGGTCCAATAGCAATTATTCGATCAGATTCTGTAGAAAGTAAATGTTATGAAGCAATAAAAACGTGCGTGGCGACGAGGCTAATATACCTTGATATCGTCTCCGATCTCACAACTGCTTCATTGTTCATGTTCCTACGCCGATTCTTCGCCAGACGAGGAAAGTCCGCATCAATTACAAGTGACAACGCCCCAACATTTCTACTAGCGGAAACCATACTCAATAAAAGCCCCAAATTCATCCCAAATGAACCAGAAGTAAAGCGTACAGTTGCGAACCATGAAATACAGTAGAAATAAACTAGTCCATTCGTCCCATGGCAAGAAGGCTTTTACGAAAGACTCATCAAATCAGTAAAACACTCCTTACACAAAACTCTTAAACCACAAAGCTCTCAACGGGGCAGTTAACAAAGATATTAATAGAAATTGAATCACATCTTAATACTAGGTTACTGTTACACGTAGAAACACAATCAGCACGAGAAGAAACGCTTCGACCTATCGACTTCCTTCAAAAAGACTTCGAATTTTTTTCTCCACTAGATGAGATTGCCAACGAAACATGCGACCCTTCCTATCTTCAATCAGAAGAAAAAGTCGCACTAGGAACAAAAGAACAAGTCATCAAGGCTTTAAATTCATCCTAAGATTGACAGAAAAATTTTCGATGTTTTATTTCAATAAGCAGACACAAGGTTGTTATTATAGAATTTATTGGGATGCAATAGCTTACTTTTCGGCGGTTTCGCCTTCTTCAGAGCCTGAAAAGGTCAAATTGAGATGCGATCTACTCAGCCAAACACTTTCATAACCCTGGCAGATAAAACATAACAAATAAATTGTATTCGCATAAGAAACAGTTTCATTTAAACACCTACCGTTCATTTCTTGTAAAGTTAGTTGGTGGATAGCAGCCGCACAGAGTACTACAAGGGCGAGGACTGTGCCTGTGTCAGGTTATTGGATAAGCCTGAGGCACGGCACAAGGTCACGCGTGAGACAACACAATCCCCCTTGCGGTTCATTTTTGGATATTTGGAATTGATCCAAAACGCTTTAAGAGTGTTACGCGCTGATGTTTTTGATTCGTGCGTGAGGATAGTGGCTCCTAGTTCAAAATCTCCGTTGTGTTCCTGCATCCTATGCGTGCCTAGTGGAGTGTTTGGTTTTAATTTAGATTTACCGACTAGGTGTTCTTTTATGCGAACGCAGAGCGGTCTACCCGTTTCGCCAACGTATTCGTCCCCGAATGCTTTACACGAGATCAGGTAGACTGTGCCCGAGGTCATGCAATCACCGTCTCTATCGTTAGGGCAAATCATGCAGTTGTTCGTTAAACATAGACGGTCATATAGGCGGTTGCGAACTAGCTGGTGTCTTAGAGTGTCCGGTGGTATTTCTATCACTCTTACGGAATTCTCTAGACCGGCCCTTATTAAGCAGCGTTTTATGGCTGCACTTACTTCGCTAGAAATAAAGGGCAAGAGGGAAGGAGCCTTGTTTTCGCTAGAATTATCGCTTTGGGGCGTAGTTTTTCCTCTTCGCCTATGCCGAGCAGCTACAGTTTCGTAACCATTTGAAATGGCTATTTGTCGCGCCAGTTTCGAGGATTCTTCCCTTTGCTCTCTACCTGTCCACACGTTGGGGGCGGTTCGAAACATATTTCTTATAAGCGCCCTTTTAGTGTGTGAGGGATGAGATGAGAGGTGATGAACCAGTATATTCTTACTGCTTGGCTTTCGATACCATTTTGTGATGTAGCAGTTTTCGGATAGGTTGACTTGGACGTTTAGGAATTGAAGCCAGTTTTTTTTCGGTTTCTCACGGATGAATTTTATGTACTCTGACTGCTTGTTCAATAACTGGAAACATTTGTCCATCTCCTCTTGGGTGGGGCAGATGACAAAACAGTCATCTATATACCTGCAGTAGAGTAATGGCCCGAGGTCGATTATTTTTTTTATATTTTTTTATAAATTTAAATTTTAATAATTTTTATATCGACTTCGTCGTTTGGGTTTTGCTGTCTAGAGAATCGCCGACGAAATGGATGTGGTGGCAGTGCTCCTATTTCTCGTTGTTCTTTTTTTAGTTCGTGTCTCAATCCTGGCGTTGCTGCGGAGTCGATCTTGGAGCTCGTGCAGGCTGCACGCGATCCTGCGCAAGGTTTCTTTAGAAATGGGTTATGCTGGTGAGAAACTTGGACCCAATTCTAATAGCAAGCGCGCGTCATCGGTCAGAGTTATGCCTCCTAACACAATGACCCTTGACTTTTCAGGCATGTTATCGACCACATTTTTAGAGCTGGCGCTATCGTAAATGGTTTTGCTTTGTTTAATTGAAGCTGGTTTTTGCGAATAATCTAGTAAATTGCTTAAGGTTAGTTTGGCAATTGACCTAATAGAATCGCAAATCAAAAATTGACCCACCCACTATTCTCCTCCAAAGGGAATCCTCTAAATACTGAACACAATAAGATTCCTTCGACTTGCACTTCTTCAATTGCGCGTACATGGTGTCCTGCTTGCATCGAAGAGAGGTGCGTAGTAGTCACGTAGTAGGGACGTAGTAATAGTCCCATTTCGATGTCCAGTACTAGTTGGCTGTCCCTCGGTAGGCCGCATATATGGTGTAGTCGTTTTCGTCTGATGAAGTTCGGCGCGACTCGGTGTTTTAGGCAGCGACAGAGGAAGAATATCGTTTGTCTAGCTAAGACAATTTTTCGTCTTAGTGACAGGACTTCTTTTACTAGTTGGGAATATTTTGCTGGTTCTTCACGTAGTAATTTCCAAGACCGACTTTCTGTCGACCTCGGCATTGATTGATAATCCTATGTTTTATTTCAATAAGAAAACACGAGGTTGTTATTACAGAATTTATTGGGATACAATAGTTGACGTTTCGGCGGTTTCGCCTTCTCCAGAAAAATTTCGGACAATTTGGAAATCTCACAACCTAACATCATTGCGGGAAAAGCATCAGAGTAATTCCACTCAAAGAAGCTCGAAATATACGCCTAAAGTCGATAATCTAGCATTAATCAGCGACCCGGCGCAACTTCGATATTCGTGGAAGGTGGGCAGAATTAAGGATCTCGTCAAAAACTCACCAGGTATCGCACAAGAAGCGGTTATTCTACTACCATCACACCGTCTAATTCGCCGACCACTCAATCTTTTAAATCCATTGAAATTAGATGAACTTTCATTACAGCAAAAATAAAGTGGGAAGCAGCTCGAGATAAGAGCGCCACAGCCAGCTAAATAACACGAATTACCAATGAAAGAAAACAACACAAAAGTAGTCACAGAAGCAGCTCCCAGAAAGCGTACAGATACATATAATTTACGACGGCACCAGCGAATCGATTATAACAAACTTCTCAATTCCTCGTTAGCAGCAACTCCAAATGTTTCACTGACCCTTAACATTTTATCCGTATTAGCTATTTTGGGACAATGCTCAGCAGCAAATTCCTACCGGCATACCAACTTTCGCCATGTAAAGTGCATCAGCGGAGAAATACAACTCACTGAATCTGGCAACACCCCTTACGAGGTATGACTGCAGACTGTTACTGTAAAATGTTGGAAGCATCAAAATCCGACGAGATAGTCAATCTTCCACCGCATATAATTCTTAACGAGCACAAAATTCGATGGAAACTCGTTGACAGTGAATCAATCGATATTATTGAAAAAACGTGTCCACCGTCACCATTCTGCGAGCACTTCAACTGTGTACTTTGTGCTGAGCTAATTTTCAATCCCGAATGCTGGCCAACAGGTGCAATACTGGCATCATCAATTGCCATTTATTGCATTACTCCCGGCTGCCACGTACTACTACTATACGTAGCACTCACTCTCGGAAAACCAATACGAGTAATATTTCGCTTTATTTGGCACGCAACACGATCGGCAATCACCAGTTTGAGGCGAAAAATCAGAAGACCTCGCTCCACTCATCACAGTATCAAGCTCAGCAATTGATAATGATTGCAATATCATTTGTACTCACATGTAACGGTTGTTAACAGGTAAATCTATTTTCCCACAGAATAACATTCTGCAGGCAAGAGCAGAGAAGCCAATTTTGCGAAGTCCAACTCTCCGAAGTCATAAAAATTAACCCTTTCACAAGAGAAGCCTGCTTTAAACTACTTCACAACGATACATCACTAATTGCACAAATCCAAGTCGCAATATGTATGTTCAAAGCAATTAGCCTACTTCTACGAAATATCGTCAGAATAATTTGTCTCATCCGCTTAATTCCCCGTAAAACTCAACCCCCACGCACCCCAAACTGCTGTAAATCGCTCAACATGCGGCATGTTCTAAATCTTTGTTCAACGTGCTCTACTGCTCTGCCCTACTATTCACTACCGTAATTCCTCCGTGTAACACTCCAACAGGCAACCACCAGCATCAACATCAATACGACCTAGTATAACAACACGCAATGATGCACCATAATATTAAAAAAACAATTCCAGATATCAAACAAAATGGATAAGGCTACTCAAACGCCACGAGCACCACAGAAGGGCGCCAGCACACAAAATCAACGTATTTCTCCCCGCAGCAACACAAACGGGTTGACTCTTTGCCGTACACGTACTACCTGTGATTTTTTTTCTAATCGATAAGGTTCAGTATGACCTGAAATGTATGTAGGATTGTTTTCGACCTCGTATGAAATGAAACCAAAATTCAATAGGTTAAAAAATGGACTTTTATAAATGGGCGGATTTTTTCTAGTTTTCGGGAGAGAAGCCAAATAAATCTAACTTTACGATAGTGTTTCGTAGCCCTGTATTGCGAGAAATACAACCACAATTATGCAGAACTATTTGCAAAACACGGAACACCAGGTAAACTTCAATCTGTGATTACCTTTTCGGGAGGAACACGTGTTATCCACTGCAACCGATGCCTTTCCTTTACCTTTGCCTGAGCAGGTTTTCAACCCTCACGGCGCTGCAGCAATAACCCTTCAAGGGAATGGTGCAAAGACCGACATTACTGCACAGAGTTCACTTGGATTCACATGGAGGCGTAAAGTGGTTCTTATTTCTGAGGTTCATTTTGGGAATGTTGGAATCAATACAGAATGCTTCGAGAGCTTTGCGCATTGGCATTCTCGATTCCTGCGCGGAGATGGTACAACTTCAGCTTCAATATCTTTCACGTTATATCTCCGTGTTTTGTGTGCGCCTAGTGTAATGTTCGGCTAGGTGTTCATTTATAAGGAAGTTGTCTGCCCACGCTTTGCAGCAGGTTACATAAACCGTATCCGGGCGCATGCAGTCACTGTCTTTTCCGTTGAAGCATGTTGCGCAACTTTGCCTTACACATAAACGGTCATAAAGACGGTCGCGAACTAACTAGTCTTTCGGAGCGCTCGGTGTTTTTTCGGTTACTGTTACCAAATTCTCTAGGCCAATCTTACCTAAGAAACGTTTTTCAGCTGCACTTATTTTATTTGGAATAGACAGAAGATGAGCAGAGGCTTGTTTTTGCTAGAGTTGTCGTTTGGTGTTCTGATTTTCCTTCACACCTATCTAGAGAAGCTACAGCTTCGTAGCCATA